>JAVLUX010000016.1:32913926-33514760 GCA_032164185.1 Moxostoma hubbsi | reverse complement strand
CGTCTTAAATAAGAGATTTGATTTCCATCTTCAACTAAAATAATGTAATAACCAGCTCTTTGATAAAAAATGTAAAATCTATAAATATAAATCAATAAATATAAATTAATGCACATTTACCAAAAGATACTGAACATATATTATCTCTTACTCAGTGCAGTTTCGATACAAATTATTTCTTAAATAAATTAAAAACGTATAAAATTATAAAGATATTTTTTTTCTTTTTTTTACATTTTAAGTTGGTTTGCTTCTCAAAACTCCACAACCAATCAAAACACTTAATTTCCCAATTTTCCAAAATGCCCATCCCACAAAACCTCAAAGTTGTCTTCAACCAAAAATGTATACATTTGTATATGTTTTCATCCATGTTATCCTCTGAGTTTACATCTATTTACCCTCCTCTGTTTTTGTTCCCACCCTTCAACATGCCGCAGCTTCCTGTTTCCCTTCTCCCTGATGGCATCTGTCTTTACAACATGAAAGCTCTTTAGGTGCCATATCCATTCCCGTCATCTCCTCCTTTGCGCCTGTGATGGTGTGATTGTAAGCATAGTCATGCCCCTTTAGGCCACAATCCCATTCGTGTGTTGTGCTCAGATAGAGGTTATTTCAGAGGTTTCTCTCTAACGCAGACTGAACGTTTTCAAATGGAGCCCACGATCCATCTAAAACACTTGATCAAGCCCTGCTCTGTTCATGGGAGGTGCTTTAATGGAATGGGGAATTTTATGCCGGTTGGATTCCAATGCAACACGCCTCAATTTTTCATTGTATGTGTTACATGATTGATATGGGAGAGAATGGCTGTGGGCCATTCTACCTGCAGACAGGTATCTCACACTTAGATTGCCCCTCTACTCTTTTGGGAAGACATTTAGAGATGCACAAGAGATGTGATACGAAAGGAAGTGATTTGTTTATGTGCTCTAGTCAGTCAAATATTGTGAGGTCACAGATCTGGCTTGTTGACAAATATCTGAGGCCCCCCTGTTGCGTGCCATTGATTTCAATTCATCTCATCTATCTCGCCTGCTTTCAAGTCCTTACGTTGGAAAGGGTGCGACACGTGAAAATTTGCAAAACGTGTTGACCATGAGGATGCAAAAAAGCCTCCGCGGTGGACGAAAAAATCTGAATGTACTTCTTCACCCACAAAACCTCTCTGAAGGAATAAAACAAGAAGACAGATTTGGAGTGCAAGTTCTGATCATTCATTATGCCCCGCTCCCCCATTCCTAACCCCTGCAACCCCCAAATGCTCCCACCTCCTCCCTGGATCGATGCTCATAGAAATTTCATGAACTTTAAACTGTGATTGACAGTAAAGGCAGGGCATGCAGGCTGCTTTAAAGTAGAGAGCCACCAGGGAAGATGAAGAGAAGCCCACCCGAGCCTCTTCAAACACAGACAGCACAGACTCACACTGAAAACCACACACTTTTAATTACCCTACGAACGCACTTTGCTGTTATGGCAGCAATTAGGAAAGCTAAGTTATGTGATCTGACCTCAGTTTACCCTTGTTTGACACCACACTTTGAAACACTTTCTTGGTTTTAAGGGGTCGATAATCAACAAATGATTATCACATTCTTTCAAACACTACATTAAAGGAATAGTTCACACACTAATTAAAGTTCTGTTATATTTTACTGACCCTCATATAAACCCTCATATAAACCCGAAAATAATTTTCCTTTTTGATTAACTATCCCTTTAAGGTAGAGCAAGTGTAAAGGGACACCTTTATTTTGGGAAAGCTTGTGGGCTGTTATATCACTTTCATGGACTCAGTCATTTGGTGTGTATGTGCGAGACGGGAACTAAGATCAGTGGAATAAAAGAGTAGGATGAGCGTTTGATGAGCTTCAGAGGATTTTTCTCCACCAGGGGAATGTGTCTTTCCTCTGCAGAGCCGAGATTTATATTACTATCAAAGGAGTCACTTTTGTGTTTAAGAGGAGACCAGTGGAACCAATGTTGGATAATTAGTTGTTTCAAGGGGGGACACTTTAGGCTGTGACTCCAAAATAATAACAGGCTCCTCAGTTGGGGGAAGTTTGGTTTTGAGGCACACTTCTTTTACGTGTCACTCAACTTAATCAAGGTACTACAGAGGCAATTACCCAACAGATGATTAACATATCTAGCCGGCAAGACAAACGGATGTAAGTGGTAATCAGCAGGTCTGTGTTACAATTCTGTCTCCAAGGAGAGAGAAGGAAAGAGAGAAAGAAAAGGTGAGGGTAACAGAAGAGTCTACACTCTCCACTTCTTTCTTTCTGCTGAAGAGTTCTGCATTTGTCTCATTTTCGTAGTGGTCTAATTGTTAGCACTGCAGTTTCTATGGAAGAGCGCTATTTATAGATGTGAGTCAAGTTATGCAGCTATTAGCAAATAGAAAAAGCTAAATAAAAAGTCTTGAAGTTGTTTCAATAGTGTGAAGGAAAGAGTGTGGATATTTCTTCTTTTCTAACCTTGTTATGATTTGAGTTATCTCACTAGGACCTGCAAATTTTATACTATGTAGAGTTGGAGCCGAAAATCCTTCTATTTGTCTTTTTTCTTTATTTAATACACATTTGGTCACAATTTATATTAGGTGTCTTTAACTACTATGTACTACATTAAAATACATACAATACAATGTATTTACTGTGTAACTACACGTTTTTCTCACAATATTCTCACAATATTCACTTTTGCTGCTACTAAGGTTGAAGTACCGGTAGGTTTGGGAGTAGAGTTAGGGTTATCTGGCATGGACTCCTTTGTTTAAAGCCTGATGATCCAAGTTATCTCAGCCTGAGAATGTTCCAAAGAGCATCTTGATTGCTTCAATGGTAGAAAAGAAATCTAACCAGTTTGACTGGTCATAGATTTCACTAAAAGGCCAGCTACCATTAAAGTATCTGAATAATAATTCAGAGTGAGACTCTTGAACACACCGGCGTCCAAGCTGTGAGACAACCAAACAAAATGATGACATCATGCTGGGTCCAGTTCTATGTGCTCAGTAGCCCTGCAGAGCTCATCCAATGGAACGTTCCACTAATGTGTTCCATCTGCCCATGTCGAGGATGAAAAGGTAACAAAGTGGCCCATTGTTCCTCGGTCTGGGCGACAAGTAAACTGCTCCTGGTCGCTCTCTGAGCTCCGGCAATGGGAGCGGTCTTTGAGAACATCAGCCATTGCATCCACAGAGTCTGTGCCAATAGGCTTTAGTGCAGTTTTTAAAGAGCTTGTGTACTAGATGGCGCCAGAAATACTGGCTGATGTGAGAACACAAGCAGCTGGTTCCAAAAGCAACCTATGACTTTAAGTTGTGTCCCAGCTGGATGTTCTTTGGTTTCCAATCAACTCTTTTGACCCCGGGCTTTGACATCAAATCCCAGCCTTGCACTGATTCTCAATGTCCATCCCAGCCCTGTATTCCTGCATTGACACATGTCTCTTAAGAGAGCTGCAACTCAATATAATATGCCCTGGAATTATAGTGAGCACTATAAAGTTTTACGCTTACTTTAGGCAATAATGTAACATATGAAGTTTGTGCTTGCACACTCAGAGGCAGAGAACATTGCAAATTTAGACAGCCACATAACACGTGAACCTCGTCAAACCCCTGAGAATGCTGCAGATTGGTCGACAACCCAGTGGAAGCCATTACAGGCATCAACAATTGCTGCTCAAACAAGAAAAAATATGGTACCAAAACTTGGCTTAGCAGGTGGTCAAGGAGGTAGTCCATCCTGCCTAAGCCTACACTGAATCCTGTACCCTATTTAGGTGCCCTTCAGTCTTTTATACAAAAGGTCTCCCCCAGCGAAGATGCCACAGGCCTTGTTTGCAATGTCAAAAGCTGTCCACCTGGAAGACATCAGGCATGTTCTGACAGGCAGTCTGCCACCCTGGAGAACAGTGCTCTTGATATTAACAATCCTGCCCCTGCTGTATTCTCTAAGCCTCTGTTTCCAGGATATTATGCAAGTTGAAGACCAGTTTGGCCAGACCAGGAGACCAGTCAAACCAGCTAAGCACAGCGAACCACCTTATGCTGAGCTACTCTCTTTTTTGACTCTGCAGTATTTTCTAGCCAGTTGCAAGAACTAGCAAACCAGAGGCAACAATTTGCTACTCTGCTGTCGTTTAGGTGTATACATGACATATGACCGTAGGTATTATTATTATGATTATTATGGCAGAGCCAGTAAGTTACTGATGATTGGGAGAGCTGTGTAAGCGTCGGCTGGATCCGTGCCGCCAGTCTCAGAGCTTGTAATATATAGATCAATGTGGCCATGGGGGAAAGAGGATCAATGGCTGTTGAGTTATTGCAGTATTTGGCTACTGATTTTAGAGAGCTGTGTTTTCCCAGGAAAGTCAATACCCTCAGGCTCTTCACACTCATCTCGCCCTCCTTCCTCTAACCCAACACCTGGGGAGTCATAACCCCAAGAGAGAGAGAGAGAGAGAGAGAGAGCGCACGAGAGAGAGAGAGAGAAGGGCTGGTGGACTTAAGGATTTAACAATGCATGCAGACAGAAAGCAGAACTAACACAGAATAGAAGTGAAGATCTGGGAGAGTCGGAGAGAACAGAGTAAATGTGAGAAAGAAAGAGAGATGTAATAGTTACCACATACCAGCTGCAACACTGAAACTGAGAATGGACTTAACATGCTGCTAATCTGGAGATATCCTAACTAACTCATGCCACGTTTGAAATGTTTTCAGGTTTGTTTCACATTGTATTGTTCACATTATGTAGCTCTGCTGAGCAACCTCTGGCAATAATCAAAAGCATTATCTTTAAAAATAATTTAAACTTCCTGGGTGAACAGGATTCATTTATTTTGCCTAAACATTACAACAAAATACACAGACATTTTTAAGTAGTTTGTACCTTGGCAAGCTAAAGTAGGTTCAAAGTAGCTTTATCAACACTGGAGCTAGCAATAATAAAGCCACATCTAGCAGCTGCTAAGTGGTGAAATTTCCCTGTAACAGCCACAGTGGTTAATTTTGATAGCTGTGAGTCCACTTGAAGACATGCCTCTGAACACTACAGCTCTGTGTTTCTAATGCACCTCACTAAAGATAAGACAGTCAACCTACAATCAGTAGAATTGGCAAATTGACCACCTTTGATGCATTTCTGGGGCCCATTAGTGCTAATTAAAGACAGATAAAAGGAATATGATAAAAGTAAACTGTGTCTGCCCATTTCATTTCCCAATGTACGTATCCACCAACACCCCACTTCAAATCCATGTGGCCCAAACACTTAATTTCTGATGACCTAAATGTATCCTTTCAAATTGGGCTGTCGATTTAACACATTAAACACATTTAACGCTCCCAAAAACAAGGCATATATGGTGTTGAATACCAGTGAGAAGCTCTAAAAGCATCTTTCAGACTCATATATATGTACATAGACCAAAAAATTTAAAATAGCGCAGACGGAACGCAAGAAAGTGCCCTGTGACAGCGTGTAGACTAGTGTTAGACTTTTGTTCAATGATATGGGAATAAACAATTTACTGACTTCTAAAGCAACTTTTAGTGCTTTACTTGTCTGCCATTATGATGCAATATATTTCAATCTGAATTGTAATATTAAAAATATTACAATATATGTATATTTATTTTATTTATTTATTATTACTACTGAATAATCATTATCTGGGGGCCTTTCTCAGCAAATATTGATATATGGGATTAATTAGATGTATTAATCGTCATGTCATGTAAGTAATTTGATTGCATTTTTTAATTGATTGACAGTCTTACTTTCAAAAAGTTCAAACTGGCTTTAGTTCATTTGGAAGTGCCTGATGATAAGAAATTAAATTGATTCAAGCTGCAATGCAGTGTAAAGTTGAGCTCAGTGGGGCTTATGGGAAATCTCTGGTGGGGAAGACATCATTGAGGTTAGACGCACTCTCATTCGTCTTCAATTATACACAGTCTGCCTATTTAGTATTTTAAAGTCTGCTTCCTTTCACATTTATGAATATCACACATCTCTGGCACAGTAAACAAGTTACTGACTCTACGTTAGTGCATCCAAAATCTAAAATATGCATGCATGAATCTAATTTGTAATGTAAAATAAAAATGTGTTCTGGGGAAGATTTGGAGTACAATGTCCGAACTAGGGTGCATTGTGTCTTAAAGGAATTGCTATTTAAGTGATTTTGGTACAAGCAAGAGTGCTGTTCTTCTGAAAATTATCTCGAATGTAATTCGACCACAGGCAGAGTGCCACAGGTACTTGCGAGTGCGATTTTGCATTATTTTATTGCAAAAACAGCACCAAAGCATTCATTTCTGGTTATTTTAAGAGCATCATTTGAACATTTTCTTTAATAGCCTACATACTGAATATTGTGTAGCATTAATTCAACTATGGAATAAAAACATACTGACATCTTTTCACATTAGGACACAGCACAAGATGAAGTTTATCAAATGTATCTTTCTCAAAAGCCTGCTGTGGCAGTATCATGGTACAGTGATGGTACAATATGGTAAAAGCTTGGTATTTTTTATAATATATTATGGTATCTATTAGGGCTGTCGATTTAACGCGTTAATAACGTGCGATTCATTTTACAAAAAATAACGCGTTTTAAAAAATGACGCATTTAATCGCATGAGAAATACCTGAGAAGGCAGTAAGTGAAACTTCAGCTGTATGAGCAACACACAGTTTATACAGTGAAGAAAAAACTTCAGCAGACGACAACAACGCAAACGTTATGTTCTTGCGTTCAAAAAACTTGAAGGAGAGCAAATGTGATCTAAGGGATCTCAAGATGAGTTTAATGATTGAGTATTAAACTATATTTAACTTGACACAGTGACCTAAACTTTTTATTTTTATGACGCAACGCACCCGAGACATGACACAAGCATGTCTGACGCAGGTCGTATGGTCTTTACCTCACAAATATTTAAGGAGGTGTCCTTTAAACTTTTACACAGTCAATCTTTATTTAAGAAACATGCTCCCAGAAATCTACTTTGCTCCTTCTGTAATGCTGTAGATGAATCTGCCCCTCACCTTTTTTGGGAATGTGTCCACGCTGTAGTATTTTGGAGAAAATGTTGTTTGTTTCTACGTACCTCTATTTTAACTAGTTTTTCTTTGCTTTATAAAGACGTTTTATTTGGTTTTCACAGTTTTGATAACTTAATATTTTCTGATTAATCTGTTTATTTTTCTTGCCAAGTTTTTAATACATAAGTGTAAAATTTATGTCTATAAAGCCCCTATTTGCAATTTTTTTGTAAGACTTGAAATATTATTTAAATACTCTTTGTACCTCCAACAACTCCAAAGCATTGAAAACCATTGCACTATGTAATGAATATAATGTCTTGGCATTATTGTAAAATATATCTGTAGTATTGTGTACTGTGTATACCACTGGATTGTTTCTAAAAAAAATAAAAAATGTCTGACGCAGGTGTACATTGACGGTCCTTAAACAAGCCCTCATAATAAATCTCCAACTGATTGACAAATTCACTTGTGAAATGGATTGCTGTGAACTGTATGTCAATGATTGTCTTATGATCAATAATATGGTAGTAAACAATACATTGTATTCTAAAGCCGCTTTTTGTATTGTTTTATGATTAACAATTCTGCTACAGGAATGTAATGCATTTTAATTATCTGAATTTATATATATATATATATAATTTTGTAATATTTAAAGATAACTATGTATAATTATTTCATCATTATATATTGAATTATTGTTATATGAGGGGCTTTCTCAGTAAATATTTGTATATGCGATTAATCGCGATTAATTAATCAGGACACCATGTAATTCATTCGATTAAAAATAGTAATCGATTGACAGCCCTAGTATTTACATGATAGGCAACTCAAAAGAACATGTCCAATAAACAAGGTATTGGTACTTTTAAGAGCTTTCATGTAACGTTAGTGTTCTGATACACTTTCATTTAGAAAATGTCTTTACCTGAACTGTAGACGATCGTTCACAGACTGCACTTGCATGTGATGATTGAATGCAGATGCAGGTTTTGTTTCAATGAATTGCAAGTAAATATACTGTATCCACTTCATTCCGCATTGTTTTTGTCTTCTGTCTTCTAAAGCATGTTTTACTTCTTGAAAAAGCGCTTCAAACGATTCAGACCGCATTTTAGATAAATTCATTGAGAATAACTGACTCAAAACAGAGATTAAACATACATAGAGTCCATCAGGCATCGCTCCAATTCACGAGCCCCAAGCTCGCGAGTCTATGACCGTGTTCACAATGGCATACTATCCATACTTCTCTCACTGTTTTTGCCAGACACAGATATGATAGATATGAAGTAGTATGGTAGTAAGGCATTAGTACACTGTCTATATGTTCCGTGGGGGGGCAACACAACACACTATCGGAACGCACAGGTTTTGTCCGACACAGATTGGACACATGCTACAATTGGCTCTGTAGATTGTCACCTGCTGCGCCCCCGAAGCAATGCCACCCTAGGCATACGCCTATGTGCCTAATGGTTTGATCGGCTGAATTCATCTATTCAAAATGCAGGATTTATCAAATTGACATACCATAGAGCTGTCAGTTAAATCATCTTGTCAGTCCTGGCAGACATTACCATTGCAAAGGAATGGTCGAAGGTAAGACAAGGCCGTCCTCTCCATTGTAAAGTTGTCTCTCTTTGCTGCTTACACGATGAATTCATTTGAATGAGAGGCAATTTGAACAAAGAGAGTGGAAAATACACTGAGATAAAGCTGGTGTATAACAGAAAGCCTGAACACCATCTCTCTTTCTCTCTCTTTTATGACCGTCACTGTGACATTTTCTTATCACACCAAATCCTTGATCTGACCTTTTGCCTACCTTGACTGGCATCTGGAATATTCTGATGGAATAATCGGTCTATGAAAAGCAGGGATTTTAATAAATGATACTCGTCCTGCCTGTTGGACTCAAGAGAATGGACAATGACCAAAGGTAAAGACACAACTGTTATTGTAGAAAAGCGACCTGTTAATATTATGCCATCTTGGGAAACCGTCTTTGAGGATTGCAAAGAATGCAACATTATTTTTATGTTAAAGAAATGCAGGCAAGCACTCGAGAAAAGGAACAAAGAAGACATGCAAAGATCAACTTCTAAAAAGGTAACAGAAATGTATTCTGATGCTGGAGATGGTGGCAAAAGCTCCAGGCAGTTGCAAGTGTTGTATACCTGTGTAGACAAAGCGTCCCGGAGCTCCTTTGCAGAATTGCTTGGACTTGTAGGAGAGTGTGACCTCAACGACCCCAGGGATGTGTCTTGGGGGCGTCTGCACCCGGATAGCATGAGGTGTGATGAGCTAGAAAGCATCAGAACACACATTCAGTGGTCAACACTCAATACACAAGCAAGTCTTCAATTTAAAATCAGTTAATACTGAAGTTAAAGAGTGATTCATTACTTCAAGGACACAGTTATAGATTTTAGCCATATAGTAGAAAAAGTGTCCAGTAACAATTTACAATAAGGTTCCATTTGTTAACACTACTTAATAAATTAAGTTAACATGAAAATGAACAATACTTAATGTTAATGTTACTTTCAGCATATACTATACATGTGTAAAATCAAAGGTCGTATTAGATAACATTAGTTAATGCATTATGAACTAACATGATCTAACAATGAACGATTGTATTTTTATTAACTAACATTAAAAAAGATGAATAAATGATGTAACAAATGTATTGTTAATTGTTAGTTCAAATGATACCTAACACATTTATTAATGTTAACAAATGGAACCTTATTGTATAGCATTATCAAGTTTTGTGCTGTAGTTTTTGCTTGTCTCAATCCGAAAATCTAGATGTTCACAGATCCCTGGAGTACCTTGGATTTAAAACAATGTACTTAACCAAAAAGTGCTGTATTCCTATTCTTATTGTATAAATATTTTAGAAATGGTATATAATACATAGTAATTGTATATATAATAAATCTAATACATTTGAATATTTCAGTTATATAAATATAAAAATATATATTTGAAAATATAATAATATTTATTAAAAAATAGAATGATTAAATGTTAATTTTTGGTTTAAAAATGGATCAATAATAATAATAATAATAATAATAAACAATTACAAAATGTGATGAATAGGGTCAGATCTTTTCATATAGATGTTCAAAGCTTAGCTTTTCAAACTGTATTACCTACCTCACTCCAAACCAGCATTGTGCCAAAGACCACTTGTAATCCGTCGAAGAAGTTGTCCCCAATGATGATGACGGTGGCCCCCCCAGTCGTCCATCCCTCACTGGGGCTGATGGCCTTAATGCATGGAGTGGCTGCTTCAGAAAACAAGATAACAACAAATGCACTGAGCTAGAGCAGGACAGTGGCAACGTTCCTACAAAGTTTGGGAAACCTTTCAAAAACGTAATATATTTACAGTGCCCAGATATCCTCAATGCAAAAGAACAAAAACTGATTAACAGGATGTCCAATGACTGTAAGAGCCCATTTGTGTCTGCACAACAAACAATTAAGTTTTTTTATTTGAAATCCATCTTTGAGCAGGTGGTATGGAGACAGACAGGTTGACTGAATGACTGCCTCAGTCTCCACTGGCTATGGAATGGGGAATTTATTGCCCTCAGTTTGGTGAGCTAATAGACAAACTAAAGGGTTCTTAGAGCAACTTCAAGCCACATTACTGCACATAGCGTCATACACTGGTCACCACTTTACTCAAACAGCATCAAGGGATTGCAAAGTTTCCAAACTTTTGACTCAAATTCACTTCCAATTGCTTTTTAAATTTTCTCTTTGTTGTTGAAGTAAACATGTCTGGAAATAGGGAATTTTTAAACATGTGAAGATGAATAGATCAAAGTAAACAAAACCGTTGGGTGTGAGTTGCATTCACCTGTTGGGGCTGTAATGAAACAGCTGTTCTCTTTGCAATATCTGCATGGGTTTTATCGTGTGTTAAAGATGAAAGTCTGTCCATTTCTTGCAATGTGCAGTTGATGGTGACTTGCTATTCATGTTCTGCTATTAAGAGGATTACTGAATCAGAGCAATGACTTTGCTTTCCCTGTTTCAAAACGAGCGCTCCATGGCGTATTGTTGAGTCACAGAGCTAATTACAGTTTCTTACATACAGGAACTGTTCTGAGGTCAGCTGGGAGGTGATGTCCTGTGGAAACTTTCATCACATCATATCAAAGCATCATTACCCAGTGCAGTCCAACCCTTCAGATTTACAGACAGGAACTGAAAACACGGTCTGCTTTAATCGCACTTTAAAAACTAGGTAAGAACTAAGAGGTTTGTTTTTTACTTTATTCTCTCTTGAAAAGACCAGCTTTGATCAGTTTCATTGCAATTTCCATGCAGGTTTACAAACAGGATGGTTTATGCTGGTTGGTTTTGGTACTGGTCTAGCATATAAACCAGCACTGCCATTTTGTTCACCAGCAAAATTTAGCTGCTAAAGCTGGTCGACCAGCATGGTATTTCAGGTGAAGCTTGTTGACTTGATGGTTAAGCTAGTTAAGAAGCCTTTTGGGAACACTAGCAAACTAGCATGCTATAGACTAGCATTTAAAACACAACATATGATTTTTTTTCAGCAGGGTTTTAATGAACAAGCATCACCAATTTAATAATGACATTTCTAATACACACTGTGATAAATGTGGTAATTTTGTAAGGTTTACATCTTACCTTCAGAGGGGTCCAAGCGCCGTGCCCGCCGCCCGTGTTTTGAGTTGTTGTGGACGAACATGTTGTCTGAAACGGCCAAGACATGGCCGTCTACATTCACTGTGGTGGACACCACCACCTATGGAAACCACAAAACATGTTTAGTTTGGCTGGTTGTCCAAATGTACCATACCAAACCAAATTTTTTCAGTAGCACTTTATTTTAAAATACTGTTCTACATTTACATATTATATAATTACAATATTAATTACAAAATTACAATAGTAATTACTAGGTACATACCCTAAACCTAACCCTAACCTTAACCCATATTAAGTAAATGTAGTTACCAAATATTTCTCAGTACTTTCTTGGGTGAGCACACTGCAAGTATACTGAAAGTACTCGTATAGTTGCATATTACTAGCAACCCATTTTTCTGTATATCTGTACCTGAAATCGCCTCATGTCTCTGGGGTTCCCTGCATTTTTCAAACAGTTTTGGTTACACTTTAAGAAGAATTTCAGGAAGAATCTGGAAAAGAAAGAAAATGTAAAGTATTTTATGAGAGACTTGACCACATGAAAACACAAGCATTCACATGACTTTAGAGCTGAAGAGAGTTACTCTGCACCTCTAGTGTCACTAAATGGAACTGCAACAAAAATTATTGTTTTCAAAGAGGTTTCCCTGAACACTCTTGCATCTGCCCAGCAAGTGGATAGTCCCACCCCAAACTCACACCATTGGTCATGTGTCAGAACAACATATTAATTTTCAGGGAAATCAATCTTCAAATGGCTTACTTATAGTTGACTCTGCATAGATACAATCAAATATTTTCAAGTAAATAAAAAAAATTGATACACTTAAACTTTAAACCACAGGAAAAAGAGAGCATCGATCTCATTTTCACAGTCGGGAATATAAAACCATGTATTCTATGCAGCACGCTATCAACCATCAAACAGTGATTTAGCCCAGTCTCAACACAGACTCCGAAAAGACACTTTGTGTAGACGTATGATATGTAATTAGAAATGAGCTTTATATTGAAGACTAAATCTGCCTTGTTGATTTATTTTTACATCGGCCTGGCGCTATTGATCGTGAATGGATATCAATGAAGATGAGCTGTAATAGCCTCCTCTGCTGGAGGTAGGCTACAGTAAGAAATGGATTGCAGTCTTAATGCATTTCCCCTGGCTGGTAATATCTATGCATTCATCTCCAGGACCATAAGCCCCACTATTTTGATGGAGTGCTTTCCTTTTAATTGCCACATTATCACAATAATAATCCAGGCAGTTAACAACCAGCAAGGTCACAGACAGCCATGTCACATTAACCACAGGATAACCTCCGCTGCGGAGTGCGCGGAGAGAGGGATGCTGGGAGAAGAAGTGGCGAGAAAGCCCTGTCGGTGATATAAATGGTTGCCATCTGCAGATGGCATTGATTTCTCCCTAATAAGACAGTAACAATATCTTTAAAAACAGACTGTGCTAACTCAAGCAATTTTTTAGAACCTCACTTTAACAAGTGACATAATCACAATATATACTTTAACCCCATCAGCACTCTTAAAGTGAATGCTCAAAGAGAGATAAAAAGAGATAGAAGCAAGAGAGAATTCTAGCAAGTAAGACAGATAAATAGAAAGAAAGGGAGAGAGACAAGGAGGGAGAAAGCCTGCTCTCTTTAGCTAGTATCGACTGATACTTGATCTGAGTTGCTCTGTTGGCTGCTAATGCCCTTTATGGCCATGGAATACAATAATATGGGGAACCCATCCCTGAACTCCATTCATATGATATTGGAGACCTTGGAAGGAGAGATATGGATCAATAAGTATTGAATTAAAACACAGCAGGAGACAAGGGCTGTAAGTGAAGCTCTTCTCAGATATTAGAGGAGTACTGTGTTTATCACCAACCAGTAAAAATTTGAAAGTAGAGAACCCTGCATGGAGCGGGCCGAAACCTGCCCTGCTTAGCCAGTTCTGGAACAGCAGAGAAGACAGAAAAACGGAGTATGGTTAAGAAAGAGAGAAACTGATATATGAGGGTGAAAGAGGGAAATAGAGAAGCATGGGGGGGGGGGGGGGGTGATGGGCATGTGATGCGAGAGAGTCTCGTAGGTCTAGACATCTCCATCTGCCATTGGGCAGGAGTTGACAGGGAATACGAGATTCCAGGTCTCATCCTGGAAAAAGAGGCAGCACTTCAAAGCGGGTCGGCTCCCTTCGGATTGGGGCAGGACTAGTGTTTGGAAGTGTGTAGGATGGGGGATGGGGGGGGGCTGCTTTTAGATGGCAAGGCTTGGGGTGAAATGGAGATCTCAGACAGGAAAACGGGGCAGAGTGGAAAGACAGGCGCAGGGCAGATTCAGAAAGGGTCCAGTGTAACTAACAGACATTAAAGGGGTATTCGGGGTTAAATACAAGTGCATGCTCTATCCACAGCATCTGTGGTCTGCTGTGTAGTACCACTGGGAAAAAAAAATTGTAAAAAAAAAATTGTAAAAAAAGATATATATATAATATAATAATATATATATTTAATTTTATCATACAAAATGTTACTTCTGAAGTAAACATCTTGCGTTAATGATGTCTATATATTTGACTATAAAACAAGTCAAAACAACCGATTAAATGAATGTTGCAGGTTCAATACAAGTTAAGATCAATCGACAGGATTTGTGGCATAATGTTGATTACTACAGAAAATGCTTTCCCTCATTCATGTCATTAAAAAATAACTCTATGTTTTTTGCAAGTGAATGGAGCCAGTCCATAGACATTAAAATAAACAATGTTTCAAAGTAGAGCCGCAAGACGCTAACATTATAAACTATTTTAGTGTGATAGATTTAGGAATTCCCAGCATTATGGTGTTTACCAGATTACAGGGATTACTGCCAATCCAAGTTTTGTTGAAGATTTAATATTGGATATTACTCTAGGCAGAAAAGGTTAGTAAGCTATTTAATCACACAAAATCAGATAAACATGTAAACTGTTTAATTCTTATGGCTAAAGGTTTGAAACTGTTTACTTTAATTCCATTGTAAATTCCTCATTGTAACCCTGATGTTCCTTTTGATTAACATTTTTTTTATTTTATTTCTACTTTTTTAAATAAACAAACAAATAAACGAGTCAAACTTATTTTTTGAGCAAATCTACATTTAGCTACAAATGTTAACTTTAGCTACAAATTAAACTTAACTTGAGTATTACCTAGAACCTTTAACCTGTTGATAAGCACCCCCTTTTTGAGCACAGACCATGAAAATGACATACCTGAACTTAAATGGTTGTATTTACTGGACCCTTTGGAGTATGGGCACAGTTGTAGTATCTTTTGAAAGAAGACACTTTGGGCTTTATTTCCCAAGTTCAGAATTAATATATGTTGTTATTTCTTAAAGTTAGAGAAGCTGAAGTTTATAGTAATGGAAATATTTTGTGCTGAACATATATTCATAATCTAAAAAAACAATAATGAAAGTGACAAGACAACACAGAAATACATTGTTCTCAAAGTCACAAGTCTAAAGAAGTTATGTTTCAAATTTTAAGATGATCTAACAAAAAATGAGGCTCCTGTAAGCTTTTTTCTCTGTAAAATCGCTGTCGGTATACTAAGTAAAAATAAGGCTCCGTCTTTCAAGATGACACAAAATCTGACTGCACTGCTTGACTATTCTGAATAAAACTACGCCACATTTTTAAAAATAGACTTTGGAGATACACTCATTTTGTTTTCGGGACTCTAATATATAAGATAATATACAGTTTTACAACATGAATGCTGCTCAGATTGCATAGTATGTTGAAGAACGATGACGATGATGGTAATTCTTTCATGAGAGATCTCATGTAAATTAGGGCTGCATGATTTGGGAAAAAAAACTCATATTGCGATTACTGAGGTTAATATTGTGATATGTGATTGCGATATAATAAACAAATGGTATCATGAGTCAACTTGCTTGGTTATCAAGGGAAATGCACAATTAGATTACTGATAATACTGAAATATGTATTTCTCAACTCAAACATACAAACTAGCAACAACAACAACTATAAATGCACAGTGTTGTCAAATTAAAATAATATTTTTACAAAATTAAATAATATCTTTGCATTACTGCAAACATGTTATTTTCTCAATATTACACCTACATAAAATAGAACAATAAATAAGAACATACAAATGTTTATGAAAATAAGATTGTGCAAACAAATAGGGACATTTAAGCAGGATGTAACATGTACTTTCTATAAACTCTTTTGAAAAGGAAACTGGATATAAAAGTGTGGTTCACTCAAACCACTAAAACTGTTGTTGTTGTGTGTGTGTGTATATATATATATATATATATATATATATATATACACACACACATTTTATTGTTGTTGTAATTTTAATGTTATTTTTCACATAAGATTGATCTTATGATGATCTCATCAATGATGCAACATGTTGCGAGCTGCAGACAGCAGGGGTGAGAGACAAGCGTCTCGTGTTAGAGTGCGCATCACCAGGCGGAACTTTAAATCGCTCCCGGTCTCGACTCCCGCTCAGTTTGGGTCTCTTCCGTGACTGGTTGAAGCAGCTCTGATCACACAGAGAATGACAGTTTTGTAGTTTGTTTATTTACATGGCACGCTGCCGTATTATATGAACTTTAATTAAGGATGAAATAAAGACATATCGACAAGCTGTGATCTGTGTTTCTGTGATATTTTTTCTGGCCACCAGTTCAGTGTCGGTCTGCTCAGCATCCATCTTCACCTGATTTCCACGCTGCACACCGGAAACTCACATGACATGACCACACGTGTCACTCCCTAACTGAGACTGACTGGTCATCTTTTTATTAGCGGTGTTGAAAATGGGCAAACAGCTCTCATTATTTATTTAATAAAACTGCAGCATTTTGCCATCATATAATCGCACTGGCTGACATCATGATTGCGATATGATTAATCATGCAGCACTAATGTAAACAATGGACAATATATCAATATTTCTCAGATATGGACAAAAAGTGCTATTAGATGTTTTTAAATGAATGCTTGTCATGGACAATTGACCCAAGTGTGGCGAACTGGATTCATCTGGCGATCGTGATTTCATTACAAACGTATGAAGTCCTGTTTTGATATTGCATGTTTTCATTTGTACTCCTGGCACAAATAACTAAATTGCTGTTTCTGGAGCATTGCTATCGTTAAACAGAGATTAGATATCAATGTTGAACCCTTAGACATTTGAAAATATGTATTTCCCAGAGTGCATGGAAATTGCGTATCAACAGGTTAAGATTAATTTTTGTATTTATATTTTTTAATGATTATTTATGGTCATTACAACCCATATATACTTAATCATATCATATAATGATTACTGTCACAGAGACACAAAGTGTTTTTAACTCTTAGTGTGGATACTTGTCCCCACCAAGTCCCCTACGGGCCTTTACAATGAAATATATTGTACCTGTGATACAAAGACCCCAGAATGAAATTAACTGACAGCCATATGAAAAGACAGAATGACAGAGTAGGCAAAATTGAGGTGTGAACAGGGATAGAGAGAGAGAGAGAGAGAGAGAGAGAGAGAGAGAGAGAGAGAGAGAGAGAGAGAGAGAGAGAGAGAAACTAAGATTAACTCTCACATTGAACCTCTCCCTTCCATTCTAAAACTTATTAAAACAACATAAATAATTAATGGCCTTCTAGAGCCAGGGCTCGGTTATTAGTCTCAGTGTTTCGTTCTCTCCATCCTTCTCTCTGTCTCTCTTTTGCTGTCTCCCTTTGTCTCTCAGGCTGTCTCTCGCTCTCTCTCTCTCTCTCTCTCTCTCTGCTCTTAAAAAAGTGGGTAAAGATAATGAGGGAGTTGGCGTCTCTGTTGTAAGCCGTCACCTCATTACACTGGCCTGCAATCAATTACAAGGGGATGTGTGGCCCTGTCAGTCCCTAATGTGCCTCCAACACAGAGTCAGGAATTACTGCTGGTCTAGAGCACCCCCTCCACTTCTCGCAGTCTCTAACTCAGGGGACTGGCATGGGACTGGGGTTCTGGGCCAGAATGACACCAGAGGGTCTGGGCAGGTAGCTTCAGACTGTGAAGATCAGGGTCCATAACATGTGGCTCTGTGAAGAGTCATACCGCAGCCCTTCAAGAGACTATTGTAGCATCACTTACTATTGAGACTACTGAGACACCTCCTGACCACTTACAACAAGGCTTCAAAGTGGAGTTTGGATTGGTTTATGCTATGTGACACATAGTGATTTCAATATTAAAATCATGGATTGGTTTAGGTTCGAGTTAGGGGTTAAACTTAATTTATTTGGAAGTAAAAGTCTAATGTTTTTGTACAGGCCAAGTATACTATTTTTACTACTTGTCGAATTGAGAGAACGCACATGAGAGATTACTAGGGTCTTTATATCAGGAGAAAACTCTGAGAAACAGGTGACCTCCCCATTTGCTCTCCATTCAGACTCAATGTTATCTAGGAGACAAAAAAGTGACATGAAATAGATTTTTTGAATTTATTTCCATTCAAACTCTCCAAGAATGAGATATTTTAGTACCTCCTTATAGCAAAAAGTACTGGTTGATGTATCTACATTGTTGATTTTATGAGTATATGCAAAAAGAAATATGTGCAGGCAAACAAACCGGCATCCATACAGTACATACACGCATGTATACACACTAACAAACGTCCTCAAATGATGTGGGAAAAAGAGTATCTCTGTCTGCACACCCATCATCTCACACACATGCACACATCCCTGGAGTCTCTCACTTATTACGTTAGGCAAGAAGAAGAAGAGGAAGAAGAATAAAAAAAATCAATATTTCAGCAGAGATATTTTTAAAAGCTGCCATGGCTCTAATTCTCGGCCACCATTCACAGTGAGCGTTGTTGCTTTCTATGAAAAACTACTCTTCCGTGGGATGGTAAAAATGGGCAGAAACTGTGCAGATCTTTTTTATAGACCTGGCATTGGATTAGCACCCTGCATTTTGTTCATTCACAATGTTCCTCTCTCTCTCAACACACTGTAATTCTGCTGAACAGATATTCAATTACATCATAAAAGTGACAGAGTGACAAAAATGGAATCAAAAACAAACATTTGACTGTGCTTGCAACTACTGGTCCTCTGGACGGCCTAGTTGTAGCTGTTGTTTAATTATTTTAAAGCCATGCAATACAGTTCTCTGTCATAATTTAGTGCCATCCATTAATTTATTTTGTATAGTAGCATAGAGAATGTTTTGGGAGTGACCAGAGCTTGTAAAATCTTTTGATTGACTTTCTCCCAGTTTCAAAATCATCTTAGTCAATAAGGACAAGATACTATAGTATTAACAATAAAGGTGTGCAAGATGTGTGTGTGTGTGTGTGTGTGTGTGTGTGTGTGTGTGTGTGTGTGTGTGGGAGAGAGAGAGCGAGAGAGAGAGAGAGAGAGAGAGAGAGAGAGAGACTGGGGCCTTCCTTTGCTCTCCTACACGTCATCAATTATTCACTAGCCAAGATGGCAATTACAGGACCGTGTACAATCAGAGTAAATAATTAATAAGGCACTCAAACAGTCTCTAGAATGGATCTTTGTCTCTCTCTCTACTCGATCTCATCCTTTACACTGCTTCTAACGTCTGCTCCCCTGGCCTCTTACCTTTGTTATGAGTACAAACACAGTTTACACAGCTCACAGACTCCTGCACATATCAGAGACACACATAATGAGCTCTGATTTAAGGTGGCGTAGAAGCCACTTCACATGCATTTTATTCTAAATAATATTGCTTAATTAGGAAAGTTGCTCCTGGGGAGTTTGTTAAACATCTATTGGGTGAGAAACAGAAGGGAATTCATGTATATTTCAGAAAGGTTTGGGGGGGTAATCAAGATGTCATCATAGAGTAGACATGTTTTTCAGGGAGCTCCGTTGACATCAGTACAAATACCCATCAGATTTACACATTCACTCAGTGAATTCATTCTATATATTTTGGCAGTTGCTGTACAATATCTCTAGATCACTATTTCTCTAAGGGATCAGACAAAATGACCAGATCTAAGAAGATTTCCTCAAAGAGTTCTCTGCTAAAGGTGACGGTGAGCAAGATGCTAATGTGGAAGACATGAACACGAATATCCACGAGGAAGAGAGTTCAAACTTTGCTCGGGCTATGTATAGATTAACCGAAATCATCATAAAGGTTTTGGATGCAAATGTGGACACTGTTCTAGCCGCGATAAATGAACAAACAATTTCAGGCATTGGTGGATCGAGTTGGGCCGGCAGAAGAACGAATCGCCAGTGTGGAGAATACAACAGGTACCTTACAAACTAAGGTTGCGGGTCTATTAAAGAAAATGGGCAAAATTTCAGAGCACATTGGTGATTTGGAGAATCATGGGCGTAGATGTAATTTTCACCTTGTTGGCTTCCCTGAAGGCACAGAAGGAAGTAATCCGGTGAATTTCTTTGAAACGTGGCTGCCAGAGTACCTGATAATTACAACAAAAGCAGGTCGGATCAAACTCAATTGTGCCCATCGAAACTTGGTGCAAAAACCTGGACCCAAATATGTCCTAGGTCCATAACTTCATAGACAAACAAGCATATGTTGACCGCAGCTCGTCATATCAGCACCGATCCCGGTCGGAGCACTGATTCAGGGCCAAGAATCTCTTTCTTCAACGACTATTCTGCGATGGTGTTGCTATCGTCATCAAACGTACTTGCCTTTGAAGTTTCAAGCTGTGTTAAAGATAGGGATGGTCGTTGTGTTATAATTATATGTATAAGGTATGTTACAGGGACAGGTGATTCTCATACTAAACATGTATTATCCTCCAGCTCATCCATTTGACTTTATTAGTAAAGTGTTTGTGGACCTTTCTGTCATTTCAGCAGATGTGACGATTGTGGGTGGAGATTTCAAATGTCTGATGAATCCATTTATGGACAGATACCCACATAGTTCTGCACCTCTTACTACTCAGGCCAGGTCTCTTCAGGCCATTTACTAGGATCGTGGTTTTGTTGATGTATGGAGAAGTCTTCATTCTTTGGATAAAGAATATACTCTTTTTTTCTGCTTCATATTGCTGTCAATCTAGATTAGATTATTTTATCTTTCTAAAACTGACCTACATTTAGATACATCTTGTAATATACAAAGTATTTGACTTTCGATTCACGCTAGTATGACCATGGATTTACTACTTAGGAGCCTGGTGGAGTGGTCTAGACAGTGGAGACTACTTAATACTGTGACTCTTAGGGACAGTTCCTTCTTAGATTACTTCTCCTCTGAATTTAAATCCTTTCTGTCTATTAATTCATCATCTATAAATAATACATCATTATTATGGGAACCTGTAAAGCTTATGCAAGAGGGCTAATTATTTCATATTCTTCCTCTATTAAACATCAAAGAATGGCAAATCAGAGGGGTTTGGTAAAGAAAAAATTTGATAAAGAAAAAAAATATACTAGTTCTCCTTCAGCAGAGTTACAGGCAAGTAGATTGCCTCCTTACTGTGGATACTCTAGACATTTTATGTGCATGGAGATAATTCGGGGACGTATCTAGCATATCTTGCGAAACAAAGTGTAACATCGCAATTTATTATGACTATTGTTGATTCAGACAATAATAGTTTTCATGATAATAGAACAAGACTTTCAAGGAATTTTATAAGAATCTATATTCATCTGCTCTTTTCTCCTAGATTAATCTCCCAGCAATTTCAGAAATACACAAAGATGCTCTTAAAGGCCCAAATACTAGACAAGAGATTATTAATGCTATATTGGTCTATTATTGGTCTAAAAAATGGAAAGTCACCAGGATTGGTTTTGCTGTGAGTTTTTAAAAGAGTTTTAAGATTTGCTTGTTGATCCATTGCTTGATATTTTTAATGATTCTTTTGTTGTTAAAGAACTACCTAAGACCCTTAAAAAGCTAACATTTCTCTTATACTAAAAAAGGTAAAAGCCCTAATTTGTGTTGTTCATATAGACCAATTGCTTAATTAAATGTTGATCGGAAATTTTAGCTTTGCGCCTTGAAAATATTCTGCCAACTTGGATTGGAGTTGATCAAATGGGATTTATACAGGGAATGAATACTTCAAACAATATTAGATGCCTCCTGATTGTTATTTAGGATTTTAAACTAAAATCCATAGATGTGCTTGTCCTCACTTTGGATGCAGTGAAGGCCCTTGACCGCATAAAATGGTCCTATCTATTTTACACTTTGGAGAAATTTGGCCTAGGTGACAATTTTGTTCAGTGGGTTAGAGTGCTATATACAGATCCATGCTCTGCAGTTCTGACAAATGGGCTTAGATCAGAATATTTGTCCTATGTACAGAGGCACCAGGCAAGGTTGTCTCTTGTCACTGCTCCTATTCTCGATTGCTATAGAGCCACTAGCTGAAGTGATTAGATTGGCAATGTCTATTTCAGGTTTACAGTTGGGACACATACATCATAAATTTACACTCTATGCTGACGATGTATTAGTGTTTTAAGCCGATCCTGAGAAGTCAGTCCCAGCTCTTATTGAGTTAATGAATCGTTTCAATAAATTTTCTGGATACAAAATCCACCTAGCTAAATCCGGAGCTATGCCTATGGGTACTCTAATCACTAAACCTAATATTGTGCCATATTTTCCTTTTAAATGGTATCCCTCAGGTTTTATCTATTTTAGGTATTTTTGTTGCTTCATTGCAGAAGCAGATGTATAAATTCCTATGTTTGAGAAGATACAGCAGGATATAGAGCATTGGAATTCCTCATGACTGAGACAAAAATCACTTGTAAAGATGAATGTTTTGATCCAGATTGTTGTATCCCATTCGAATGGTCCATATAGTGTTTTCAAATAGGGTGTAAAAGGGTCTGAATAGTTATCTCAGCTCCTTCATTTGGAGTAAACGCAAGCCTAGAATTATAAATCTTACCAATACTATGGGTGATTTAGACCTTCCAAATATTTAGATACAGTACATAAATTATGTTCTCACTTGAGATACATATCTGATTGGGTTAGGAATGATATCTCTTCGATTTGGCTTGATATTCTTTTTGTTAAGATTCTTAAATGTATAAGAGAGACATATGACAACCATATTATAGGTAATACCCTGAAAGCATGGAGATCTGTTTGTCATCTTGAAGAAAGATCTAATTAACTTCCTCCTTTACCCCCTATACTAAATAATTTTGACTTTGCCCCTGAGATTAAGGACAAAAATTGTAAACGTTGTTGTAGAAGAGGGGTGATTAGGTTAGGAGACGTTTTCTTGGATAACAGGTTGAAGTAATTTGAGGAATTGGTTCAGAAATGCCAACTACCCAAACATGACTTTTTCATTTTCTCCAATTAAGACATTATATTACAAATAATACAACCCTTATTAAGAACCCTGAAGAATCTTCTATTGATAACTTGTTGTTTTTAACATCCAGGAAGATGTCTCTGAGTTCATTTTAAGGTTCTATGCATTTTACATCATCTGATGATACACAGAGGGTAAAATCTATATGGAAAGAAGAGTTATCAATTACTACTGATGACGATACATGGGAGCAAATTTGGTCCCATGCTAAAAAGTTATCCATTATCGTATAAGAGCAATACAATTTAAAATGATCCATAGATTGCATATTCCCCCAGCTGCAGACATTTTTTTAACCCCTCCCTTTCATCCATGTGCTTAAAATGTCAAACTGAAATAGGCACTTTAACACACTGTATATGGTCATGTAGTAAATTGCAGAGGTATTGGTCTTTGGTACTGGGTGAAATGGAAAAGATTTTTGATACTCAATTGGAATTTAACCCTGTGTCACTGCTGTTGGGAGTCCTGAGTGGACACATTAAAACATCTGTCAAAAGGAAATTATATCATATATTAACCTCTGCTGCAAGAAAAAATATTCTGTTGAACTGGATCAGTGATAAGGCCCCTTTGATTAAAGGGTGGCATTAGGTTATTTTTGAATTGATTCCACTGGAACATCTTACTTTTGTAATATGTTAAAAAACTCATCAGTTTTATAAGGTATGGACCCCCTATTTGGACTATTTAGAGCCCCATCTCCGCTCTATTATGCTCCAAGGGGTTTTGTAATTTTAGACCCCTTGTGTATTTATCGTATTTTTTTTCTGACTGCAACATTTGTGTATTTCTGAGTTAGGTGAATGGGTATTTTTTCACTGTTGTTGTTTTTTTGTGTGTCTTTTGTACTCCAGTTGTGTTAAATTGTGAAAAGCTCAATAAATATGTTTTTAAAAAAAAAGTATCAACCTGTGAACGTATGACTTAAATTATTTTAACATCACATGTGAACAAATTAACATAAAAAAACACTTTTAATCATTGACCTACTAGTGCCTAGATCTTAATATACAATAATAATAATTCAAACTAGAGTTTTAATTTTATAGCAGTGCTTGCACATGCAAAAGTCAGCACCACGAGGCAAAGGTGTAGTGGGTGGTTGCCAATTTGTTGCTATGCAGTTGTTAAGGTGTTATGAGTGGTTGTTAGCATGTTGCTTGGGTGCAGTTGTTAGGTTGTTCTGAGTTTGGGTTGTGTCACATAGTAGTCTGGACGTCTTACATTTTGGCCAAAAGTAAGAAGGCAAAAAACTTTAGGGAGTAAAACTATACAATACTCTGCTCCTTAAATACTGCTTGAGTCCCACCTTGTACATCTAGGGGATTTTTTCACCTGTTTAAAAAAAAAAAATCATAAGTCGGATTGCTTATAAAACAGTGCATGATGAGTTATGTGTTAAAGTTGAATTCTTTGGATAAATATGTTGCTTTATTACAGATCAGTCATTTAACAAAGATGCAGAATTCCTGGAGTCAAGGATGGAGAAACAAGGCCATGCCTTCTTCCAAAACATCTGCTCTTTGGGAAAGAAATTAGAAAGACAAAGCAGCAGAAATGGATATAGGCTACAGAGAGATAAGAAATGAAAAATACAAGGGCAGATCCTTGCAAAAACTGTGATGGTTGGATGTGTTTGTTTGGACCAGTGAACAGTGTCTCTGTGTCTGGTTGTACTTAACAGCAAAGACTGAAGATGAGGCAACTCAAATCACACACACAAACATAGGCACACTCCTCCGATCCGATCAAGTTTCTCAAGACACTCCTTAGCTTTATTTTGGCCCCTGTTGCCATGGCAAAGTACATATTTGTACCTCCAATTGAAATCAATCCATGACATAATGCAATAACGAGCTGAGAGCACGTAAAACACGTGAGCGGCGTTGACCTCAGAACGAAGGAATGGATCAGAAATTACTGCAAGCTGCACTTCCTGAACAGAGTGCAGTCACTTATTACGCCCATAACCAAAACTCCAAAAACCTGCTAGACTCTCACATAAGCTGTTATGCCGACAGAAACTGCACAATTCCTTGTGAACTCTGAATCATTGTGCTGAACACAATAAATGCAATATTTTATGGAGCAACATACATCTTAATTGACTGTAGCTGCTGTAAAATGTCAAAAATGATATTGCTCAGGCAAGAGAAGTAGTTCTAACAGCAGATTAGGTCTCCATGCACAATAATGTGTGAAATGGGCTTAAGGTAGAAGATATAGGTGGGAAATAGGTGTATGTAATAATTGTTAAGACAATGTTCAAAATGTTAGTCTTGTCAGTAAAACAGCGGGGGGAGGTTACACATTGTGTTATGCACTGAGAACAATATTACTTTCTCCAAGAGGATGTTGCCAGGTGAGTTCAGTGATTTACATTGGGAAATCAATCTACAAATGATTAGGGTTTTTAAATCATCATTTTTGGTCAGATTTGAATCTGTGTCTACCATAGGAGCATCTGGCTCAATGTGTCTGGAGCTAACCACTAGGTCATGGCATAAACATTGTCTCATTTTAGCAATGCATATTCCATCAAAATAATCAAATGCCATTAGATTTTCAAAGTCCCTGATCCCAACCTTTTTAAAGAAAATGGCCCAAGTCAAAAGAGTCCATATCCAAGCTCTCTATGATATCATGGTTCCTAGATATGACTAATGTCCCTTCTTCATTTGAAGAATATGGGATTTGGTTTTCGGGCAGGTAAACCATCATAAGCCCAATCACTTAGAAAATACATAGATCACCTCCCCTCACAACCCGGTATCACGCCGAGGCGTGAAATAGACACGCCGGTCCACTCGCGGATGCGTGTCTATTTCACGCTTTGCCTCCTCCAGGCGTGTACATGACACGCGCGCGTCTACGTAGAATACCGGCAGGGGGCGATCGTTTCCTCAACGCCAACAACTGTCCGCGCACCAAAGAGGAAGCGATACATCGCGTTCTCCAGTTCCGGTTAGCAGGATATATATTTTTGTACATAAATACACTTTTTAAATAAAAAAAAATATATATATATATATATATATATTTATTTATTTACATCAGCACAAGATACTCGACAGCCCACACACACACACACACACATATAACAACGTTAGGCTACAGCAACGTTAGGATTTCTTCATGAAAGCAGCACTATAATGAACCTTTATTTGTCACATATGGTCACAAGTGAAAGTAACCGGCGAAATTGGCCGGCATCCCGCCCGCACGAACTTGCAACGCGACAACAACGGTATCGCTTCCTCTTTGGTGCGCTGAGAGTTGTTGGCGTCGAGGAAACGATCGCCCCCTGCTGGTATTCTACGTAGACGCGCGCGTGTCATGTACACGCCTGGAGGAGGCAAAGCGTGACACCGACACGCATCCGCGAGTGGACCGGCGTGTCTATTTCACGCCTCGGCGTGATATCGGGTTGCCCCTCAACAAGCCTCTATAGCACAAATGCTGGACATGTTTATAAGATCACAGGAAACAGAATCTCCTTGTAGAGATACCTTAGTCCATCAGACCATTGTCTCATTGTCTCTTAAGTCAAGAACTCAAGTGAAAGATCTCTGTCTGGAAGCAGAATATCTACTTCCTATATCCAGTTACAACACTGTCTTCCATCTCAACCATCACGGTTAACAGCCTGTCCAATCAATCAAGTCAGAGAAAGGAGAGACGATGGTGAAAAAGAAAAGAAAACAAAGAAAATCCCTGCTTGATCTGTATAGGCTGACAGCTCTATCCAAGCCCCCCAGTGTTGAAATCAAGCTGTCACTCTTCCACTATGGAAATAGAGGAATTGTGCGCTCAGATTTAAATACCACCTATAATAGCTTCCCATCTATCAGGCCGGCTGGCCGGTTATTCTTAGACACATACATTAGCCCTTGGCCCAGATAGGAATGTCACCAGATTAAACATCCAATTTGTTAACCGGGCCAGGCCAGGGGTGCTGCTTCTTGACAGAACTTACAAACAAGCCCAATTGGCCCCATTTTTCACCCACAGGCCTGCTGTTTTTTCCTCAGACAGAAGGAACCACTACTGATGGAGTGAGACAGCGAGAGCATGGAAAGGTTTTTTTGTGGGTGGAAAGACAAGGAGAAATGGTAGGTGTTTTCTATGGCCACTCAATATCAGGAATAATCATAAAAAAGAAAGCATCTGTTGTGGAGTATTGATGTCTTGAATATTCCCTCATTAAAGCACAACAGATAGAAATCTGACATTTCGTGGAAGTGTACAATAATGCTCGGTTTCAAAACCTAGTGAGCTGCCTAGGCATCATATGCACATTCCCAACTGGAACACTATTCCAAAAGATTGACATCTCAATTATAAAGCCTTCAAGATAACGCATTTATTTTTCACTATTTGTTAAGAATTGCAAATCTTAACATGCAATAAGTTTTTTTTATTAATGTTGTTATAACTGCATGTCATTGATTTGTGATACAATTATAAATGAATTATTGGTCATAAATGAATATTTATAAATCCTTAAAGGAATATTCCGTGTTTAATATGACTTAAACTCAACCGGCATTATGTGGCATAACGTTGATAACCAAAAAAATAAATAAATAAATATATATATATATATATATATATATATATATATATATATATATATATATATATATATATATATATATATATTGTCCTTAATTTTCTTTAAAAAAAACTAGAATTTGTATAATAGTTAGGCACTTATAATGGAGGTAAATGGGGGCCAATCGTTAAACATTAAAATACTTACTGTTTCAAAATTATAGCCACATGATACTGTATATTTTAACAAAGGGTTTACCCAAATTAGACTAATGATGTTCTTGGTCACTTAAATGGCAGTTTGAAGGTATTAAGCACCAATGCAGCTCACTAGGATAAGGAACAGAGCTATAGACTCTCTCACTGCAGAAAAGAACACCTTATACCTTTACTGTGCAGAGTGGCTTCTTAGCAGGATCAAGTCTATTTATCATCAGGAATAAGAGGAAATAAACAACACATTGTAAAAAGAGTGTCTTAAAGTCCTGGGAATCAGAAGCACTCTGCACTGTCATACCGCACTAATCCTCTGCAGCAGCCTTGTCAAAGTCCAGCGAGCGAGCAGATATATTCACTGAAGATGAAGTCATAGATTAGAGCGAGTGAAGGCCCTGTGGACAGATTGGGAGCATATTGGAGAACAGAGGGAGAGAGAGACAACCAGATGCCACCAGTTAAAACCCTGCAGAATGGGAGACAGAGTGAGAAATACGGCCGTCCACCACCGCTCGGCTGAAGGAAGCCGTCCGTAGGGAGATATCTTATTCAGCGGAGAGACTGAATGAAGCAGTGAGATCATTGCATTTTACAGGCTTATAGAATCAGACTGCAGATCTGGCTTGGCCCCCTCCTTTAATGTAGTTGTATGAGATTTATTTACCTGTTTCATCATCCGCCAGGTAAAAATTGTAAGGCTGATTACTTCGGAAAATAATAGCACACCTCTCCTCAAGAAGCCACACAAATTGAGGTATCATTCATGTCACATTCATGTTGCACAAACGCTACAAAATTTACAAAAAAAAAAACAAAAAAAAAATGCAGTAACATGAAAGTAGTACAGCTGTTTCAAGAAACTAAAAAATGTGTTTTCTTTAAATAGCTTCAGTGTAGTTAGCTACTTTTTGTTAGAAGATTGTAGTGTTGCTAACTGCTTTTTTGAAAGACTAGCTCGGCTGTAGTTGAGCTACTTTGAGTTATGAGGAGCTTGTAGCTTGGAAAGCTACAGTTAAAATTAGCTTTCCCAACACTGTCCCTAACCCTTAAGAATGAGCACAAGTAATAGTGATTATGCAGGAGCCAGGACTAAATTAGTGGTGAGGAATCAATAAATGAGCAACTAGATGGGAGAAAATTGTGCTGATATCTGCAGCATATCCAATTCTTCTAACTGTCTTTAATGACAGCTACAGTTTTAATATAGAGATCTAAAAACACTCACACACATTCTTCTAACACTATAGATACTTGTAGAATCTCCAAAATGCCATTACACAGACAGATGTTTCTGTATTTGAACCAAAGCCAAATGCTAGGTAAATCAGGACTAAGTGAAACCATATTATAGTAAGAGTTTTTCAAGATTGGGAGAATAAAAGAGAGTCAGTCAGTGAAATAGCCTCTGCCTCTTTAAGTAGAATCTAATATAATTTCTCTCACGCCAGCAAACAGGAGTATTTTATTATTCCAAAATCGTTCTTTGGGGGAAAAGTGATTTATACCTCACTTTATCTGTCAGACAAATGTTTCTCTTTATGGCTATTACCATTCCAAACCGGCGGCAGGCAACACAAAACTAATATAGTGTGTGAAGTATTTAATTAAGTATCTGGGTAGGGATGGCTGAGCGTCTTGCTTTATTGAACCAAAATTAAAAATAACTCCTCCATTTAAATAACGCCTGGGGCTTGCCTCTCATCTGCTTCATTTTAATATCACTCATGCCACTTTAACCTTTTCAAGCACCACGTCAGTTGTTTGTTTGTTAATCGAGAGAAATCTGCACTTGCACACACATTCTCAAACAAGTTTAAAAAACATGTGTTTTTGTCACCTCGTAGCATAGGAACACAAATACCTCCAGGTCGGTATGCTGTTTTCGCTTGGTTTTTGAAGTAGGGGAGAAGAGAACAGTAATAAAGACTAGTAGAAGTGAGATGTATCAGCCCTAGATACAGTATGTTGATGAAATGCGCAGATGATGCAATGGTTACATAGTAAATGTAATTTGTGCAAGCTTTGAAGTATTTACAAAGTGGTGGCTATGTTGGGGGGCATCAACCATTGCATTTAATTAAACACGACTGCAACACAAATAATGGAGGGAGAGAACTTATTCTGAATGAGAACACCACACAAAACAAAATCAAATTACCACGAACGGGGCCGGGCTGCCAAAAAATATGAAAGTTTGTTCTTAGAGTGCAAGGGAGAACAAGATAAAGAGAGAGAGAGAGAGAGAGAGAGAAAAAAAAAAAGAAAATCCAGATGCAGTTTTTAAAATCACAGAGCAGACCAATATTATCCATCTGTTTGGCACACCTCATTCTTTGCTGCATTGAGGAGACGGTCATGGACAAGGTGAACCCAGCGTCAACATCTGGCTGTGTTCTGGCCTGGACAGAACTGAGGATGGATAAACACTCCAGAGGAACACACAAATAGAGTCGCCAATATCTTCTCTGAATCTTCCTGAGCAGTCACACATTTCTGAAAGGCCTCAATGAGCAGCAAATGGTATGCCATTTTTTGTTTAATGTTTTCCTCTTTGCTTCTTGATGTCACTTTGTTTAGAGGAACACAGTGTACAACTTGCCAATCAGAAATAGGTCATTGGTTCTAGTCCCCAGAGAGGGCTTGAGTCTTCTCATAAAGTTCTATAGGTCTGTCCAATTTCGCATTCTTCTGCATTGTTGTAATAGCTTAATAGACAAAGAAAACGAGAAGAAGTGTACCAAGATGATGTACATATTCAACCAAAAATACAAATTGTGGAATGCTGGACACTTTATACAATCAATGATTGTAGCTTTCCCTACGTAGCAGGTGGTAAAGTCCCTTTCAAGGCAAGGCAGTCCACTTGGCGGCCATCTTTGAAACACTCCCAGGCAGCTATTTTCTATCAACACAATGGGCATATGTGTACAGCTCTTATCTACTTGAACCAAAATCTCCAAAACGGTTGGTCAAGATTGCGATCAAATTGTATATTTCAAATCAGCAGTAAAATTTGACAGCAATGCTACTATAAATTTGACTTCTTTAGTTCAGTTCAAGCAAAAAAAGAAAAAAAAGAACAACAGCTATTTTTCAGCTAACAGTCCAGATAATGCACATGCATGTTCTTTACGTATCTGACAGGCGATGTATCTATCAAAAAGGTGATTGGCTCTTTTAAATGTCTGTCACATTGCAGACTGATCTCATAGTGAAACTGGAAACAGGACGTTGACTTTTCTTTATCTAAAATCAGTCTGCAATCCAAAATTTTAAACACTGCCCCCAGTCGCCAAAGTGGTAAGTGTTGTTGGGTTTATGGGCACGTGTGAGCTCCATAATGTTCACAGAGCAGCGGCAACAGTGAGTTGTGAAGTTGTTTAGAGATGTACAGGCTGTAATATAGTAAAGAGGAATGTGTATTTTGGAATACAAACTGTACCTGCCAGCCCAAAACCCAAACATAAACCTAACAATCAGTGAAGTAAAAATGTCATGTTAGAGGAAAAAATGCAACATCCTAATCTTGTTCATCACTGATTATGTAAAATCAATTATTCCTGGTTTCAACATGGATCCAAACCTAGGTCTTCCACACTGCTGACGCAACATGCTTCAGGTCACACCAAAGGGGAAGGCAAACAAACGATTTCCTGTGTGATCAAGTTCCATATTGGGTGTTCCAATTTATTCCATTTGTTTCAATCCAGGTGGTCCATCTCAGGCAAAACAGTCTCTTCAGAAGGTGAGATGATATCTTGACCAAAAAATATATATATATTCTATCTTGTTCATTATCTTGACACAAAACAATTTCACCATAGTGAACATAGCAACTATCAAAACCTTACAAATTTTAGCTTTACTGTCATGCCACACTGTGTGAATATGTACCATTTGAGACGCAATCTTGGACTGATGTTGACTAACATGCTAAAGCTAGTGGCGACACATCATGAGTTTGAAACATCCCTTCTTCAACTTAACAGGTCACACTGTGGCTGCATTCGAAACCAGGAAAATGTTGCCTCCAGAGGCTGTATACGGAGGTAGGAAAGGATCAAGGCACGTCTGAATCCAATGTTGATGCCACATCCTCTCTACCAAGATACCTTCATCTGATTCATTTTTGAAGACTGCACTGCCTTGAAATCCCATTATCCTGTGTACGCGGATACAGGATGAAGGATGAGCTGAAGAGAAAAAAAATGGTGGCGGTTGAAAGCCAATTTGTGTATAATGCAAAAATATATTTTTTTGAAATATACAATCTTGATTTTGTTCTATGTTATTATACCATTGTGGTTCGGTAGGATGAATGAAGCAGACGTGTTAACTTTCGTGGACACCAGATGGCAATAATCAGTTGCTGGTATCCTAGCAATAATGTGTTATGCTGCCTCAGTAGCCTGTCCAAAACCAGTTTCTGGAAGTACCTTCTTACGCAAACAACGTCTGTTGAGTCATTGACTGATAGTGCAGCAAGGAAACTAATCAGCTACATTTGGTTTCGGATGTAGCTTGTGAACTCGGCGACAGTAGGTCAAAAATTGGTCTGTACTTACCGAAATTCAGATCACTGTCCCCAGTGGCCAAAGCTGGAAGTGTTGTTGAACGTTTGGACACATGTGAGCTCCAGTTCTTGGTTGTCCATAGAGTGGCACCAAAATTGAGTAATATTTGTGGTTGTAAATTATTTAAATTCAGTTAATTCAATTCAACATTAATTTTTTTTATTCATTTTATGAACTCTAACCCCTGACCCAAACCTCAACCCAAAACATATCCACCAATGGAGTACAAATGTAATCTTAGAGTGAAAATGCTACCTCTGAATCATGCTCACCATTGTTTATGTGAACGCAATTACTTCCATGGGACCAGAGCACATGTTCTGTGGTATCAGTTGTGGGAAAAGTGTTTATTTGTGAATTGATGCAAAAATATCTGATGGGGGAGGTCGCTTGAAAGTATGTCGGCTGAATGGGGTTGATTTCAGGGTACCTTCTGAAGCATTATGTTGTTTTCCTGTGTGATCATGTTGAACTAAAAGAGGGCAAATTCTTCCTTGTTCCATTTAGGACGATACTATCCATTGAAAATGCATACAGTAGATGGCCGAGTACATAGTGTTTACAGTGTAAAATACATTATTTGATACACATTTAGTGTGTGTGAGTGAGGAGTTTGGTCTCTTGTTCACTCAGGCCGGCTTTGAGTGTACACAGCTGGGTTGTGTTTGGCTTAATGAAAATCTGTTCTGCAGCGCAACTCAGAATCCAGGCTCCTGTAGCCAGCCCTGCAGGTGAAGACTTAGTGTTTTGATTCACATTTAGTGGAAATTTGACAAATGCTGGTCCACGGCTCTTTTTCCGCATTTCTCAAATCAGCATATCGTCTGATGAGGCTCAGGGTTGCCAGAAAAGCCCTAAGTGATGAGTGAGCTCAGAAGTGAACGAGTAATCATATGATGGTGATAGAAAGCTGCCAACGCTGGAAAAGAGAGGTCAAGCGTTTAGCCATGACTGCCTCCAGATTGCAAACTTACACCCACTGAACACAAACTGTCTTTGTTAAACAGCAGAATGGATTTACTTTATGTTCTCGGGTAGGGGAGTTTCGCTCAGATAGTGTATTGATTTATCAGAGGCTGGTCACTTGGGATTGTCAATTTAAACTGTGGTGCACTGTGGGGTTCGGGGTCATGTGATTTGTATGCTGTTAAATCCAGCGTGACTAAAGTAGACTGTTTGGTTTGTGTTGATATACAAGTGTTGTGTGATTATTAGTGATTACGAAGGAAAACTGGCTGTCTGATGCCACCAACGCTACTAAATAACAGTTCAAAATTGATGTTAATTTTAAAATCTTAATTAATTAATGACCATTTAGGAATATAAACAATTTTTATTATATTTTTTTTATTCTATTTGTATTATTTTTGGACGGGAAGAGAAGGGGAATGTGATCATAAATGTTGCATGGAAGAAAGAAACATTAAAATTTGATTATACAGCTATTGCCACTAGTGTCGACATATTGATCCTAGCCAGCACTGAATTGAAAGTCTACTATATTTAATTAGCGTAGATGTGTTTTTAAGTTCTGGAAGATCTGACAAATTATGTTAGTGGTGTCCTATGAGATTTGCACACACTCTTGTATAGTCTAATATACCTTTTTTCATTATCTGTAATATATTGAGTTATTAAGAGGACAAGGACTGGACTTGTTCCACACAAGTTCCCATATCACAAAAAAGCTGGATGGGGAAGGTGCCACTTCCTGAGGAGGACACAGAGAGAACAGCTCCTGTCCCGTCCCGTCAGAATGTGTGAGATTAAAAAAAAAAAAGCTGCCACTCAATTAATAACTCACTTCATCTCTTACTGCTGGGGGAGCAGCTGGTCTCTCTGGCACTAATAACAGCTGATGAAAACAGGCCGGTGAGGAGGCCCAAGGCCTTACGGTGTGACAGCACCTCCTCAGCAGTCAGAGAGGACTGAGGAGGACTTCCTCGCCCATTGTATTGCTCAGAGGTTGATCTTTTAAAGTGCTGGAGAGTTACTGAGGATCTCAGTTGTTTTTGACATACAGCAGGTGTAAGCCTATAGCTCTTTAGAATGAATGTGAATAGCAAAGCTCAGATAATTGGAAGAATTTTTTAATAATATTTCTTGGTATATGTTTCTGCCCTCAATCCGTGTTATTTCAACTTCACCTTTTTTTTTATTATTATTGTGTTTAATAGTTGAATTCTTGGTGAAGAACTACACTACCCATGATCCTGTAGGGAAAGATCCACCAATTAGAGTATCACAGAGAAACTAAGCGGACAAAAAACATCCATGAAGCACTTCACACTAAACTATTCAGCAACTTATTTATTTGCATATCTCAGAATATTTTGCAATAAAACGGAAATATATTATTATACTTATAATATAATAACTATTTTAAATCAATAGTGTTATATTTTTCCATAGTTTTTCATTTGATTGCCTCATTTGCAATGATTTATGGGATTGTATTTCAATCCTATATGAAATATGTTAAGTGTTGTACAGTCTTGTACGCTTGTCTTTTTCAAACCAAAAAGTTTGTAATAATGTTATTCACCTCAAGGCTAGTTGGTTAGTTGAGGGATGTTCTGAAGTACCAATGGAAGAAATAAATGGGGAAAAAAAAATTGGGAAGGCACTGTTGCACGTTTAGTACTGCTAGTGACAGAATTTACACACTTCAATTTTAAGCCAACATTTCCATTTGCCCCTCCTTTCAGTCTCATTCCTGACAAATAGAAACAATTGAGATATTGAAGAGATCTCATATGTAATTTGTAATTTCTGTGTGTAGATCTGAAGTCATTTGACAGTAAGTAAAGAAACATTCTGCGGAAGTGCATCTGAACTGTTAAAAAAAAACAGCTGATATTTTAGTGTGGCAGCAGCATGCCAAGAGACAGAGAGCGAGAGAGAGAGAGAGAGAGAGAGAGAGAGAGAGAGAGAGAGAGAGAAAGGCCCCAAAGAGAACAATGCAGGTGTGAAATTTGGATGTGGCCCAGTCGAACACACTCTTCAAATCACACAGGTCACCCATGCATGGACCCTCTAAAACACTGATCCAGCCAAATACCTCTCACGACAAAGGAATTATCTCAGCATCAGCTGCTGGGCGTGCGCACTCTCATTCCCAAGATCTTCAGCTGTCCAGTATCATCTCAGGAACTGAGTTTGTTTATGAATCATATGTACACTGTATACAGTGCAAAACAAATACAGCCATAACAAACAGCAATGAGAGCTGACTCGAGATCAAAACAGTCAGCATTAACAAACACGTGCACGTTAACATGCACAAGACAAGTATTCCCTGGGAACGGGCTTATTGCCCGATCCGATTGGCTAGAACAGGGAATTTTGGAAACTGGACGGATGTCATGGTTGAAGAGAAGCAGCGTGCATGAGAAATCACACAACTCTCTTTCTCGTGGAACTCTGGATCTGTTCAAAAACCCAATGTCATTTCACTGCCATGACACAACAAATATATATTGTCATTTGGGGTTGAGTTTCTGCAGTTTTCTGAATGGAATAACTGACACATCTGGACAGCAGGGACTGCCAACAATATCAGCCACTAGCTTAAAGATGAATACATTTGCTGCAATCAGGAATCAGAAGTCAGCAGCAATGAGAGTTGGATAGTTGGATATTTTAAGAATGTCATGGATTGTTTTTAACCCAAAAATGCATAAATGGTTAAAAAAAAAAAAATTCTTTTTTTTCTTTTTTTACATATTTTTATCTGACTTTCCCATAATAATAATAATAATAATCTTTTTTTTTTTCCTTAAACACCTTAAAGAGAAAAAAAAGAGAGTCTTGATGACATGCAGCAAGAAGAGCTAGACAGAGGTATAAAAGTACTGTGATTTAAAAAAAATATAGATAATTACATAATAATTAATAATTCTATTATAAAGAGTTTTAGAAATGACAAATAAGAAATATAGAAATGCTTTATAAATCATTAAATTGCAGTAATATTAACATGGATAAAAGGGCAACTTTCATGTAATGCTTGACAAATAGAGAACATTTTGAATTTCTTGTTTTAAATGCCTAATGTGGGTCCATTTTACATCAAGGTACATTTTCATAGGTTAAAAATGTTGAATAAGTGCTATTAAACATTTATAACATGTGAGGTAAAATGGCTCACTATTTGGCAAGTATCGCTTGAGTATTAAAATAAAATGGCATGTAGCCCATTGCAAGTATCCGTTTTTATTCATGTTGTTATAACCGCATACAAATCATTTATAATGCATTTGTAAATGGCTTATTAGGAATTAATGAACCCTTTTACAAACTCTTAACAAAAACAGCTTCACAGGAATGCAAAGTGTTACTACTAATTTGGCATTAGAAGAATTTGATGAGAAACATTTTAGTGCATATAGAGTTCTGCCTTTTAATTGCAGACTTTGAATTGGTATAATTTAAGCTGTTGATATATATTAAGTTGGCTCAGTGTAAACTAACAGCACATAAACTAAATCGAAGACTTTGATAACTTTTTATTTAATTTGTATAACAAGGCTTGATCAAATTCATACAAATAAAATGTTTTTTGATGAATTTTTATTTTTTATGTAATTATGTAAAAATAAATAAATTCACTGAAATTTTTTTGTGCACATTTGATTTTACTAGTCTATTTTTCATCAAGTTATTCCTTTGGCATTTAGTTTGGCTTTTTTTTAATACTTTTTTATACTTTTACTAATATACTTTTATTTTTTTAATTAAAATTTGGGCAGTGTTAAATGTCATGTCCATTTATAGTTAGTAAGAAAGTAATATGCAATTACACAGTGTAAACTATAATTGAAACATATTTTTATTTACAAATCAAGAAGAATAAAGAATATGCATCTAATTGACTCCCCATTTTTGGGGTTGCATTCTAGGGGTGAAATTTGGCTACGTATTTTACGATTAAAAGCTGCAATTTTTTGTTTAGAGTGAACAGGGTTGTACTGGTAATCTGGCATACCGGGCATTTTCCCAGTGGGCCGACACACTTTTGGGCCGATCAGGGGCAGAATGGTCACTGGGAGAACCGAGCGGGCCAGTGGTTCGGCCGCGAAATCAATCAGCCGCCACGGACCACAAAACGGTGCCGCGATATGCATAAAAGGACAGCGAACACCCCCCAACCCTCACTCCCCCCGGCTCAGCAGTTGGGCACGTTGCCATGTAAAATACTGGGCCAATTTCTCTTCCCAGTCCAGTCCTGAGTGTGAATAAAAACAAATGTAAAAGCCAGAAGCTTAGCTACATTATTAGCTCCAGTCCTGGTTCATTTGTAAATGTGTCATCTGGCCTTTTTCAAAGTTGAGTCGCAATTTTGAGGTTCACCTGTTTCTCCTTATCGTGCTTTATGATGTCACAAGGTTCTCACTGAGAAAGGAAACATGGCAAGAGAGAGAGAGAGAGAGAGAGAGAGAGAGAGAGAGAGAGAGAGAGAGAGAGAGAGAGAGAGAGAGAGAAAAGCAATACAGACACACACACAGCCCTGATTTGTAGTGGAAGTCATGGCACATTTGAAGCAATTTGTTCTTTGCCATCTAGGACACATGGCCAGGAAAAAAGCAGCCCTACTAATTGCTATGCCTGTAACCCCCACCCTTTTCCACAGCCACACAACACACAAACACACACCTCACACAAATGCATGCGTATTTGAGCCAGGCAGGTCAGAAAGGTCACGAGGGAACTGGACCGATTCTGGGTTACTCTCTGCTCTGCTTCAGTCCGCTTTCACTCTCCTCCATTCAGTCAGCCTGCTAAATGCCTCATCAACATGTTTAATCAAATTAGTAAGAAGCCAAAAATTGACATTTTTCATTAATTATACAGGATCATTCTAATTGCAAATTTAAATGTATTCGCTCCGAACAGAAGGTGTTCAGTAATATTTCAGGGAATTTGCATATTAAATGGGGGTCGTTCTGCATTATGTATGATAATATATGCGCATTGTCTTTATTTTTAACTCGCGGGCCATATGCGCTGCTGCTTACCAGAGCAGGTGAAAAAAGTCCATAGTGTTTAATTTTGCTGAACAAACGTGCCGAGGCGTGCTGTATGGTCGCTGTCAGTCTTTGTTTTTTCTGTTTTCCCGACCCGTCTTTTGATTACATCCAGCAGTGCGGCCGTCAGTAAACAAACTCAGCCATGCGGTCGTAAAGGAAACAGGAAGTCCCATGCGTCCATCTCTTCCAATGTCATCTTTTGTTGCTGGGTCCGATACATCTAATCAGAGCCAGCCTGTCAGCAGTTCTGCCCTGCCATGGGTGGACGTCTCCCGCCATGTGGCATTCATGGCAGTCTACATTATCCCAGACAATGAGCAACGTCCGCAAAGTCTGAGCCAGACACAAACCAAACGCTCTGAGAATATAGCATTGCCCACAAGCGGCTTACTGTTTCTTCAGATCATATCTAGCCACAATGAGCAACACTTCACAATTCTCTGAACCACAGAGTATTCACATCCCTTCACAGTTTTTCAGATGAAGGATCCCGGTACAGGCAGATGGGAAAACCAACTCTCTAGTTGAATCGTAATACAAAGGCTCCTGGAGCCAGAGCTGCATCTCCACTGTCATTAAATTTGTACAATGTTTTATTGGGAACAGTTTAAAACAAGATATACATGTAAATGCATATCAGATTCTGTGTTACCACCTGGCTCTGTCCCAAGCCAGTTTCCCAATGTGAAAAGGAGTGATTCTTCAAAAGGAGATGAAAGGAACGTTTTCGCCAGAGAGAGGAGAACAGTGGTGTGGTTGTGGAAATTTTACTTCATTTATTTAAAATTGTTCTATGGTGTTTGAACTTGGTGCAACATTACCCAGCAACACGTACAGAGAGAACGGCCCATATTGCATAACTGCATCTCTGTAGTTTCAGGTACAAATGTAATTTTCCTTCCTTCTTTTCACAAGGAACAAATAGCATAACATATAGACAGACGAGATACGGGCTCAGACCTAAAGTATTCCAAGAGACACTCTGGAATCTGCTGTATAAAGGGTCCAAAATTATTAAATTCACTTAAAATCGTCTTTGGCGATTTGATGGATAAAATGTTACTTGCTACTTGGCTAGTAACTTTATCAGAAACTTTAACATTACGTGGCTTAAAACTGATTGTAGGAATGGAATTCTAACCCTCAACGATGTAGTAATAATAATAATAATAATAATAATAATAATAATAATAATAATAATTCCTTACATTTATATAGTGCTTTTCTAGGCACTCAAAGCTCTTTACATAGTATAGGGGGAATCTCCTCAACCACCACCAGTGTGCAGCATCCACCTGGATGATATGACGGCAGCCATAGTGCGCCAGAACACCCACCACACACTAGCTATTTATGAAGAGGAGAGTAGAGTGAAGTAGCCAATTCAGGGATGGAGATTATTAGGAAGCCATGATAGATAAGGGCCAATGGGGCAAATTTTGGCCAGGACACGAGGGTTATACCCCTACTCTTTACAAGAAGTGCCCTGGGATTTTTAATGACCACAGAGAGTCAGGACCTGTTAAAATCTCATCCGAAAGACAGTTTTTACAGTATAATGTCCCTGTCACTATACTGGGGCATTAGGACCCACACAGACCACAGGGTGAACACCCCTGCTGGCCTCCCTAATTCCACTTCCAGCAGCAACCTTAGTTTTTCAGAGGAGGTCTCCCATGCAAGTACTGGCCAGGCTCAACCCAGCTTTATAGTGGGAAACCAGGCAAGAGCTGCAGGGTGATATGGCTGCTGACAATAGATGTGAGCAATGCAAAAAAAACTAATGCATTCAACATCAACAAAGAAAACATTTGTTGTTCCTAATGCTTCTTCACCTCAGTAGACTCTACTAATTCTACTAATCAGTGGAAAATTTACCATCAGAATCTTATCTAGGATGCCAAAAGGCCCATGCCCACCTCATATCATATTCAAATCGAAGAACAAATGGGTGAGATGTCATTTAAAACAAATTCTGGCCAAAAAGAAGGTGTTTTTGAGTTTGTTTCAATGGTTCGTAACAGCTTGCCAGGGTGAACTTTCAGGAAAATGTCGTACCGGCTACTAAGCACTTTCTTACTGCCATTGGTCCATGTCATCAGTAGGTGTAACCTGGAGCTCCACCTACTTTGAAGCTGATGGCTAATTCTCAATCAGTCAGTTATGATCAGTCAAAACGAATTTTTCGTTATAATTACGAGTTATTAGCGAGCTGGTGCAAATGACCTACATCTGTATGATCATTTATGTAGAGACATTTTTCATGAACATGTTATGCACTATTTTCAGCTAATAAGTCTACAATGGGGAATCAAATCTATACAAAGACTCTTAAGTTGTTTTATATGCTGCTAATTCATGTGCCGACTGCAGCCAAAAGGTATTAACACATCTGCCGAAAGTAAGAAATGCATTTCATTGATCTTTTGTCTGTATTCTGCCCATTAACACTCTTTTATACATCTATATAAGCAGTTATATCAGTGTCATTATAAAATACAATAACAGAGTTTAATCACTGTGCATTATGTCCATGTAGGCTTCTACGTGTTAGCGCATTAGCGGCATGAATGCTAAAAGGTAAACATTACAAATAACACATTATCTACTGTATATTTATTACTTTAAATCATCTTTGAGTTTACGTATCAGCTTCTTTTACTGATCTTGTGTGAATTCTACTCATAGAATGGGGCATGAAGTAATTAATAACACATCTTAATGTCATATTAGTTGATGTTTTACATGTAGTCTTGAGAGTCCTCGTATTTAAATGCTCCTTAAAACGCCTCCCCCAGCGGTGTGGCCGGTGTCTGAATGTTCACAAACAGTATGCCGTTGCTCAGCTGTTTCAAACATCTTTTTGGCTCTGAGTGAAGAACAAAGCACTTTGAACGAATCTTTTATATGACATGAAAGAACGAGTAGTCTCAGAGAGTGATTTGTTAATTTTGTCACGGCCGCGCATGCACATAGGCTCTGTACAGGAAACAGAAATGATTAGTTCACCTCCCGAGTCTTCGGGTATGAGTCTTTCCTAATTTGTTTCATGTGATAGCTGCCTAGGATCTGTACAGGAAACAGAATTGATTAGTTCACTTCATAAGTTGGTCTTTGGATCTGAGTCTTTCGTTCATTTAACACGTGAAAGTTGCATAGACTCTGTATTGGAAACAGAAACTAGTTCAAACTCCCAACCTTTTTTACTTTTTTTTGCATAATCTGAATTAAAGAAGCGCAATTTATGATACCAATGTAGTCAGATTTTACTGCTGATATGAAATATGTTCTTTAATCATGACCAAGTTTAGGTCTTTCCCCATTCAAGTAGATAGGAGCTGTACTGACATGCCACTTATTGACATAAAAAAATAGCTCCTTGGGAGTTTTCCAAAGATGCAATTCAAAGTAAAGCAACAAATTTAATTCTATCTCTACTGCAGTACTGTTCTAAAAGTGTTAATGCACCTTGGAAGGGGCTGATAATACCCTTTATAGGTAAAGCTTAATTACAACCTGAGGTGGAGTTGTTTTAGGGGTGCCGATGTGTGCGCACGCGTGTTTGCATGGGGCATGATGACAGCGCACATCACAGATGAAGGTACACTCTTAATGAGCTGAGATCACAGTTCCTACTGTTCCATCTCTGTCATGCAGAACAGGCCTTTATTAAGGGCTATACACTCCCCTGTCACATGCTATAAACATGTTCACACCAGCATATATTCACCTGTCCAACACCTTACACACACAGCTTTGAGGAGCCACGCTGTTCTATCAGTTCAGATATACTTTAATTACAAAGAGCAGATTGTGAAACCAATGATGAATTTAATGTGCAGGCTAAACAACTCATTGAATGTTTTAAATCTAGAGGATATCCAGACACTTGGAAGGTCATTCAATTAGATTGAGAGTCTATCCTACACTCCAAAAAACTTCAATATATATACGTAAAATGTTTTTCATTAAACTGTGCTTTAATTTAGAATGATAATAGTGATGTGATCAAATCAGTAATCTGCAAACACTGGTATATATTATCATCAGATGAGTCTAATCGCAGGGTTGGGGATTCAACACTGAACCCTAAGTTGCTCTCAATGGCAGGCTAGTTATTATTGGTGTATGAATGTGTGTGTGAATGGGTGAATTAGATGCAGTGTAAAGACATTGAATACCGCTAAGGTTAAAAAAGTGCTATATAAGTGCAGATCATTTACCATTTGTTAATAAGTGCAAACCATCTTTCATACGAGGCTGTTATCACTGCAGAAGTTGTGCTGCATGCCAGAACTTAAACCATTTTAAAGAGCTCACATGTCCTGGGTCAAACATGTATAACCTGCACTACTCGCAATGTAATTTATACATTAAGATGTCCATGCCAGGAGATATATATTGCTAAATGTTCACGTCAATTAAAACTAAGAATTAACAAACATAAATCAACCATTAAATGACAAGCTATAACTTCCCCAGTAGCTAGACATTTCATTGAAATTGGTCATAATATAAAACAGTTCAATGCGTGGGATAGAGGTTGTTCAAGGATCCCGGAAAGGAGGAACTATAAATTTAGAGTTGTTATAATGTGAAGTCTTCTGGATCTATAATTTGAAGGCATTAGCCCCTAATAATTTAAATGAAAAATTAGATATATCATGTTTCCTCTAAAATGATCGATCTATCTATCTATCTATCTATCTATCTATCTATCTATCTATCTATCTATCTATCTATCTATCTATCTATCTATTATCTATCTATCTATCATATATCTATCTATCTATCTATCTATTTATCTATCTATCTATCATATATCTATCTATCTATCTATCTATCTATCATATATATCTATCTATCTATCATATATCTATCTATCTATTATCTATCTATCTATCTATCATATATCTATCTATCTATCATATATATATCTATCTATCTATCATATATCTATCTATCATATCTATTTATCTATCTATCTATCTATCATATATCTATCTATCTATCATATATATCTATCTATCTATCATATATCTATCTATCTATTATCTATCTATCTATCTATCATATATCTATCTATCTATCATATATATATCTATCTATCTATCATATATCTATCTATCTATTTATCTATCTATCATATATCTATCTATCTATCTATCTATCTATCTATCTATCATATATCTATCTATCTATCATATATATCTATCTATCTATCATATAGATATCTATCTATCTATCATATATCTAGCTATCATATCTATCTATCTATCTATCATCTATCTATTATCTATCTATCATATATCTATCTATCTATCTATCATATATCTATCTATCTATTATCTATCTATTATCTATCTATCTATCTATCTATTATCTATCTATTTATCTATCATATATCTATCTATCTATCTATCTATTATCTATCCATCTATCTATCATCTATCTATTATCTATCTATCATATATCTATCTATCTATCATATATCTATCTATCTATCTATTATCTATCTATCTATCATATATCTATCTATCTATCATATCTATCTATCTATCTATCTATCATCTATCTATTATCTATCTATCATATATCTATCTATCTATCTATCATATATCTATCTATCTATCTATTATCTATCTATCTATCTATCATATATCTATCTATCTATCTATCTATTATCTATCTATCTATCTATCTATTATCTATCCATCTATCTATCATCTATCTATTATCTATCTATCATATATCTATCTATCTATCTATCTATCTATATATATATATATATATATATCTGTCTGTCAGCCTCTCTCTCTCTCTCTCTATATCATCTTCTCATCACAGGGAGAATTTTCATCTCTACTCTATTAAATCCAAACAGGGAAGCCAGGAACCCCCCGGGCAGCACCGCCGCACCCGCCAGCAGCGTACTCAAGCCCAGCCATGGGTAAGTGTGAGCTGGCAAAGTTGTGAGAAGCTCTGGCTCCACTACTCTGAGAATACTGGAGTCCACTACTGCAGTGTGCCCAGAACAGAGGGCCCGTCCAAGGACACATCACTCCTGGAGAAGGACCCTGGACAGATGGGCGTCTGGATCTCAGAAGTGTACACTAACCACTGATGTGAGGCCAGAACTGCTCTCTGGTTGCCATTGGTAACATTGTCAGTTATGGCTGAGAACACTTGACATCTACTGCTTAGTTGATCCATTTTTTTTTATTATTTTTAGTTTCGATTTTTTCATTTATTTATTTATTTGCAATTCTAAAAAGCACTCTTATTAAAGGGATAGTTTATCCAAAAATGAAAATCCTGTCATTATTTACACACATTTTACCCTCATGTTGTTCCAAAACTAGTATGACATTCTTCTGTGGAGCACAAAAGGAGATGTTAGGGTTAGGGTTGCGAGCATGTGTTGGAACCGCTATGAGTTTCATCAAGCTCATAAGAATTTTCATTTTTGAGAAAACTAAGCCTTCAAATCAACTAATCTACTTATACACACAGTCATAGCAAACAAACAAATCATAACAGCTTTGCTTCATTACCTTTATGCTACCAATGTTTATTCGACACCCATTTGTTCTGCATTTTCCTGTACATGTTGCCTGACCCGGTGATTAAGATTCAGCTCTCAAAAGCATACAGCTTGCTTAATGAGTAATTTCCTCTCATAAGATCAGCTCTGAATTAGTGCTCAAATATGATTCCTTATTATAGTCAATAAAATATGCCATTCTAATTACGAATGAGTGAGGCAGTGCACGATGGAAAAAACACTAACAAAATTATTTTTGTGACAGAAAAACAAAGATGAGGAAAGTTAAACTTGTAGATTTTATATATATATATATATATATATATATATATATATATAATCCCTTCTGATGCAACATCCCTTTTGATGTTGATAATATAAATTTTTAGGTCTGTCAAATACAGGGTTGTGTTAAAGGGATAGTTCACCCAAAAATAAAAAATCCTTTATTATTTAATCCCCCTCATGTTTTTCCAAATTGTATGGCTTTATTTCTTTATTTGTTGGAATATAAAGGTAATATCTAGCAGAATGTCCGAGCTACTTTTTTCCACACATTGAAAGTAAATGGTGACAGTGACTATCCCTGGTCCCCATTTACATTCATGTGATGGTAAAATGCAGCTTGGACATTCTGATAAATATAAATAATACATTTTGTGTGAGTGAAATTACAAAATTCTCATTTTTGGGTGAACTATTCCTTTAAATCAAGATATGAATTAAATATGTTTAACACATTCATTTTGTGACAAACTTTACACAAAAAAGTGTGTTATAAATGTGTCATTGACACAAATGAAAGAACCCAGAACTTATACATAATTTCTTTCTTTTCAAAAGATTCTACACAAATCATAACATAAATGTCATTGTCATTATAATATCACAATTATTGTTTTTCTCACACAGTATAAATGGGTTCTATTTTAAGAAGAGTGTCCGTTGCAAGGGGATGATCATGTTTGGTGGTCCTTAGCATTAAAAAGCTTGAAAACCCCTGTCCTGTTGTCTTCTCTTTTATTTCCCCCATTTGAGAAAGAATATGTGTGTGGAATTTGCATTATAAAGCCGATTTAATTATATTTACAACTGTATGAAACACACTATTCTGGGTGTTGGTATGATATCCCAGATTGATTTTTGAGGGTGTTTGGGTTGTTTATGCACCTGAGCACTCAGTGCCAGTAAAACTCCTTTTTCCTCCCTGGTGGCATAGCGACTTCACCACTGAAAGAAAACACTGAACGCTGCCAAGACTCTCACGCTGCCCAGTTGAAACACCACTCTGCAAAAAGCATTTTCTCACTCACTCACTCTCTCTCTGCCATTTCCATTTCTGCCAAATTCCAATGACAATCTTATGCTTGTTTGCACCATAAATACACTTAATAGGTATTATGACAACATTCATAAACAGACAGATTTGAACCTGCCTTCTTCTGTTGAATAATACGACTTGAAATGTAATATACATGTTGAATTTCAGTATTGTTTGAGACTAAAAGACTCTGAGTTCTTACCCAAAGTAAACACTATTTATTTGAGCTATAAAAGATCTTCGAGCTGTAAAGTGAGCTCTCTTTCTCTGAATAATGATTTGTTTTTCCCGTAGGATGTGCACACCTATTCCACTCTTCTCACACGTTTGGATTATTTATGTTGGAGTTCACTTCAAGCAAAATAGTCTTTAAAGCTTTTGACAGCGTGACATAGATGCTGCCCTCCTCGTATTTCTGCCATTCTCTCCAAAAGTCTGTTTAATGTTGAAAAGTCCTTAAAAAACACTCAACGTTGCCAATGTCTTGGTATCTGTTACTGACAATTGCTGTTTGGTATTATTCTGTATTAACAAATCACAAACTTATTCATGCATTCATGATTCAAGTTTGTTCACACAACTGCTGTTAATTAACTTTTCGTTCGTCATGATTGCAAAACGCTTGGACGTTTTGTTTCAGGAGGAAGTTGAATGGGGTTTCTCAGGGTTGCATCTTAAGAAGTGAGTGTCATGAGAGGGTTAAGGGGCACATTTGAGGGGTCACAGTTCACGGTAATGGTTTCCTTTGGAGCTGAGTATACAGGGATAAAAGACACAGCTGAATAAGACAGCAGCTTTGGCTCTGACAGTGTGAATGCCACGGTGTCATCAGAAGTCCACTGGAAATGTAAGCGCAGCGTTGTTCTAGCGGGAAGACTCACAGCTGTACATCATCGCACCATTAGTTAGGTAACTCCTAGCCAATCGCATGTAAGCCATCGCTTTTTTAGTATGCTCACAATCTATCACATTGCTGTTTCACTGTGCTAACATGGCAACCTCCACCACCCCACTGCCACCAGTTGAGTCCTGTCCTGCACAGGGGTAGGCTCCTCGTCCCTGACTCCTATATCCGGCAAGATCTGATGGTTCCGAGTGCAACATCTTCAGACCGCCAAACAGGGCTTACGCCAAAGAGAGACATTACATTCTTGTTTTATATTCATCAAATAAATATAATCTAAAACTTTACTCAAGTCTGCTTGAGTCTGATAGAACTGTCTATTCCTTCCCACTGGGAATGTACAGCCAGTTCCTCTTTCCACATTCTGGTCAGTTACATATATTAATTATATGAGTTTTATAACTAAATAAAAAAGGCTGTTAAACAGTTCCAGGGATTTCTAAAATTGTATAGGGTTCCCACAGTTTTCCACCCATAAATTTCCATGCTAATTAATAATTTAGAGCGACTTGTGAACTGTTTTGACCAACTCAATGGAATGATTTGATCACAATATGATGGAATAAAGGCAAAGCATAGCTAGAAAAAATATATATTTCACTATGTACAACCAAATGCTTAAGTGGGCAACATGCTCCCATGATTTTAACCAATTATCTACAACAGGGAAAGCATTAACATAATTATTAATAGTTAACACTCTCAAACTAAAATGAATTGAAATTAACTTATTTTTTAATCAGACAGGATGTTGCTCACAAGTTATAAAAATTGTGGATGGACAAATTCAAGTCCTGATGCAAGCCTTCCTGCCATAGAGCCAAGAGTCAAAGGCTATCACTTCAACTTCTTTTTGGGAAAAACACAACACACAGTAAATAAATGTGAATGGGTTTGGCAATATTTGAACTTCAGGGAGCTTGTGACGTAGATATCTGATGAAGAAGATGTACAGTATAATAATGGACTGAGAAAGTGTCTGTTTGTCAGAGAAAGATAACATTAATTAATGACCAGCTGCCAAACTGCAAAATCGCTAATAATACTTAAGCTTGTGCCTTGGGCCTGTCAGCCGCACACAAATCAATACATCAACACTTTCCACTGTACAAGATAAGTCCACGTCCATTTAAAAAGCACACACACAATATCGGCTTCATAGAAGGTTCTGTCTGAACCATGCTGGATGTTTCTGACTGCTGCCAGTCTTTCCCTCTCCTAGCTGGTTTTCCCAGCTCGTTGCCCCAGCTAGATTAGCTAATTAAGGGGGACTGAAGCAGATCTGTAGCTGGTGTGGCGGCCTGTTTTGACAGGTGGGCTTAGCAAACTGTGATTAGGGGAGAGGCCACGTAGAGGCAGTTAAGCCCTCCGTAAGCCCCTTGTCGACACGGGAAGCGATGCAATGCATGCAGACCCCCGAAAACCTGCTGATGGGCTGCTCATTCAGCACTGGTTTTGGGAAGTAGGAGGGGGTGGGAAGAGAGGGTGATTGACACCTTGAAAAGCTGAGTTTCCACCTCCCACCTCTCTGTGCCTGTGGAAAGGCTGTGATATTTCATCAGGGGTGTTGAGGAAACACCTGAGTGTAGACAAACAACTTAAAGGTGAAGTGTGCAATTTGTGTGCCACTAACGTCACCAAACTGAATTCTAAAAATACTATCAACAGATAGTCCCGCTCCAAACTCAGATTATTGGTTGAGGCAATTTTGCTATGTCAAGCTGGTCAGGATACTCAAACAAACTATGTTATGATAGTGAAATCAACATAAAATTGCTCGCTAATATATATATATATATATATATATATATATATATATATATATATATATATATACTGTATACTGTTTAAATACAGTACATATATATCATATGACAAACTCGTTTGACTTTCTTTCGTGGAAGACAAATGGATATATTAGGCAGAATGTCAGGGACTGACAGCCTCAGTCACCTTTCACTTTCATTATATTGAAAAAAAAAAAGATGCAATGAAAGTGAATGGTGGCTAACTTTTGTGGCTAACCCTGACACTTTGCCTAACATTTTTTCATCTTCTGTGGAACACAAATGGAAAAGTTATACATATTTGAAACGACTTGAGGGGAAATAAATAAAGGCAGAAATGTCATTTTTGAGTGAATGAGTGGAGAAAGTATTTTAAAATAGGAAAAATTATACACTTCACCTTTATAAAAGCGGTCGCTTACACAGTAATTGTATATAAGCTGCAGGAAATGGCCAGTTCAACCGTTTTAATAAACACTCTCCCCCTTACGCCAGAAGCTCTTTGTTTCCTCTCGGGTTCACAAGTGTTTCTTTGTTTTTGCATGTGCGTGCTCCCATCCACTCGTGAGCGCAAGAATAGTTCATACATGTGTGTGTGCGTGTGTTTGTGCGTTCAGCTATTTGTGAGCAATTCCTCATAGAGCTTTCTCAGCAGGTGAGGATATGCTCGCGTGGGTGATGGGAGTAGGATTAGTATTATCTAAAACTCTCCAGCCACCCTAAGTATCATCCACCGTGCTTAAGTTAAGGTGCAAGACCGGGTGATTTGCATAAGTAATTAGCTAATGTGCTGTTCAATTTCACTCCCATCTGGCTGCCTGAGCAGGCCCTCATTTCTCAAATTGACAGGCTGGTCTCTATCACTACCCACACTGCAACAAGACGCACACCAAATTAATTTGTCAACCTTCTCCAGTAATGGGATGTTCACCTTGAAAACTCAATTTTCCCGGGTTCCGACTGAGAGTAAAATATAGGAATTTGCTCGAAAATGTATCGTGAAAAATAACAAAAGAATGGCGCGAGATGGTTTCTGATAGCTTTTCGGAAAGTGATGGTGTAAACAGCGTCAAAGAAACTTGGAGAAAAGAATGCAAACACACACACACATCAAACACACGCACAAAATGCTATGAGCCAGAGTAACAATCATTTAGACAAAAAAAAGCTAATTGGTTATTCTCAGACTAAAGAAAAGTAAATATTTGTTTGTTTACTCAAATGTGACTAATTACTAGTTTCACTTCAGAAAGTCACTGAAATGTGGCTTTCATTGTTATTTTAATTGGAATCAAAAGTGTAGTAATATACCATATATAATACTATATACTGAATAGGACGGATGGACAGACAGACATATAAAGGATGGATGGATGGATGGTCATTTTTTCAGCAACAAAAAATTGCAGTTGAGCAGCAAAAAATAAAATAATAATTTAATCTTTATACAAGGTATTAAATTAAAAAATTGATTTGAATATTAATTTGAATCTTTATATAAAATAGAAAAATGGTTGAAATTATAAATAAATATTTATAAAATAATTCATTCATCTTTATACTAGATAATAAATAAAAATCATATTTGAATAATATGTACTTTTTTATATAATATACATTTTTTTATAATGTAAAATAATAATTTAACAATAAAATAAAATATTATAAAAAAAAGTTTGTTCACAATTGTGCATGTTGGAAAGTCACAAAACTCTATTAGAAACATCAAATCAATAGTTGATTTTCTAAATTTAGAGTTACACAACAACTACTTTCAATGGGATAGCAATGAATCATTACACCAACTAGCCAAATAATGTGTAAAAACAACAAAAGTAATGTTAAATTAGTATCAATAAACAGCACATTTGCATACACTAATAGTATTTACCGTGAATGAAAAATCGCTCAAAGGGAGTTAAAATCAGACTGGGAAATTTCAAGACTTGATTTCAATCTCATCTATGGCTGGGGGGTGGTGTGAGTCCTGGAAACCTCTGCCTGTTTGTGTAGGCCTGGATGTAGGGTGAAGCATAAACAAGTGTGGATGGGTGATGAAGAACAGTACTCACCCAATAACTTTTCTTCTCAGTTTCATAAGTCATTTCCTTTATATGGTGATGGCATACTTATTAAATTCCTTTTGCGTTGCATCTGTTCCTTTCTTACTGCTCTTAAATGGCTATTCATTACGCCAGCTGCCACCTACTAGAGCATAAAGAGTCCCCAAGAACTGCATGGGTGATGTGGGATTTCTGGAGTGTGCCCAGAACATACACACATACTCAAACACATAGGTCAAGGTCAAGGTCTACTACACACAGGCTCTAATGCATGCCATTTGTATTGCAATTTTATGGCAAAGCATATATATTACACTTTGTACAAACACTTTGATTTAATGAATCAGTGCCGTCATGCTCTTAAAAACATGTCCACCACAGAAGTCAATAGTCTCACTCTCTGTATATATTAAAGTTTTGCTATATTATAATAACACCTTCTATGTTCCACAAAAATTTCTGAATGGATAATTTAAAAAAACAATTATCAACAGACTTGATTGGACTGAACAAATTTAGATATGTGAATTGATTATATCAATGATGATATCATTGTATACAAATACTTTCTTTTTTTTTCCCTACTATAATCATGCAAACTTACTTAACAGTGTCAAATATATTTGTATTTTATTTTATATTAAGTTGCATTCAAAATCCACTTGGCTCAATAAAGGGGATGAGTTTCAATGGGCAGACACTTATGTTATGAATGACCTTCGTCTAACTGACTTGACTTTTAAGATTATTTGTGACTTGAAACTTACATGCATCCATCTTTCAACTCCTTTTAAACAATACTTCATTGACAATGTGGTTAATTTGCATCCAATAAAGCAGCAGTCGGCCTGATGTTCATTTAGGGCTAGTTCTGCACACAGGGGCGTTGAGCTTGTGTGCTGATGGAGGCTGCTAAATGAATTCCGGGTCCTTAGATGCCTCTCTGTCTGTCCAGCACACCATCAAATGCTTTCCATGCCATTTAGCGCCATGAATCCCACACCACAGCGCTTGCCCGACCTTGGCGTTTGCTTGTGCCTCTGCCTGTGCCATCTGCAGTCGGCAGGCTTGGGTAGTAAAGCATCTCGACCCAGCGATTCGGGCACATTACGCCCCCACAAGGGGCTCGGCCAGATGGCACTACCCACTAAGAGGGTTTTACTGCCGCTAAAGACACCTGGGCATCAGCAGTGCCCACTCTCTATCTCTCTTCCTTGTTTGCCATGCCAAATGCTCCTTCAGTAGACACTGCAGTCATGATTAGCAGGCAACAAACAATCCTTTAGCATCCACCAGGGCCTGCTGAACAGAGCCATGCAGCCAGAGCCTTTAGCTTAAAGACGAAAGAGAGAGAGACAAACGGCCAGCCTTTCATTACCGCGACTCTGCGGAGACTGATCTCTCTGCTCCCATCATAAAGCTGCCGTTAACTGCTTACAGACTGTGCTTGATGAGAACCAACCCCTGAATTTGCTTGATAAAGCACTGGATTTGTTTTCCCACAATGGCTTACAGTTGGTCACAGTTGTGTCACATGGCAGCACTGACTTGCAAGGCTAGAAACCAGCTGCCATCTCCTCAACAACAACTTATCAAAGTTATCACACGTACTGTAAATACAGTAATTAGGCTTTAATAGGGTGACTGTAAATGTAAGCAAACACAAATCAAGCCACTCGCAAACAAGATGAACTACTGCAAGCATGGATGCTTTTACCTGCTTGTTTTAGGGGGGTCAACGTTTAGGAGGTTAGCTTTGTCAGTTAAGCCATGGTAGATGTAAAAAGCATGTTTTTGCATTGACTACCATTAAAATGCTGCTGTGAATCCTGACAAATATTTTTCAAAGCAACATACAAATCTCTGTTTCACCAATTACTAGTTTTAATTAAATTTAACAGTGTAAAATAGACTTACATTTTTCCTTGTCTGTTGCAATAACTTCTTAAGGCCCAAACATAATCTACACAAGTATGTGAACGTAGATGATTCTAGCTTTGCGAGCTTAATTTCATGCTTTGTTACGTTCCAAGAAATTGAGAGCGCAATTATAGCACAATGCAAATATGCGATGCATTCTCAATATTGCCACAAGGGGAGCTATAGCTAATTTTAATGCAAAAAGACTACTGTACATATTTTAGAAGTCAAATTATTGTCAAAGTTTTAAATAATATCAAGTTGTTCAGACAAAAATACAAATATTAAAATAATACTTGTACATGTATTGAAAATAAATATAAATAAATTAAACTAAATAATGCAAGCATGTAGTGTATTACTAAATTTAGTAATATATAATAATTAATCTTTTTTCCTCAGTTTGATGTCCAAACATTCTGGACATTTAAAAGGAAATTTTTACTGAGTTAAACAAGAGCTATGGGATAACCACAAGTCAGTACTCTAATTAGCCAAATCATGGCAACACCTCAACAAAAAGTAAATGAGTATCATCATTATTGTAAGAGTAGCCTTACAGAATGACAATTGATGGGACGTTAATGTCACACTGGGATATTTCATGACTTGCGTTGTTACATTCCACAATGTGTCAGACCACAAGTCCTCCTCATAGTTGCCACAATGGGAGCTATAGTGGACACTAGTGTGAACTGTCCGCTTCTACAATGAGTGTTCTCTTTCAGGCCAACAACTGTAGGGTACCCTGTATTGTGGGCGAAATGAAGACATCCTATTCAAATGTCTATTGTAGGATGGTAGGACACTTGTTGCAGCGGGACACAACATCGGACAGCGAAACATCCCATATTGAAGGCATTGTGTCCCATATTGAAGTGGAAAAATGCTGACCCATCCCAGGTCAGATGACGAAAAGTTGACTATTGCCCCCTTGAGAACTGAGTTTTGTTACTCCCACAGTAACACAAGAATGCACGGTAAGCATGTTAAACTGGACCGCCATTGGCAATGCATTGGCTAAACGCTCAAATCTGTGAACACGTACTTACTTAAAATATATTTTTGGCCTATTATAGAGTGATCAGTCGCATGACATTTACGGCTCAGGTGATTGGCTCAAAACTTGTCTATTGTATGAAGAAATGCCATGAAGATGGCAGCATCCAGGTTGCGTATTCACCTTTTGCGCCAGCTGAGCAACAGCCATATAGGTGATTGAGAATGTTAAAGTATGGTTCTGTTGAGAAATATCATATCATGGATTTAACCACCGCAAGGCATGCACTAGTGAATCTGTCTATTGGTATTTTTACACTAGACAGAGACTCCATTCCTTGTGTGGTCAGCCTGGCCATCATGCCACATCAGGGGACATATAGATCACTTAGCTCAGGTGAGAGGGAAAAATAGGAAAAACTGTGCTTCTGGTCAGAAAGAAATCAATAAATAATTTTTTTTGTTGGGGGTGTAATTAAGCTTCGTAAATGGTTGTGTGCTAGAGAATGCCAGAGATTATACGGCTACATATTGTATAAACTGTATTGTAGGAAAAGTAGATTTCATTCCATTTTTGGGCTTCTACATGTAACCTTTCTAATTACGAAAAACAGCCCTTAAATGAGGGATACAAAATAGCAGGTACATTTACCAATACTGGATTAAATGTCTCTAAGGTCTAGCTTAACTCATGTGGAGATCTCTTAGTAAGCTTGTTAGCATTGCAGCAAACTCCAGTCAATCACTTGGTAAGTAAAGCCCTGATCGAAAAACTCTTATTCTCAGCTGACTGGGTCTTACCGGCGGATTCTGCAGCACAAATAAGATGCGTGAGAGGTGAGCAGTGGCCCCTATGTAAGTGTTGATGGGATCAGATGTGGAGGAAGGGATCTTTACTGGACTCTCGGCCCAATTAAGTGTCCGTCGCTGTGGTTGATTAAGGGATTAAAATGGGGCGGTTGATGAGCTCAGGATTGACTGCTGGGGGAGAGACAGAGAACAAACGAACAAATCTAAATCCCCCTTCTCTCTGGAGCCACTAGCCCTGTAAGAGTCTGTGTATATGTGTGAACGTTGTAGAAAAATGAGCGAATCTGTTTTGGATCTGTATGTGTGCAAGTATTACTTATGCATCTGTGCATTTATGTGTTTTATGTGTTGCTTGCTTGTTATTGCTGATACTCATACTCATATTTTGAGTCCAAAAGTTTGCAGTGCAACGTGTCATGCTCCGTTTGTGCACAGGCTTGAATTATAACTCATATTGCATGCTTTTACTTTGCCAAGCGATCAGACTTACAGTATGGTGGACGGAAAATAAAAGAAAAAAATTGCATGGGCTTACATTGAAAGTATTGGACACAAACATAATTAGGGATCTTAATATCATAGAGGATTGAGGGTGGGTTCTTTTTACTTGGGACAGAAAGCAATTGCCCTAGCAACTACTGTGAACACTTTAACCAAAAATCATTGAGACCACCCTAGCAACAATGTAGAAACCATTCAGAATACCTTTAAATACTGGGAAAGTTTTCATGCCTTCTCCAGAATTGTGGCAGCGAGCTTTGCATGGACAAGCACCACTCACATTTGCTTCGGAAATGTTTAAAATCTAGTTAGTATTACAAGTGTGTATCTAGTGCAATCTTTGGTATTGGGCCTTTATCAGGAAAGCTTTTGGCTGCTAGTGGTTTTACTTGCAGAGGTATAAACGTGTTCTTTTTTCTTGTCTTTTTTTCTCCTCTGTTTTATGACATGATTGATTTTCTTTCATCGGTTGAGACTCCCCAGGAGAGCCAAGGTGGGTTTGTGGGATGGGGGTTGCGTAGGTAGGTCAGGGAAAACTGAAGTGTGTGTGTATTTCTACCAGACTTCACCAACCCCAGCTCCTTCTGTGTGTTGGACAAGAAGAATGCTTCACACTGTGTATGGATACAGCATACCAGGGAACACAAGCTGAAGAGAGTGAGAGATTTCTTCCCTGTACACACTTTTCCTCTTACTGTATATTCACCTCCATGGGCCTGACATCTCTGTACAGATCAACTGCTGAAAATGACTGCTGGAGACATTCTAGAGGAAAAGTTTATTCCTTCAACAAACTACTCTTCAGAGCGTGTCACATTAGACTTGTTACAGTGGTCACAGTGAGTCACTTACAACTGAAGAGAATGGGCCCAATTTTTGGAGGGTTTAAAGGCAGAAATGTGAAGTTTATCATTTTATAAAAGCACTTGAATTCATTCTTCTGTTAAAACACGTGTATTATTTGAGCTGTAAAGTTGTTTAATTTGACATTTTTATGGCTGGTGTAGAGTTATAGGGTTTATAGGGTTTAGCGTCACATCATCAAGGCAACAAAGTTTAACATGCATATTGTTCATGTCTTGTTGCTATACTTTTAAAACAGTGAGTGTTGTAATGTTTGCACATTGGCCCCAATTACTTCCATTGTAAGTGCCCCACTCGAACACAGATTTTTTTCTTTTTTTTTATTGTAAAAAAAGGAGGGAAAGTTTATATATATATATATATATATATATATATATAATACTACTGTATAATATATACAATATATAATATTGCATATATAATACGAATGTTCACAATAAACAGTTCTAGCCTGACAGAAGACTGTTTATGGTTGCCAAGCAACATCAACATTCTTAAAATGTAATTCAACTGATGTTTGGTTTGTGGTAAATGGTCTATTTAAAAACAGCTTTGAACATGGCTCATCCAATCAGGTTTTAGAGTCAGGACGTCATTCTAAAAATTATTTTCATCATTATAACATCTTTATTTCCATCCCTTTAATTTGTCACATTAATTTCTATGACTTCTACTACAAAAATACATTTATAACACATTTTAAAATTTATATTGAATTACATTGAAAATGAAACTGCAGTTTATGAGATTTCAGATTTTGTAGTAATTCAAAGTGTTCAAAAAAATTCTTAATTAAAGTAAAAAAAAGTCAGGTGATATTCCAAAAAAAAAAATCTCAATTTTACATGGTCTCTAATTATTATTTAGTAATATTGTTTTGTTGTTGTTTACTTTTACGTTTTACTGAAGTTGTTACATACGGTTCTGAATGACCACTAATATATTCTGTTCGGTCAAGATTGCACTTCTGGCTACTCTGGTACGAGTGATCAAAGTCTTACAAGACAATGTGTTTTTACTTAGGGCATAAATCCATGTGAAAGTGTGCCCGGCTCTTGCTAACAGAGGGGACACAGCTCAGACAAATCGCCCCACTTATCCCAGTCCCAGCACACGCTACATTACTCTCCAAAGATTTGGGGGGAGAGGCACCCCTTCTGTCCACCATTAGCCACTTTATTTCATTCCTGGGATCAAATTTGTTATCCAGTTAGGCCTCTCATCTCCAACTCAAAGGGAATAAATAAAAGCAGGCTTTATTGCTCGGCACCCTGATACAAGAAAGGGGGCAAAGAGAGAGGGATAGAGAGAGAGAGAGAGAGAGAGAGAGAGGGAAGAAAAAAAAATCTACAATTCATTCGGATCCAGTCAATAACACTGTAATATTTATGAAGGCTGGATGCTGGCCTGCCCTAAAACCCAAACTCCAGCAATCCTGAATTATAAATTGGTATTGATTTGTGTTGTGTTTGTGTGTGTGTGTGTGTTTGGTAGAGAGACAGAAATATAGAAATAGTGTGTGTGTGTGTGTGTGTGTGGGTGGGTGGGTGTGCGCGCTCGCGTGCGCGCATGCGTGTGTGTGTGTGTGTGTAAGAAAGACAGAGAGAAAGGTGTGTGTGTGATTGTGTGTAGAGGCGGTATTTGTTTGGAAAGCGAGAGAGGGTGTGTTTTACCGGGGCCAATAAAGTTCTAACAAGAGGTGTATATAGCTTCAGGCAGGCATATAAGTGTGTATAGAGCTGTGTGAATGAGTGTGTTTTTGTGAGAGAGAAAATGAAAACAGCTATACAAGAATGTATGTATATCACACTATACATGTAACTATATTTGTGACGTTCACATACAGTATGTATACAGTACATGCTTGTGGCGGTTTAAATCTATAGTGCCCAACTAGCAACAACAAAGTATCAAATATAAATGATTCTCAAGCTCCAGAGATCTATGTCAGCTGCACAACACCAAATAGCACAGACAGGCCCAGACCAACACTCCATACACATACACAAACAAAACAAGCTAGGCTTCATCACACATAAGCACAGACAAACTAATACCTTCAATGGGAAATACTGTTCATGTAACAGTGACCAATATGGAGTTATATTTGTGCCACACAAGACAAAAAAAAAACTATTACCATTACCCTAACCCTAAGTATTACACTATGATCCATATAGTCCTGACCATTTAGACAACTTCAAGCAATCAGACTCAGGAAGGAAAGAAGGACTCTGAGTCATATCGAGGAACCAGAATATCATAGAGACTTGAGGGTGGGCTCTTTTAGGCCAGTTAAGAGCACCTGTAGCAGTCAACAAATCATCCAAATCATCTAAGCAATGCACTGACAACCACCTTTGCAACACTGAAACAATTTTGCATGAGCGAGCACCACTTACATTTTCTTAATAAAATTTTATATATATAGTTTTCCACAGCATACTTTGGTGGGGTTTTTTTTTTTTTTTTGTCATTGGGGTTGATTGTTATTAAAACTAACACTTATATATGGAAAATGTATAAGGTGTACCTAGGACAATTGATGCTATTTTAAAGGCAAAGGGAGTCACACCAAATATTGATTTAGCTTTTTATGTTTACTGGTCTTTGTATGACATTAAGTGATAAATGAAAACTATTTTTGGCATTATTTTTTTAAGACTATGCACTATGCAATTCTTTCATTTTTCAAAAGTGCCTAAAACTTTTGCACAGAATTTTATACACACACACACACACACACACACACACACACACACACACACACACACACACACACACACACACACACCAGAGGTGGCGCTGTTTTGCAAATTGCATGGCACCATCATAAATTTATTTTAAAAATAATATATTTTCCGCAACTTAAACATGTCCATTATACAAGAAAAAGGTATAAAATATTTTGATAAATTCTATTATTATTAAGGTATGTTGCATAAAAGCCATTTAAACGTTCTCATTTGCTATGCGTGGGGCTAGTCATTCATCCTCAATGTTTATCAATGGAGATCTGGAGAATGTCATGAGCTTGTGCAACGAGCATTCAGCGATGACCTGAAGGGCTAGTTTGCCTTTACCCTTAAGCCAATCAAAATCTTCGATCAAATTTATGTCAGCTGTTGACATGAGCATCGGGAGTTACCGCTCTTGACTGCAGACCTGCGTAATGAACTATGTTGGTAAGTTTTAAAAGCTAATTTGATTCTAATGTGCTGTTGGTTGGATTAGTTAAACACTGTTCATCATTTCATTGAATTGTATGCCATTGTGTTGAGGTGTTGTGTTGTTGATGCATTGGTTTGTATTAGATATCAATAACTGCTAAATATTGGGAGTCTGCTGTTTTGATTAGTTTTATTATGCTGTTCATTCAAGTTCGTCAGATAATATCCACACCCTTTGACCTACTTTCACAGTCACTTGAGCTTTTTGACATGGTTGTGCACTTCTTAGTAGAGTTTTGTGCTGAGATTAAATTATTAGGGATGTTTGTGTGGCATCATGATCTATTTTTGTCAGTCATACTTGTTTTAATTTTATAAGTACTAGGGCATTGAGGGATGTAGTATCCATTATAATGGCAAATACTTGCAAGTAGATAGGCTTTTATGATAGATTTTTTTTTGACTCCCCCTGTTTAAATCTTGTGAAATCAATGAGTTCTAGTGTGAAACTTCTACCTGTCAATCAACTGCTGTGCTAAAATATGTTTTGTTTTTTTTGTTTGTTTTTTTTAGCAAGTACTCATACTACATAAAGTTAGTTAGTGTAGGCCTACTTAATAAGCAAGTCAACAAAAAATATCAGTGAAGAGCATGAAGAAAATTGAAAAAAAGATTTATGTACACAGTTGGGCATTGTCACTACACAAATTAAATAAATAGTATTGAGAGTGCGAAAACTTTGTGTGTGACGATTTTAGTCATTTTACATTACTTAAAGTGCCAGAAGTAAAAAAAAACAACACCCAAATAGCATATTTAACTGATACAAGACTATTGCCTCAATGACCAAGATCCGACAAGCTATGTGCGTGTGTCCGTATGTCTGTGATTATGTAATGGTCAGTCCCTAAAGCAGTCTCCTGTGACTGGCAACTACTATGCCATAGTCGCCAACATTAGATTTATGGATCTTTATATAGAAATCAATACCCTTCTAATCTTCATGGCTCACCTTTCTCTTTCTCTGCTTATTGGCGGTCTGGGCATGTCAAGGCCAGATTGCACCCTGAGACAGTGAGAGAACTAGAGGACAAAAGGAGGCAAGGAAAGAAAGCCTAGATGAAATGGTAGAGGATTAATCACACTCATTCAAAACTGCATCAAGGACGTTCTGTACTGCTGTGTTTTCCTGCTGTTCAGCTGTGTGGGATTTAGGAGGTGAGGTTGACTAGATTTGGACCTGTAGAGTTCGCAAGCTCTCAAGGTGAAATGACTTTCCTTCAGCTCGCGTTTATACAGTGAAAAAAATGACTGTTTATAATGTACAATCGCCTAACACCAGGTATAAAAACTATAGTTTATTTAAAAAGACTGACCATAGAAAAAGCATCCTGCATACAAAGCCACTCTTATGAAAGACCCAGGAGCACCTCTCTAGATAAACATCTGTAGTTTGACCAGACCATGACCTGCACAGAGCCTCATGCTGATCAGCATCTCCATTAGGCTGCAGGAATACTCTGTTCTTCCAGCTGCTTATAGAGGAACATGTGAATCCCCTTCACATCTGCTACCCAGAATCAGCACCATGGATAGAGCCGCCTTAATGAACCAGTTTATGGCACAGTACCCTCTGATGCAAAGCAGGGGGGCCTCGTTAATTGGGCAGCATACATACTGGTAACTAAGGTGAGAGGACGAGAAGTTATCAGGGGGTATGCAGAAAGTGGCAGTCCAGTAAAGAGTTCAAAGGAATCGCTACCATATAGTGCTGGGAAATGTGTCTTTGGGAGAAAAAAAAAAAATGCAATTTATTGTATTTAATTTTTTTATCAATTCTTTGTTGCTATACAGACAGTATAGCAACCGCCGCTCCTAATAAGCAGACTATGCAGTCTGCGTAGGGCACTAACTCCCTAGGGGGGCACCATCTTACCCTGGGAGGACACGAGAAAGTCCACCGGCTGCCCTTACTCACACATTGCAAAGCAGTTGCGGAACACAGATGATTGCTTTGCGCTCATATCACGCGAACCACCAACAACCCCCCCCCACACGTCCACCTGGAACTCTGCGTAGGGCATCAGTTTGGCCCTTTATACAGATATTTAAAAAAGTGCAATTTATTTCATTTTATTTAAAAGGTGAAGGTAATCTTTTATCAAAATCTGACAAAATGATCTTTCTTTTGGAAATATGTCACATTATGGATGTAAAATAGGCTGCAAATGCTGTTTAATGTTGGATCTAAAAGTATTTTTTATTTTTATTTTTTGGGACTTTCCAAATTGAAATGCCCTATTCCCAATGTAATCTAGGTCCTCGTGGTGGCATAGTGACTCGCTTCAGTCCGGGTGGCGGAGGATGAATCTCAGTTGCCTCCATGTCTGAGACCGTCAATCCGCTCATCTTATCATGTGGCTTGTTGAGCCTGTTACCGCGAAGACGTAGCTCATGTGGAGGCTTCACACTATTCTCCACAGCATCCACGCACAGCTCACCACATGCCCCAGCGAGAACCACACTATAGCGACCACCATTATGTGACTCTATCCACCCTAGCAACCGGGCCAACTGGTTGCTTAGGAAACCTGACTGGAGTCACTCAGCACGCTTGGATTCGAACTTGCAACTCCAGGTGTGGTAGTCAGCATCTTTACTTGCAGAGCTACCCAGGCCCCCAGCTCTAAATGTACTTTTAATAATAATTCTAACAGTTCTTCCACCAATTGAAATAATTCATTAACTGTAGCCTTACATTGTTGCAAAAGTTCCTAAAGTGGATCATCCAATCACATTTTTGAGCTGGAACTCTCTGAATGTATGTGCAGTTCCGCTCTGTTTGGCATCAGAATGTGGGTTACACTCTAGGTTCAGGCCCAGTTCAGTGGTATCCCAGACAAGTCAACAAGATCTTAGTCAATACTGGGGTGTGGCTACGAGAGCCCCTGACTGTGTTTACTTTCCTAGATTACACAGCACCCAGCGTTCCTTCTTTGAGACCCGCAGGAGGCAGCGAGATGTCGACTGAGGGATAAGGGGGAAGCAGTCGATAGTTTTTGCCTCACAGTGGGGTGGCAAGGGATAATGCTAGCATTAGTGACAGGCACTGGAGGGCTGGATTTAGCTGTAAAACATTCACGGTTGCTGGGGAGCGATCAGCCGGATTCCCATGACCCCAAACACTCTCTGGCGTGTTTTGAGATTCATGCTTGAAACATCTAACAGCATCCCCAAAGAAGATCCACTGTTAGGCATGTAAAATCAGCAGAATGGTGTAACAACCGACAGTTTTCTTGTTTTCTTTGTCTCTTTCTTTTTCCCATTCTATTTTGCCCATTTCTGTTTTGCTCTTTCTCTTTCAGAGTGTGCCCTTAGGAACACATCCATCCGAGTGGGCCCCGGGGCCGTTCTGCAGGCTGTGACTGAGCCCAGTGCTATTGCCGTCTGCTCCACAGGCTCCCAGACACGTCTCACCTCAGGCTCTAAATGCAAAAACAACTTGCCCGTAGAGAGATGTAAACAGGTGCTCCACCTGCCTTTCACTCTGCTAACTCCTGCTAGCCTCCCCAACTGCTTCATTTATTTTTATGAAAAGAAAATGATACATTAGAATACCTTTTACATGAAAATTTACAGCGATTTATCTTAAGGAGCTATTTATAACTTATTTGACCCTTAAAAGTTACTTTTTTTGGTGTAACCTAATGTAATCAGGTTAAAATGTATTTAGTCATAATAAATCATATTTTTGACTGACTAAAACTAGTTCATTTAAATGTTACTACCTGAAGCACAATAGTACACTGAATATATATATATATATATATATATATATATATATATATATATATATATATATAATTATAATTTTCTATTATTTAGAAAAGATTTTAGGTTAAAATTTACATTTAAGGAAGACTGTGGTTGCACTTTATTTTACAGTATGTAAAAGTACTTTATGTACAGTACTTTCAGTAATACTTATAGTTTTCTTACCAAACAAAAGTCCTGTGTAATATTAAATAACTACATGTACTAAATATGGGTTAAGGTTAGGGTTGGGGTTAGTGTTGTGCGATCTTCTCCATAGTCAGATCGTCCTATCGTCAGCCTGTGAGATCGCCAATACACGATATTATCGCGCGGGAGGGAGGGGCAATAATATACTTATTTGCTCATTTATCATTGTCCATCATTTTGAGAACAAAGATGGAGTTGGTGATAAAGAAAATTGTCACATCACCTATTTGGCAATATTACGGTTTTAAACCAGATGCAAAAGGCGAGCCCAATCTGGATATCACACAGGCAATTTGCAAACTTTGCACGAGAGTTGTGCCGGTGAAGGAGTATCAAACCACAAACCTATCTGTACATTTGCATGCCCACCACCCTGCTGATGCTACAAAGCTAGCACCAAGAGAAGCTGCGGTCGGAGAGATCGAAGTCAGCATCTATCATCTGAGCTTTTACAAAAAGCACTAAGTAAAAACGAAACAGGGAAAGGTGAGCCCAGTGCACAGCAGCTGTCTCCAAGTATATCGCAAAGGAGATTGTCTCCTGACATACAGTTGAGAAGGCAAGTTTCTACATGTCTGTGAGAGTCCATTATATTTCGGAGGATTGGAAACTGGAGGCAAAATGTCTCGAAATAACATTCATCCCGGAGAACCACACTGCAGAGGTATGGATGGTTATATCATTTTTAGTCATATAATAATAACAGCAATTTGTTATTGCATTGTTATTAGTATTATTAGTAGTAGTATCATTTCCATTTTATGTTAATATGCTATGTAAAGAAAACAAAATGCTGACGAACGACAATGCCGTTTTCGCCATGGCTCAAACAACAATGGTATAAGAATGATGTGTCTGTTTTATAACAAGCACTCTTGACATAATTTGTGAATATACTCTAGGTCTATCACCTTGTAATTTAATTTTGATGTGGGATGTTTTGTTGTCTATTTCATTTTTATAATTCTCAGACGCGTGTTTCGGTGTCGCAAGTGACTGTTATATGCTGTGATGTCGATGTGAATATATGGCAGGGCAAATTAATTGTAATATTAATTTGATAATAATAATAGATTAATAATAATAATACATTAATGGGAATACAAGCCAACTATCGTCTTGATATCATCAAAGGCATCAGCTATTGACAATATCTCTGTCTGATCCCTGATATCATCGTCTATCGGCACAACCCTAGTTGGGGTTAGGTTTAGTGTTAAAAGTAGGGTTAGTACCAAGTAATTACTTGTTTTACAACAAATAATTAGTTGTTGTAATTGTATAGTATGTAAATGTAAAACAGTATCTGTAAAATAAAGTGCTATCAAGACTGTATATCTTACACTGAAAAAATGAACAAAATGTTCTTTTTGTGGTAACATCTCAATTAAATACCTTTGACAATATCAATGTTATATAACATTACTGATTCAACCTAAACACACTAGATTTCACCAACAACCCTAATTTAAAGGGTTAAATCAAGTAAAAGTAGATACTTAATGTAACAATTGCAGTTTACCATTTATTACAGAGTGGGTCCTTTAACTGGTCACCATTTCGGTTAAGTTTTAATCACTATTTTGCCTTCCCTAGTTCATTTTAGATCTTCCTGTGGAGTAAAATCTTGGTAACACTTTACAATAATGTTCTATTAGTAAACATTAGATAACAGTATAAGTTAACATGAAATAACAATGAACAAAAATTTTACAGCAATTTATTAATCTTAGTTAATGTTAATTTCAACATTTTAATAAAAATGTGTGCGCGTTAACATTAGTTAATGCACTATGAACTAACATGAACTAACAATGGACACTTGTATTTTTATAAACTAACATTAACAAAGATTAATAAATGCTGTCAAAATATATACAGTATTGATAATTGTCTGTACATGATACCTGATATTACTAAATGGAGCCTTATTGTAAAGTGTTACCACAATCTTTTTGTTAAAGGACACATATTAAATGTAGTTTCTCAATTATTTTGAGGTATAAAAAAAACTGAACATAAAATTATTAAAGAAGTGGGAAGAATGATGTTTCAAGACTTTCTATTCAAGTTTATGATGAATTATTGCTAGTCACACTGCAGGAAAATCTGCACATATAGCAATCAACACATAGATGATACAGAAGCATCAAAACAGTAAACATCCCACTCCATGAGGACATTGGTGTGCCAGATAAGTTACAGTTAACCTTCTGTTGGAGGCTTGTGTTCAGCAGAGGGTGAGACTGTAACAACAGAACCGAGAGGGAAGGTGATTGTGGTTCTGTGGCTTTCTATTTGCAGGCCAGACTGTGTAGCTGCTGTAGTTAGAACTGAAACAGATAGTGTGCATAAAAGACAAGAGGTCTACAGCACAAACAGCGACTGTTGCTTTTCCCTTCAATCCTCCCGCAGTTGCCGCTCAAGGTCATTGTGGCATTTTTATTACAGTTACGACAAAAGCACGTTCATGCATAGGTTGCGGTCATAGATGGTTATTTTATGGAAAACGTTACATGGTTCATGTTGAAATTATCAAACATGTGCTGTGGCCTAGTGGTTGGCACATATGCTCAAAACACATCAAGCTGTGGTGCTCTTGTGGGTTTTAATCCAGCCCCACTCTTACCAATAACAATTGTCAAAAGGCACAAGAAATGCATTTCAGGGTCCGGGCTAAAATGCACGAATGGTCGTTTTGAACATTGCACAATTGCTTCTAGTTGATGGGGGGAGCTCTGTGTAAAAATGACTCGATCGACTCATAGGTTAATGAGAGATGACCATTCTAGAATCGCTATGGGAACTTTACGCTTAACATCGTCATGGCGACTGGCCTAATTTCACGTCCATCTTCACTGTTTTTATCCGAATTACAATCTCTCTCTCTCTCTGTCTTGTGTTTTTAAACTCAGAAAGAGGGGTTGTTGGAGGGAGACCCCCTTTTGAGAGACCGGAGACACTGAATTATTGAACCAGCCAAACAGGCCACCTTCATCTGCACACCACCTTGATCATCCATACTTTACACACATTTACACAAACACCCATGTACTAAGAACATACTTACAATAAAGTTAAAGTATGTCTTGTTTTTCTATGTTAAAATAAATTCTCCTATCCCATTTTATTATGCAGTGCTATAAATAAAACCTTCGTAGGTCATTTCCCTTAAAAAGGATGACCATTCTGGGTCAGTGGCACTATGAAAACTTCCCTCTGTTTGTTTTAACAGCATATATTGACTCCAAAGTTGTGAGTTTGGGGCAGGACTTGGTTCCACTAGTACCGAGGAAATTACATACTTCACCTTTAAGGACATGCCTTGCCATTGTATCGAAATAACCTGAAACACTTTAACAATATTTGGCAAATATATGATTCCAAAGGATTTCATATGATTATAAAATGTTGCTATTGAGGGAGAAAAACATTTAAGAAATTACTGATAAAAATGATAAATTAATTAAACAGTTGCATCACTACTCTTACTGTAATATTCCACTATTAACCAGGCAAAGACTTCCTATCCTGTGTGCATTCTGACATATATGTGCAGAGTGGGCCTATAATGTCTTTAATACACACATACATAAAATCTGCCTCTTTAACACCCTTCACTTCTGCCTCTGACTCATCTCCACTTCCAGGAGCTCATCATTTTTTTCAATTTCACCCAGGCTGCCCAGTAATGTCCTTCTTTTATTGCAAATCTATACTCTTAATCTGGCCGGCACCGATGGGCGCGCAGCTCGATCAATAGAACGTGATTGCTGGGAAGAGTCCAGAGAGGCTGATAACCAAAAACCAGCCGCCACCCCCACAGGGTTAAGCTCTGAAACACACATGCACACATGTGGACAAAACACACAAGCACAAGCTCTCAAACAAAGGGTTCAGCTTAGACACACAAGCTCGTTTGTTCCATACATGTAGACACAACCCTAACCTACATGGACAAAGAATCAAACAAAGTGCTAAACAATCACATTAAAAACTAATAAAAACTGGGTTAACTCCTGATCAGCTCACACAAAATCCAAAATAGCATAAATAAAGATATATTGATATGTATAGCACTTTTAGTACCTTGTGAAATGAAGTCTTTAGTTGGTAAGCTTTTAGGCCATTATATGCCCGTGCATGCCTTAAAGTTAACACAATTATCTTTAAGCAGAATTTACAATCTTACTCTTCCAGGAAATCTGACCAAAAATACTGATGATGCACTCACAGGTGTATCCAAATGTTTGTCAAATAAATATGATCTCTAAACTGAAAGTGTCCCTCCAAGCAATCCTATGACGCAAAAAAAGGAAAACTATGCCTGTCATTGATTTTATGAGGTCTGGACACACTAACATTATTTCTACAAAATAGCTTTGAACTTATGTCTACAAGTCAACACAGTGCAGGACTGTCATGTAAACTTGCCGTTGAAAAGATCTTCGGAAAGGTTCTTGCGAAATTAGACATAGATGAAAGGTCAGGAAGGTCACATGGAAATTGACATTAGAGCTTAACTCTTCCCTCTTTTCCATGCCATGTTCTTAAAGCATTACTAAACATAGAGAGCATAAAAGAGCTATAGAACCACTATCATCATGTTCAAGACTGGATAGGTGGGGGGCAAAAGCAGGTAAAAGCAGGAATGGATTTGAATAGCATTGCCCTATGGTCTAATCTAGTAGACTTGAATATGAGACTGACACCAAATGTCCATTAAGTGTACCGTTTGGGAAAGGGCCTGTGAAGCAGCAAAATGAATGGAATCGACTCTGCCATTATAATTACGTTTTTCTGTGACAGCCGATAATGGTGAAAACCCTAAAATACTCAAGTGAACCTATGTTTTTATTGTTGTTTAGTGTCTCCATTTGTTGTAAACATCGTGATCAATGGAGCAAAATTAATTAGCCCAAACAAACAGAGACGTAGGCATGAAAATTATGAAAATTCCTTAGAATTCCACCAGCTCTAGCTGTGTGCAAGGCATCTTTAGCAATGCAAGCATGTGCATGTGTGTTAGGTGTTGTGATGCACAGAGCCACACACCCGTGCACAGCAGGTCTTGATTTACACAGCAGATCTGTGCCTGAAACAAAGGTAGGGACTGTGGAGGGGAGGATAAATAGCCGTCATTAAGCCTTTTACAGTGATGGGTGCTACAGCTGATTTGCATGGTGGGTCAGCAGCCGTCCCTCGTGCCAAAATGATTTATTTGTTGGTTTAAGGAGCTCAGGGCAGCACTCCTATAAATACTGCCCATCTTAATAGGGCGCTAAAATGCAGTCGTATGGACCAGTCTGTCTTAAATCAGAGGCATCCGCTGTCACCCGTAAACACTTTTGAATGGGTTTTGGTCAGCGTAATGAGGGGTTCAGATGTGGCTGGCACACTTGCGTATATATATATATATATATATATATATATATATATATATATATATATATATATACAAACACACACACACACACTAGACATCAGTGATTCAGCTGCTACATAGTACCATTCATTGCGACTACTCCCAAGGGAAACATTTAAGATGGCAATATCAGCCTCATTGTAGAGAGATGAAAAATACAAACGCTCTTTCGCACAATTTTGTCATATTTTGTGGTGCCTCTGATGGTTCTCGCCCTGTCGGTTGTTAGTAAATTGGTATTATTGGTAGTTTGTTGGTCAGTATGGCCAATTAAATGGGTGCAGTGTTTTGTCATTTACTGAGCAGCTAAATAATGGTACATTCCATAAATGACACGGAGAGCATGAAAGGTGACATCATCTCTGCAGGTTTGGACCTTACACCAATCAGATGCACTCCATGGCAGCTAGAGGTGAGAAGATTTGGTGTGTGGATGAGTGTGTGTGTATGCGCATTTGTAAGTGTGTTGAGAAAGAGGGAGGGTCACTGATTTCCGGCTTCTTTCACTTCTGTCCGCTGGATATGCTCCAAGGCCAGTCTAATGAGCCAACATGGATTTAGTAATGACCCCTGAGCCCTAGGAGGACACTCATGCTGCTGTCCTGTTTGGAAGTGCACACTATCTCACACAATCATATCCACTCCATTCCAGTCATTAAAAAAGCTCCCTACAGACACTTTTAGAGGGCAGAAGCCCAGTCAACAGGGTTAGATTAAGAGATGGTATTCAACAGAATTCAGAGTTATAAAACCAGAATATGTGTAACAGTTATGTGGAATAAATTCCCAAAACAAAGGAATTCATAGATTGTTTGCTAACTGCATTTATAATGTCTCAATTGGGATGGTGCTTTCACACTTTAGGCTGTTACCATCCCATCTACACATGAACCCACATGAGAACAATGTGAGATAGATAGATAGATAGATAGATAGATAGATAGATAGATAGATAGATAGATAGATAGATAGATAGATAGATAGATAGATAGATAGATAGATAGATAGATAGATAGATAGATTGATAGATAGATAGATAGATAGATAGATTGATAGATAGATAGATAGATAGATAGATAGATAGATAGATAGATGTGGTGTGTTGGATGTATAGCATCTTTTCATTTCTTCAGAATGGGAGAAAGTTAAATGATGTTCTTACCTGTCGATGATGACAGGATCGGATGGTGTCTCATTTCGGTTCCCACAGCTCTTCTTGTCACAACACCGGCTGAAAGAACAGAAGACATAGGTTAAATATCTATTTAATCATTTTATAATTTGGGGTTTACTCTTGTTTCAGAGATCACTAACTCTGACATAACAACTTCAGTTGTCCAGTCTGATGTTCAATTAGATTTTTTAGGGGAAAATGTACTTGATTTGGAAATTAACAAAACCATATTGTTAGCAGTCTGAATGGCAGAGGAATTATGTTTGTGTTCACGAAAGAAGTAATTTGTTTCTTTTGTGCTAAGAAGATATTTCTCTGCACTCTTCTTTAAGAGATAGGGATGGTGCTATGTGGTGACTAGCAAGTCTTGCACAAGCTGGTGCCTGCCTGACAGGTCACCCACTTTCTCCTCTCACCCTGTGCTCCAGCTGGGCTGGGCCCCTGCCAAGGTCACTCAGCCAGCCTCTGACAGTTTGGACAGCACCCAGAAAAGTCATGGTGCAGCAGCTCTCTCCCAAATGCTCTTCTCCAACACTGTCATCACCTCTGCCCTTGCCCATGCCCTCGCCCCAGGCTGGTACCTCATCTGTTGGCATGTGGTTCCCCTAAATACATCCCGCCTAGCCCATTCAGCCCACGCCAACTAAACTGTTAAGGCTACTGGTTTCCAATTAAGTTTATTCTCATTAGAGAAATATTGTGGCAGTAACTACTCCTATGCATCTTTCTCTGCATAGTTTGATGAAATGATAGAGTAGATGCTGAAACAAAAAAAAGAATTATCCTCGATTAAGATTAGCTAAGTAATAACTGTCATGCATTTGATTGCCATTTGACAAATAATCCTCACTTAGAGCCACTGAATGCAAAATGATCTGGCTTTATGAATCATTTATCACATAGTTTGATCTTTAAGAACCTGAAAAAACATAAACTGCGTGTTGTTTTTCCTGTTCTTTGTGTGTGTGACTGTTACCATAGAGTGTGCCACCGTAATTTATTCCCCAAGCTACTTGGAACCATTAGCAAAGTTCCAGGAGACCAATTAGCATTGGAAACCCAGTGTTGAGGCTGTGGTGACAACCTCCTCAAACTGCAAAAGAAGTGTTATAAACAAACTTAACCCCAGGAGCACACCCCAGTCCGGAGGGAGCCTGAGGCCCCGGTTCACAAAAACAAACCTTGGCGGAGTGTCCGTAATGTGGCCTTAATGGCATTCCCTCCAGGGTCTGTGCAGGCTAGCCCTGGCTTGGATAATGACTGTGGGCCTGAACCAGGATAACAAATGTGGCTCCAACCTCAAGCCCCTGAATTGTGCACAGGGCAAGCTGTGCTGCTGTCGAGAGGCACCAACTCTGGTCGCTTTTGAGTGATTAGTCATAGATTGAGGAACAGATACTTTAAGAGCTACCTACTCAGCTTGCTATCTCCTCTGCGGCCCTCGATTGCCCACCAGATAGACCTTCAGTATTCTGAAGTAGATTCAGTTAAAAGCAAGAAAGGTGGGTTTATCAGGACAAGGCCGCTATATCAGAGGGGGGCTTATAAAAAAAACAGCCTTCAAAGCCTCCCCTGGGAACCTTAAGACTAACATCATATAGAGAAGAACATGCTGAATAAGTAAGATAAGACATGAAACGAAAGAGAGGGAGGTAGAGAAGGATGTCAATAGAGGCCATATTTTCAAAGGGCAAGTGTTGTAATTACCCAGCCTAGCACAGAGAGGCTGTAGTCAGGGGTAATGATATGCACCAAGCTGTCTTACTGGAGAGTGAAAGCCCATGGCATACATTTTCAAAGCAGCATCCTCATCCAGACTGGCAGCAGAGCAGGCAGACAGAGACTGGTCTGTTCCCACCATGCGCTGCGTGCCATAATTTTGTCGATGCACCATGCCAGCTGACTGCTGAGCTGACTCATTTGGAGGCTCCAGAGTGCCAGATCTAAGTCATTGGGAGGACCAGTAAGGACCTTGAATGTCTGAAGGCTGACCATGACCAATTCCTTTCTCTTTTAAAGAGCACACTATAGACACTGACCTGTTGAAAACACTAGCACTGCTGGTCACCAACATATGATTCATTTCATCCATTCATGTGGGAGATACCTTTTTCCAAAGCGACTTACAGTGCCAAGGTATAAATTCTACGATCTGTGTTCCCTGGAAATATAACCATGCTATCGGAACATATAATTTGGATACTGGTGTCCCCAACAGGCTTCTAAACCACCTTCACCAGCTAGGCTTCTTAGGTTAACCAGATTCACAAGAAAGACCATGCTTGTTGACCAGCATTTTCTGCTGGCGAATGGCATTGATATGCTGATCCACTAGTTAGAACAGCACCAAACCAGCATGAACCAGTCTGTCCCAGTATAGAACTTCCTCCTGGTGTAAGCAGGTCTTTTCTGCCATGGTTTCCTTATAGTTCTTGTATTTGATTGTGATCAGGGCCACCACCAGCCACCACCACCCAACCCCCCACACCCCAACACCAACCCTACCACTTCCCATTGCCTTAATAGACCAGTGGTCAATCAGTATGTGTTTTTCAATTACCAATCTTTATTTTACTTTAGGTCCACTCCAATATTGAATATTTGGTTACATCCTTGATTGTGATCATGACATTCATGTAGCAATATTCTAACTCCATTTATAAGAAATTCCAATTAGTCTGTCAAAGTTAACTGCTAAGATCATTTACTACCCAAAGAAATTAATCTCTAAGGCAACTGCTATTTATTCAAACTGAATGGGACCACAGGACACTCAGACACATCCTCACGTCTGGGACAAAAACATCAAGTTTGCCACGAACAGCTGCTGTGCTTTCAAAAATGCTCAGTCTGTTGATGGGTGTTGCAGGTGAGGCAGACTCCATCAGGGCCCTGATAAAGAGTTCTATCACCTGGGAGTGAGAGACAGGGGAAATATCTCTCATCTCTCTCTCATTAGCGAATGGAAACACACCATTCATCAAGGGAGGCAGTTAATAATCACACTCAATCACATAATGACCAACTCAAACTGAGCCATCATTATGAAATGGAACCTGAATCAAAATCATCTCAAAGAAAGCCTGGATGCTTGAGGGAGAAAATAGCACAGAGTACCCAGCATTCAGTGATCTGTAGTGTAAAGAAGGTGAGTTCACTAAGAGTGATGTCCACTTTACATGGCGAAGCATTTATGAGATTTATGTAGCACTGGTGACTGCCAGATGGAATTATTCAGTGATTAACATAATTAGCAAAGTCCATCTTAATGATTCTGAATGTGTTGAAATTCCCATCAACACTTTAATGACAGGCCTCCCATAATAATTGACTCTGTCTGCTCTTGGCAAATCTCTGTTACACAAAGCAAAGAGTGTTGGCATTAAATGTACTGTATAAAATATCAAATGTGTATTGCATCAGTATTCAGATTTTTTTTTCCCTCTTGCCATTAGAGCTATAGTGTAGGATTTGCTTCTCCTATTAACCCCTGAGTGCCTGAGGAAGCCCAATCATTTCCCCTTGTTGCATTATTAACTCTGGGTCCCGCACCTGGCAACCCCCCCTTTTTTTTACCCAGGACACCAACATATGAGTACCCTGAACTTCCTAGATGCCCCAATCCTAGATCTCCCACTGGTCCATACCTCTCATGGCCATCAGGGAAAACTTCATGGACAAGTCACCTCTGCCCAGACCCCCAGTCATGCAAGCCCATTGTGAAGCCATAATTACATTGCATTAAGGTCAGTTTAATGAGAAAAGCCCTGTAGGACTTCACAGTGGAGAGGGAAGAAATTTGTAGGCCCACCTATGCAACCCTATGGTATAATCATGAGCTGGACTCCCAAACCATATGTTAATATTCTTTTAAAGTCTCTCTCATACAGCGATGGTGAACCATGACCAGTAATATGAGGTATAATACATTTTTACATTAAATAATAGAAAAAGGAATTAATAAGGCATTAAAAGATGTTTTTAAAAATTTAGCTTTCAAGTTACACTATGTTCGGAATTTGGTGCTTCATTTCAATTTCAACAGAGCAGTGCTTGTTCTGAAGTGTTGTATACAGTTTATATGCATACTGTGTGTGTGTGTGTGTGTGTGTGTGTGTGTGTGTGTGTGTGTGTGTGTGTGTGTGTGTGTGTGTGCGTGTGTGTGTGTACAGTATTCATATATACTGTATACAGCATAGGACATGACTTTTAAGCATTTGGAAATGATTCAATTGGGAAAAGTTTTTAATTGCGAAGTAATTTTGAAATTAAAATTGTTAAAGATTATGATGTTTTTTCTTTGGAATAACTTGTACTAATATATTTTTCACAATAAGACCAAGAACATTTATACAAATAATAATAAATAAGGTCAATTTTGATTTCATGTGGACTTGTGAAGTATATATGTTGCAACTCATTAAATTGGACTGACCTGCACATGATCTCATGGGTCAGAAGAACACGACACATCTCAGGATTTTTGTCTTGACCTTCATAAAGGATTGGCTGCAAGACAGAGAGAGAGAAACAAAGGCAGAGATAGCAAATGGTGTTATTTAAAAATACTAAAAAGTAATGCAGTGTATCTATAAAAATGCAAAGATCAATATGTGTATAACAGGGCTGAAGTTTTGCGAGTTGGCTGACCCCTCCTTTAGCTCATATTGAAAGCAGTGATTGCTCAAGATAATTGTTCAGGATGTTGGCACCTGGTTATTAGTCATATTAACCTTTTGGTTCAGAGCATGCTGACAACTTTAACATATGCTAAAAGCTAAATCTGGTCATCAGCGGCTGGACAAATATATGCAATGATCCGAGGGGGATCCAGACTCTGCTGGGGCTCATGTGGACTAACAATCTTTACATTCTCCCCATCAGCATCCAACCCTGTACAGCCAGATGGCCAGCCAGGCCCGAAAAGAGAGGCACCCTCCCAGGCATCCATCATCGGGCTGTCATGCCTGGCCTGAATGACGGATGATCAGTGCAAGGAAGTTAAAGGACTCACTCCCCACTTCCAACCAGGCTCCCCATCCCCACCAACCATCACCAGCAAAGATGAATCCATCATAACGCAAGCACACAAACACATACACATGGAACACACAGTGCAATCCACCTCAAAATATCCTTCATCTTACTCGCCTCTGGCCAGCCGGCCAGACAGGGTTGACCCAATGCCCTGGAGAACAATACTTTTAGGATAACGACCACTTCTACATTATTGATCTTTCTGTAGGCTGCCTATGGAGGTCTTTACCTCTTCATCACCATTCTCCAATATTGCTGAAGGGGGAGGGGTTTTAGAAAAGTCAGGGGGGAGGTGGGGCAGGAGGGGAGTGGGTCGATATTTATATATCGTTTTTGATTCACATTGCTGGCGCCAAAGTAGTCCGGCCCCACCCCACATCTTCATGCATGTCTGACTCCAGCAATATGGAATAGTGTTACAACTCTCACGAACTCCAGAAGTAAAATTACTCCCAGTCTTTACTGCTACTCTAATTAAAGGGATAGTACATCCAAAAAATTTGACATCATTCATGAATGTACATGTTTTTGATGAACTAGCCCGTTAATCTATCTCACCTCACAGTATATAAATTTGCAGAATAAAATTATTTAAAAATAAATTTTGAGTAAACGTGCTGATTTGAGCCGATTAAACCAGGCACTGTAACTCAATGAAGATCCTCCTTTTTTGCATTCATCACTCTCAATTAGAGTGGAAAAAAAGGTCTCCTTCAATCAATATTTGCAGCTTTGCTGTTGATGCACATATGTAAAGACTACATGTGTGAGTGTGTGTGTGTGGGGGGGGGGGGGGGGGGGTCACAGGCGTGCTCAGCTACAGCCCTTTTGTCGTTGGGAGGATTATTGTCTCCAGTGTGTCGGCTCTGCATCTACTACATTAAGGCCTATTGATTGGTCTCTGGGGTTGCTGCTTTGTCAAGGAACTGGTTGCCATATTGATCTGAGACAGCCTGACATGCAGTAACAGTGGGACCTGCTGGGCTGGAGAAAGGATGGGAATAGTGGAGGGATTGAACTCTGGTCCATTTCATGATGGAATGCAGAACGTAGGTGCCAAATTGAGTTCAGCATGAGGGAAGCACCTCAAATCACTCTTTTAGATGGGATTGAAGTCCAGCCTATGTCCTTTGCAATGCAGAAGAGGAACTCTCTAAGTGAACAAATAATATCTAATACAATAATATTTTGATGTTGAAATTATGATAAGATGACCCTGCTTAAAAAAAATTAAAAATAAAGGTTAGCTGGCATCCCAGATTGGTAAAAATGGTTAGGCTGGTCTACTTTGTTGGTTTTAGAGGGGTTTTGGGCACATGTCAGGTAGTTAAGCTGGGAGACCAACTGGCCGAACAGTTAAACCAGCTAAACACTAGCAAATCCAGACTGGGAAGCCAGCTATTTAGCTGAAGATCAGCTTGGCCAGACTAGTTAAAGCTGATGTTTATTATTATTATAAATATAATTATTATTATTATTTTTATTATTTCAAATATTATTGAGAGCATTATTACAAGATTAAACTCAAAATGATTTATATAAATGGTACTCACCTGTTTAGTCATGGAGTCTATTAACCGAACATACAGATCCTGTTCTGTCCTGATGCCTGCAGATTTAAATGGAAAAAAACATGTATCTCTGAGTATAGTAGAACAGCAGCAACAATAACTACAAAAAAAATTTTTATGTGCTTTGCATAAATTACAATCAGCTCAGTTCTACCCTAAATGCAAATATCGTGCCATATTTCAACACAAACACTAATAATATAGTGGGTTAAAATTAAAAGCCTCTTTGAGCAAATAAAGCAAAGAGCCACCCAAAATACAAAGCCTAATTCTTTGCAAAAGTCAACATAAAGAGACTCATTTCTTATGGAAAGTCTTGGAAATTAATTTGTTTTATTATGCTTTTCCCTACAGTGCATTTATGCGCATTCTGTTATGCTTGTCGTGCTGACTGAGCTATTCTGCTAACGCCTCTTAGCAAAAACAAACTCGTCTCAGCTCCGGAGTTTTTCTATTATTTATGATATTCCTGCTTTAAAGTGCGAGAGCTCTCTTTTCTCATGCCCCGCTGCCTCTGTGCCATAGGAAAACAGAGAATTCACATACAACAGACAAATCAAATAGCATTCATCACTACCTGTTAGCATTATGCTGAGGAGAATCAGGCGAATTTGAAGGAGATTTTTTGTACTTGTATATTTGTACATCGCTATAATCTCATTATTTTTGTTCAGCTGTATATTGACAAGTATAACATTACTAGCTGTTTTATAAGCATTACATTTATGCATTTAGCAACCTCTAAATTCATAAATCCAAAGCAAACCAATTGAACCAATGGGCTAGTGTTGAAATAGTTAGGAACAGCTTGATACAGCTAGCCTGTATGTGCCGTACTAAGAACTGTAAACTCAAATGAGGCCCTGTTTAACATATCTGAGTGGGTGAGTAACGTGGAATGACATTAGACATGAGCATAAACTGTGAAAGGGTGGCAAATGTGTTCAACAGCATGAACTCCTCTCAGGATAAACAGATGGAACTCTCAAATACTCTTCCAGATGTGATGAGACATGTGGCATGATTGTGGTTACATATCATTTACAGTTGGCCTCGCTCTGCCTCGCAATATGTCTTTGTTATTGATGGGATATGAAAAGGGTTTGGGGGAGCGGTACAGATCTTACCGTTGCTGTAAAGAAGCTGTAGCCTGTAGTGGATGCCGTTGTTGGTCTTCTCGCCATTGTATTCCTAAAAGCAATCAAAAGAAACAAAGAAAATTACAAATAGAAGAGCATTAAAAAATATACACACAATATACATTCAAAACATATGTTAATCATAATAATGTAATTTCTATTTAATAATATCTAAATAAAATTTTTACTCCATTTTCCGCATCGTTTAGTAGATTCAAAGTGGTCCAAAATATGCAATGTTAATGTGTGCACAACGTGCATATGACTTCCTTTTGGGTGGGTGTTCTATGTAGTTTGGCCGTAATTTTGAACATGTTAATGTATTCCAAATACATCAAATACTTAAAAGAAAAGGAATTCTGTTTACAATTGCTCATACTATATCTGTGAATATAGGATAATGCTATACTGTTATATTATCCATTAAATAGTTTATGTTTAAATAAATGTACCCAAAACTCAATTAATCTTTTTGAAAGGAGTGCTTTAATGAAACCAGTCAGACTTGAAGCTTTCATAGCTTTATAGAAACTTTATTTTTTATAATATTAAAAAAACAGAAAAAACTCTTTATTTACCATACACACAGATACACACATAACCCTGTCGTGTATGGTTTCACAACATATGAGCTGCACTGTAAAAAAAACGGCATTTAAGGAGCTATTTCTACCTACCCTAATATATAGATTTGTTGCTGTAACCTAATTTATTTGAGTTGATTTAATGATACTAAATTATATTTTTGATATGAATAAAACCAGGTAATTTAGATGTTAACATGAAGCACATTTGAAGATTTTTGCATGAATCACACTAGACTATAGTAACACCCAATAATCAAAACAAGCATGTACAACCAAGCCAGATCTACACCCTTGATGTCATCTCAGTATGATTTTACTCCTTAGATTATTTGTGGTTTCTGTTTAAACAGCACATCTTCCCTTCAGGTGAGTTATTGTACTTTAATGTGATATCAATACAATAAAACGCAGGATCATGACACACCCTCACGATACGTCACTTTTGTTGTCGTCTATCTTCTCTACATCTCATTGCCAAGTTTAGTGGTAGTGGTAGTGTCTTGGCAGCCAACCAAAGTGGAGTGGAGAAGTGTGGAGGGGCTCTGGGCAGGGGTTATGGTGGAGGTGAATGGACAGTGCTGACTGTGCCAGCTGGACTCTGTCCCGTATGACCGTGGGTGGAGCCGTTCTCTGTAACCTTTACTGAGAACAACCCCCCGACACACACTCTGTGGGGTGAGCAGGACTACCCTCTGACAAACATTCTCAACACACACTGCAGGTACATAACACATGACTACACTGCAGAATGGTGCCGGTGGCACAGTGGTGAGGTGATTTTTAGAGGACTACTTTTGGAAAGAGAGAACAAGAGGAGGGTTAGGGTTTATCCTAACAATTGTTTCAAAGAATGTGGGGTTAAAATAAATGAACAGGTTCCATTTTGTATAATATTAAGTTAGATATTGCTAAGTTTTATTTTATTTGTTTTTTTTTTTTGTTTTTTTTGGTTTTTTTTTTTATAAAAATTTTTTGGGGGGGTTTGGGGGGTCAGTTTATTTCAAAGTTCATAATAAGTTTTGATATATTTTTACAAAATTGTGATTTCTCTTCTATATTATAAAAAAATATAATACAGTAGTGTTATGAGCTTTGCACATGATTTTGATGTGTGCGAATTTGGTCTCATCTCTGCCCCCTACATGTTTTTGGTTAAGCTACTAATGAAAATAAAGATTGTGTGTGTGACAGTTTCAGTGTCAAGTCTTTTAGTACATATGTACATTTAAAACAACACAATAGAGAAAATAAAATAAAGTAATAAATAAATATAAAATAAAATGAAGCAGTAATTAAATAAATGTAAATAAATGTCTATTTTAAAGTATGTAAAACTGCTGAAATTTAAAACAAAAAACATATATATTTTTTTATTTTGGAAATGGTAGGGTTTTTTCAACATATATGCACGTGTATGATCAACAAGTTTAACTAATTATAAAATAACATCTCTAATTACATGATAATAACTATGTAACATGTATAATATGTAAAAAGAAGAAAACCACCAAAAACCACATAATCAGACCTCTGAAAATACTCCAAACAATGCCTTTGGCCTGTGCTACAATGTTAACCTAAACTTGTGTACATGTGTATGATCTTGAAACCTGTTATTTTAACTATAATAGTCTATAACATATGTAATGACATGATAATAACTATGTAATATGTGGTAAAAGAAGAAAACGACTAAAACCAACCAAATCAGGCAAACCTCTAAAAATCAAATTAAGGTAACTTCTAAATGAAGTTTTATTGAAGTCAAAAATGTCATTTAACCTCACTGATTTAATTTGACTTCATCGGGTTACGTAAACTAAACTCATTTTAAGTGTGAGAAAAGGTAGAAATAGCTCCTTAAGGTAACAATTGCAGGTTTCCACATTTTACAGTGAACATGAAACGACTGAAGTCATCAGATGATGTACAATCATGGGGTATTTCCACATTTTAGGTTCTTATAAAGATATCTAAATCTCTATGAAGAACTCTTCTGATTCATACAAATTATTCACATTTAAAACATAATCTAAAAATGTATTTTATTTTACAAATTGGGTCTCTAAAAAATTGCATCTTCAAACAAATTGCATATCTTCAAATTGTCTAAGTTCAACATGCTGCGCTCCAGCATATCCCAAACCCCTGTTGTGCTATCCAGGGGGTTATGTTAGTGACAGAGTGCTTACTTTGTCCTTTTCCACAAAGTCCACGTAGGAGGTTCTTTCGATCTCAACGGGCTGCCCCTGTCGGTCATAAAGGGCCAGGACGAAGTGGAAGAAGTTTGACTTGCGAAGGTTTGAGGGAGGCTGCTTCTCATAATGGGCTCTTGCCAAACCCACACCACTATGAGAAGAAGAAACACGGAGGAAAAAAGAGAGCGAGATTAATTCACATGAAACCAAATATTCATTCAATATATAAGCTTGTAGACAGATGAATGACTTGAACTTGTACAAATAATATCACATTGCATATAAAAATATTAAGTTGTACCTTTAAATAGTCATCAAAACATATATATATATATATATATATATATATATATATATATATATATATATATAATAACAACCCAAATTGGTGTTATATTAAAGACAGTCAAAGTCTAAAAGGAAAGAGAGCTGTTAAAAAGAGAGATAACAGGAAAGAACTGAGAAGTGTTACAAAGAGAGACACAGATGCCCTGTGTGCACCGTGAACTCTTTTGTGTGCTTCTCTCCGCTCTGCCACCTCAACAATTGGAATTTGGCGAGGACGGGGGAACCCAGAAGGCACCGTCTGCCTCTGCGGCTGCCTATCGCTACTGGGTACGTCTCGCCTTGGCAACTGCTGCGTTCCTCTTTCCCTGACCTGTCAGTCAAACCTGCTCGGCTCTCCGCTGGGCCTCTCCAAGGTTCAGCAATAGAAAGCCTCCTCCCTGACTTTCGCACTTGAGCATCAATTAGAACGCGTGGCAAACAGAGGACTGACAGAGAGCCTCGCGCAGCCCATATCTCCACACCAACCCTACACGTCTACCTATCAATCAAAACTTCAGCCTTGCTCCCCTGCCACATATACATCACTGATCATCTTTCCTTACCTGATCCAGCGGACACATAGGAAATGAAGGCCTGGAGTCAGGGAAGGATGATTAAAATGCAGGTGGTCTGTATATTTAATAGGGTTGTAATGCACGTATCCTCTCCCTCAAGCAGAAACCAAAGGCAGCACTCAGTCACACTCAATCTAAAATTCATTTTACTGCTTTACAATTGAACATGGATTCTTTTATTTGTGGGCTTTTCTCCGGAAAAAAAAAAAATATATATATATATATATATATATATATATATATATATATATATATATATATATATATAATTAATTGCAATTAATTCAGATCCTTTTCTGCATATCATGTAAAGATTTTAATAGATTGACAGACCTAATATTTATTCAAATAAACAAATTTAAGTTTGCCTTACTGGTTTATCCTTTCGCATAATCTTGTAAGTTGTTTTTATGTATTTAAAGGTGAAGTGTGTGATTTTTGCGCCACTAGTGCCACCAAATCATATTGAAAAAAATAATAATTTATAAAATAACGTTTTTGAACAACAGATTGTCCAATCCTAAACTCACGTCACTGCTTGAGCCAATTTTGTTGGGCTGGTCGGAATGCTCAAATAAACAGTGCAATGTTTTGAAAGTGTTACTGAGCCACAGTGCTTAACGTTTTTGAGGAAATCAACCAACGAATGGCTAACGTATAGTTGTCTGCATATTAAACTGAGATACAAGTATTTTTACATAGAAGAAAATGACACGCATTGCCTTGCATTCAAAGCACACGGGCGGTAACATTTTTAAATCAGTAAATAAAAGACTGCATATAGATTCACAGCCATAGATTACAGCTGTCATTGTTAAGTCAGTTCGTTATTTACTCGTTACCCTGATGAGGTGGGCTGAAATGCATTTGAATTTTGAAAATATGCTCATACATAAATATTTGTTCATCTGCTGGGCTCGGGGTGGAGAGCTCAGTGTTTTGGAAAGCAGCCTGCTTTCTGTCTCTACTCGTTGAAATATTCCCCTGATAGGACATTAATAAAACCTGACCCCTCCCCAGTCCTATTACCAGAGCTTAATGCTTCATTTGTATCCTAGCCTGGTGAGATCTCATTCGTGAAGTTGAGGTACTACACGTTTGAACGCTAAAACAGCTATCACAGAGGCGGCTACCGGAGGAGGATTCTGGGAGGAGCACTTTTAAAAGCGAATGACTTCAACGTGAATGGGAAATATGATCTTGTTCATGTGGAGCAATTGATTTCCATTGAAGATCTTCAGGACAATGCGAAGTCTGAGTCTCTCAACTAATAAGAGGTCATAAAAGCATGCATACTAATTTTTAGTATGCATACTGAGTTTAACCCAAGATAGTTCAACATTCCAAAAGAATTTTAACTGACGACTACCATATTATATTTCAGCCTAGTGCCAAATTCTCTGTCTTTGTACTGCATGCAAATCACATGTAAACACAAATTATCACCTTCACAAAGGAAGACAGAATGGCTCAATTGCACGTTTGTGGGCGAAAAAGAGAAAGAACAGCTCTACGGCATCACACTTAAACACACACACATATTGCATCATGAATTCCTCTCCATTACCCCATCAGCTCACTTATGACTACGAGGACAGGCGTCATGTTTCTGATGAAGCGAGAGAGAGAGAGAGAGAGAGAGAGAGAGCTTCACCGCGTGCTTTCACAAGGCACAGATCTTTACGCGCAGGAAATGATCGACTCGGAAAGCTTGTTAGTGCTATTATTTTAATTATGTTGATTGCTGCCACATCCACTCCAGCAGTTATGAGTCAGCGACAGGGCCGATTGGAAGACCCTCATTCACGCTCTGCAATCGAGGTGACAAACCCACGCACATACATAGCAGAGCTGTGTAAATCACTCACTAACGGACAGCTCAACAACTGTCACAGCACACATTCTCACACTGGTTTCCATCTGACTCTGCGAAACACTCTGTTTGACATCTTCTCTTCACAATCACAGGGAAAAGGAAAGGGAAAGGCCATTTAAGCTGGAAATAACGGCAGTTCTGACACAGTTCTGGATGTGATACCTCCACTTAAAGCTATTATTTGAATCAATAAATACATTCTCACGGAACCGATTTAACAATAAACCAGTCAGGTTGCAGGAGCTGAAGGGGTTTGTAAAGGTGACGTTTCAGAATATGAGAGCTCTATCTCTCTTCATGCAATGGCAGTCAGTGTTTCCAGTCTGCGCTTCTTTGCACACTGCCAGCTTAATGCAATGCAGCAAAGTCTAATTATATTAAATGAAAAAAGTAACCCCCTGGCTAAAATCCTCGCAGCTCGAGGGTCTGAACACTTGAGGGAAATAGATACTGAGCACAGAGACTCTGAAATTGTCTGCTAATGAACATGCAGAGCAGAAGATTCTGCCAATACACAGGACACGGTGGGCACTGCTGAGATATCGAGGAGTTAACTGGTGACTTTAAGTGGGAAAAGAAAGTTTAGGTGCATGCTGACATGCCTTTACATGTACATCTAAAAAAAAAAAAAAATCTCTTGTTGAGGAGGAATTTGATAGATTTAAAGTACTGTAAAGTATGTAAAATGCTGCCGATATCCCACTATAATGTCATTATGAAACTGCATATTTCGTGGTATTCTGATTTTAACAAAACCAGTTCATTTACTGAAGATGTTACCACATGAAGCACATTTTTAAGTTCACATTTTTTCATTGTTTTGTAGCACAGGCCGAAGTCATTGTTTAGAGTATTTTCAGGGGTTTGTCTGATTTGGTGATTTTCAGTGTTTTTCTTCTTTCCACTACATATTACATAGTTATTATCATGTAATTACATATTTTACAGACTATTACAGTTAAAATAACAGGTTCCAATTCGTATAAATAATACAAGATGGTGAAATCATTTGAAATCTTACAAGCTGGCTTGCACAAAAACTTTCTACTTTTACTCCCATAGAGAAAATTTTATTAAGATTTTTCCTAAATTTATGAAGTCTTAAGATACTTTATGGTTTTTACCCTCATGCCATTCCAGATGTGTATGACTTTCTTTATTCTGCAGAACACAAAAAGATTTTTAGATGAATATTACAGCACTTTAGGTCCATACAATGCAAGTGAATGGTGACCAGAACTTTGTAGCTCCAAAAATCACATAGAAGTAATCCATAAACCTCAAGTGGTTAAATCCATGTCTTCTGAAATGATATGATAGGAGTGGGTGAGAAACAGATACAAAACCTTTAAATAGTCTTTTTTTTTTCACTCTCCACTTTCACTTTCACATCTGAAAGTCACATGTGGTGCCTCTTTAGTTTCACTTTCACATCTGAAGTCTCACACACACCTAATATATAGCTTCTGAAAATATGGATTTAACCACAGGAGTCAGTAATATGGATTACTGTCATTTTTTCTTTATGTTATTTTTGGAGCTACAAAGGTCTGGTCACCATTCACTTGCATTGTATGGACCTACAGAGCTGAAATATTTCTCTAAAAATCTTTGTTTGTGTTCTGCTGAAGAAAGAAAGTCGTACACATCTGGGATGGTATGAGGGTGAGTAAATGATGAGAGATTTTTCATTTTGGGTGAACTATACCTTTACGAAAGTGAAAGTTTTGTGATGTCTATAATATATTCATTTTAAGTTAATCAAAAACAAAAATGTAATCTGCATTCCTTGTTCGAAGAAAATGGGTTTAAAATGTAAAGAAACATGCAGTTTTGAGTCCAAAGTCTAAGATTCAAGGTCTACTGAAGAGATGTATGGAATATAGAAGGTGTAAATATGGTGCATTAAAAAACATTATTTTATCTGTTTTTCTCTATTAAAATATCTGCAAAATAATGAAATAAGACACCAGTTGTGTGTGTGGCATATGGGTGGCATCACAGTCTCAGCCCCATGTCTCAGTGACATTAATCACGCCTGTGATGGACTGTGACAGAGGGAAGTCTTTAACTACAGCTCTACTCTCTCTCTCACTATCGAACTAATGAGCCATACACCAGCACTCTGTTTATAAAAACGTGACGTGGAAAAATCATCTCTGCCCTGGCTCGGAGCCAACGTGCTGATCCAACAAGTAAATATAAATCTCTTTCTCTCTCTCTCTCTCTCTCTCTCTCTCTCTCTCACTCTCTTTCTCTCTCTCTCTCTCTCTTCCTTCCTCGGTTGCACATTCTAAATTTCTACTCCGTTTCTTGTTCTCTTTTACCTCCTTCCTGACAGTTTCTTTCTCAAAAAGGTCTCGTCGACAAGAAAGGGTACATGGCTGGAATTGATCAGCTGAGATTTGGTCGATAAAGTAACTGCCTTCATCAAAGATTTGCAATGGGAGATCATTCTCTAAATTAACTAAAATGAGGGAATCATATTTAATTTGACCTTTACTCTAAAAAAATGTCCAATCCAGACTAAATGAGAGAGAAGGAGGGAAGATCTAGAGTGTTTCTCGCCTTTCACCAGCTCATCAGGGTCTGTGTGGAAGGAGTTTGAGGATGGCGGATACTAAGTTATGCACATACTCTGTTTATGTGTGAAGTGGAGTAATTTATGCAGAGATACAATTACTGTGGCATACATTTGCCCATGCCTGCATGTATGTGTATGTGTGCGTATGTGCCCGTGCGGGAAATGTGGTGTTTGGGGGGTGGCGGGCAGTCATCATGGCAGCGGTATGTTTGGTTGGTGCTTATTAGCTGTGTAATAAGATTTAATGAGTTGAGGACTAAAGCGCTGCAGGAGCACGGCCAGCAGATTGGGATTAGTGGAGGAGAGAGAGAGAAGTAGAAGAGAGTAGAAGAGGTTGTTCGCACAGAGGGTGTTTTGAAACCCAAAGCCCAATGTGGTCAAACCAGGTCTCTCTTTCTCTTCACTTGATCTGCTATGATGTCATCTCTCTTTCTCAATGTCAATTTCATAGTTCTTTATTGGCATGATTGTTTTAAATAATTATAGAGCATCAATACACACAAACAAAAGTGAAGTGTTGTATACAGTTTATATGCATACTGTGTGTATATGTGTGTGTGTGTGTGTGTGTGTGTGTGTGTGTGTGTGTGTGTGTGTGTGTGTGTGTGTGTGTGTGTGTGTGTGTATGTGTGTGCATATGGCAAATTAAATTATGAGCAAAGTAATTTTAATAAAAAAATTACAAATGGAAACATTTAATTCAATAGAATAAAATTCACTTCTAGTATTTGGGTGATTCTCACCAAATGAGTCAAGAAAATGTCCTGGTCTAATTCTAGTCCAAAAACAAATAAGAATTAAAATTTTGCATACAGACAACAATGGCTCTTTTTAAAGTCATTAAGATTTTTTACATTGTGAAATTTTTTGCATTAAACACATTTTACCCCCCAGATCTAATTACCGGAATGCTAATAATGATGGTCGTTATAATATTCTCATTACGCCAATGTGAAAAAAAAAAAAATATTATTTAAATTGCAAATTATTTATACATCATACTAGTAATCCTTTGGGACTGCCTTTAATTTTCACTGATTTTAATAAAAATAAATAACATTGTACAACAGATTCTATTTTCTTTTTACAGTAATTAGTTAAAAAATAATTGTGTTACGGTAATGAGAATCATCATTGAAAACAAAGGGAATAGTAAAAGTAAAACATCTGGATGTGTTCCGTTCAGGAGAATTATCCTCGAAAACATGGGAAAACAGTAAAAGTAAATGTCCAGACATGTTACGGTGATGAAACTTAGGGGGGGGGGGAAATGTGTCCTAAGCATAATGTAACAATGCAAAATATCATAAATGGTCCTAAATGCAGGCTTCCTTTTCTTTAAATACAAAATATTTTTTTTTGTATTCATTTGGACTTAAGTATGACCAGGACATCATCTTGACAGGTTTTGTGAAAAATCACCCATTTCAGCATATAAATGGATTAACACTACACTGCTGTACAGACAGTAAATGAACTAGTGATTACTGAGTTTAGAGCAGCAGTTGGTTTCTGAGGGTGTGCGGTTCAAATATAAATCTGGCTGTGACAGATGCATGACCGCTTGATCTATTTGATCTCTTTCAGACACTTTAAGAAAATGTACAATGAGGTTTGAGAGTTTTAAGAGGTAACTCTCTCTTACATTTCCCAACTTTACAGTGAAAGTGTGCCTCTATCCCACAAGTCTCAAAGTGAGCACAGAATTCTTTTCTCTCCATCTTTTCAAGTATGTGATGATTTAATTGTTCAACACAGACCTTACGCGTTATAAATTGTCAAAGTTTACAGTTCAGATCTCGCTAAAGTATAAAAATGCATATTTTACATGGCTGTTTTCTGAAGTTGAAGCTCTGTGCCAGATGTGCTGATTGCGTTTATGGATATTCTGCGTCTTTGTTTCTTTAACACTAATTGGATATTACGATATGAAATCATGGGAAAACCTTCGTAGAATGACAGAGTGCACCGAGCAATAGAAGCATTTATCACTGCTGCACAGGAACGGGTGGCCGTAAGTCAAAGCAAACGTGTCGGAGAGGATCTTTGCATAAAGAAAGGGCTGTCATCTCTCCATGATTTCTACTGCCACACAAACACTAACGGCATGTCTGTCACGTCTCCCAATGATAAGCTGGCACATTCATCACCAGCTGCCTGTATCACTGCCATTTGCCTGCTTACTGCTTTATTCACACACACACATACGGTAGACAGTAACACTTTTACAGACATCCTAAAAGATGTGTCTGTGTCTCTGGTTGCATTTGCAGACTTTTTTTAAGTCAGTGAAAGAGCCTAAATAATCATGCTTTCCGGTTTCATTAATCATGTTATCAATGTTTATTATTCTGTTTATTTGGAATGTTTTGTGCTGAATAGATTGACTTTACACCTGTGGTTTTAATACCAGCATTAAATGAATTATCCAGGTTTAATACAAGTTAAGCTTGATCAACTGCATTTACGACATAATGTTGATTTCCGCAAAAATGTATTGCTACTTGTACCTCGGTTAAAGTGAGGCACTTACAATGGAACTTAATGGGGCCAATCTGTAAATGTTAAAATACTCACTGATTCAAACTTATAGCCGTTACGGCTGTGCTCTAAGAAATTTAAAGTCATTTCTAAACAATACGCATGACGTGAAATATCACTTATATCACAAATATCTATACAGTTGTAATTATTACAGTCCTGTTTAAATATAAGGTACGTTTAAAACAAATTTGCAAAAAATGCATCGCTGTCAAGACAACACTGTCTCACACACAAACTCAGAAACTCAATGCTTTGCTGAACCTATTTTTGACATACTAGGCATTGTGAATGTGGAAGGAAAGCGCTCCTCTGACTGGCCCCTGCGTTCGGAGGGCTTGATGTGCCATTACTGCTCACTGATTGTGCCTCTCAACACGAGAAGATCTGAGTCAATAGACTCGCAGCTCGCTCACAGATTAGACATCTAATCAAATACAGACCCTTTATTTATCGCTCGCTGTCATTGGCTGTGAGATGTCAGTGTAGAAACCCTCACAGCCGTGACAAAGCGGGGATGCGTCACATGATGTACCTACGCTATTGACCTTTGACACTGACTTTCACCGGTTTACTTTATGTTGCTATTTGATGCAGATTATTAAATAACAAAAATAAAAATCGTTGATAATGTGGTTTTGGACAGTTAAAAATGCTAAAAGCTTTTTACAGTACGCCAACAGTTTCCTATGGACAGAACAGATGTCAAACTCCATTACAAAAGGGTTTGATGACTCGCAAAGAATAGCTGTTAACACAAAGGCTGCCACTGTCACTAACAATAAAGAACAACACGCATGCATGGATAAATTCAAACAGCTGACGGCATTGTCAGACCATGCAGCGTGTTGAAAATGCAGTACACTTCTTTAATCGTAAATGTGCTAAATGCTTCCAACTCATTTCTAATTTGCTCATAATTGCACGGAGACAAGTGCACCATTGCGCAGTGAGAAGTTATTTCCTGGAGCTGGACGGCTAAATTACAGGCAAATGTTTCAAGCTATTAGGACACTCTAATTGAGCATTTGACACAAAAAAGAGCAGCATGTTTGATGGGCAAGTGTATCAAGTGCATAATGCATGAAGGAAACAGCTATCTGCATGCATTACTTCCTTATCACATTAATTATTGCATGCTTTGTGCCTTAACCACATTGAACTCCTTGTCCATAATTGTTTGACTTTTCGGAGCTGTGCCTCATCAGGACGCCTTGATCAATGCACTTGTCGCATGTCTCCTCTCAGCTGGATTCAGGAAGCTCTGCATACATGCTTCACAAGAGTCTGTTTCTGTATGTATGTGCGTTGTCTGTTTTATTATCTTACTTGCTGTAGGTTTAGCCATACTGCGCCTGCCAGACCTGGACACACTATACAAGTTAAGGCACTCTTACCCTCTCTCACTTTTGCGGCTGTGCTCTAAAAAACTTACAGTCAGTTCTAAAATCGTTAGTGGCCTACAGCTGAAATCATTAGCTGGTCACCTGTATGCTTCTAATGGGGTCATTACCGAGGTGGCCACGAAGTCAGCCACTAATCGCTAGCATGTTATGGGACAGCTGTTTCTCGAACACTTGTTTCTCTGTGGTACATTCCAGCGTGCAGGCGTCAACAGAGACAGAACAGAGCAAGGCATGGTAAATCAGGTGTGTTTCTGATCCAGCAAGTGTTTTTCAATAAGGAAATGTTTTATAAAGCGGAACTTAACTGTACAGACTTGGTGAAAAATTGTTTTGCACTTCCTTGTTACTTGTTCATTATTGTCGGTGTCACATAATTTGTTGAATATTAAACGTTAAAATAAGCACATTCTGCCATTGCATCCTGCGATGGCAAGGAGAGAAAAAATGCACGCTCATTTGATATTTTACAGGTATGTGCAATTTTAACTTTTTCTGATACAGGACGCAATTTTGTTCCATTTTTCATCCTAAAGCCTGGGGTCTGGACTTCATTAGAGCCCCACCAACCCCAAGTGGACAAAACACAGGCGACATAATTCACTTTGCCAGGTTTTACAGTGTAGGGCTACGGAACAGTTGAGAGGGTCAACCGAAATCTGTTTCCCAGCTGTGCGGCCCTCTCACTCACCCCTAGGTCTAGAGAGAGAGATATGCTTAGGGGGAAATGGACCCCATAAACGTACCCCCGAGCTGCCTGAGCATCACAAACATTTCCGGCCAATGCTATCTCTATCTACATCAATCGAATTCAGAGCCAACACGTTCACACTGGATACAAATCTGCACACTGTTTAGTGCAATGACACACAGCGGAACTGAACTGTGATTAGATATTATAATGAGACCCAGCATGAGTCTGATTTAGAGGTGAAAATCAATGCACAGATTCCCGCGTCCTAATAATGAGTGTCTTTACAGCAACACCAAAGGCGACAATACACAGTGAGCCGAGTAAAAAAGGAAACAGTGGACCGAGCTCACCCCACCTGCTCTCCACAGTCTACAGACAGCATCCTATCACCATTACAGCCAACACATGGTATTATTTACAGGATCACATGAAGGATTCAAATGAAATTAAGGGCTCATTCTGGTCAGACACAAGGAAAAAGGGCACAATTTCAGCTCAGATTTACCTACTTTGCTGTCTCTTATATGAACACCCTTTATTGCGTCCCATCCATAAGACTGATATCCTAGCCATCAGTGCGTATTTTAGATTTAAACGGATCACTGGTTAAAAAAATTGGTAGAAAGATGCATAAAGACTATTTTTTATAAAAAGAAAAGAAATAGAGTGAAGATTTAAAAAGCAAGAAATTACCCTAAATCATGCATGTGGGGCGCATAGAAATGTATAATCCTAACAAATGAAGAATTATAAAAAAACATGTGTTAAGAAAAATATTTTGGGAAATTATTAAAGCATATTTAATCATTTAAATAGCTTTTTTTTATCTTTTAGTGGAACATTCTGGTACTTTTGCTTAGTTTGCCTGTTTAAGCAGCATGGTAGACATTTCTGTGGCTGATAACTGAGGTTATGCAGACGGTTTTCACGGAAGTCTCGAGCAAATCATTTATTATGAGATGATCTGTTGTAGGCATTAATATTTACAAATTGCTCTTCTTCTGCAGCGCTGCTGTAGTCTATATAATAAAGTTACACTGGTTTGTAGGTAACGTTCTGCTCCATAAACGCCAAATCTAAACACGTGTGATTATTTGAACTGTCATAAAATAAATGCATTTCATAAACGCAGATCTGATGGATCTCTTAAGTTGCCGTTCCCAGGTTTCTGCGAAGGATTTTAAAATCAACTCCACCTGTGGATTGTACTGACATTCCTCGCAGCCTATATGCGCTGGAAGTGTGAAGCTTCTGACGTTTGGGTCACGGAAATGAGGCTTCAATCGACGGCTCAGCTCGCGCTCTGATCGCATTACGGATGGGGAAGTGCGCATCGGACTCCTCCGCAGAGCCGCACTTAGCGCACGGACTTACAGTCACACATCAGCATCGCACCCGAGGCAGAAACAACTGGGACATAAACAGCTTCTACAGGCTGCTTTATATGTTGTATGGTGTATATGCAGTTTGCAATGCGACTTTTTCTCTATTATATTATTCATGTTGTGAGTTTTTATCTGTCTGTGTGTGTGTGTGTGTGTGTGTGCGTGTGTGTGTGTGTGTGTGTGTGTGTGTGTGTGTGTGTGTGTGTGTGTGCGCGCGCGCGCGCAAACACTGGTGTCTTTGTTTGTGACATGAAAAGAGTGATTTCGGCCACTTGAACCTGGCAGCTGACCTTTGTGGTAAGATTGAAACATTTTCTCCCTCTAGTCGACACAAGATGCAACATTAATATACCTGAGGGATTTGTATCTGAGCAAATTTTAGAGAGCCATGAAAAGATGCAAAGCAGATCTCTGTATCTCTCTCCGTGCATGTTTTAATGAGGTGTAAGACTGTTTTTTCTTCATTTAAAAAAAAATGCAAAGCAAGCTGTCCCCAGTATTTGCTGTTTTTGGATTTCAATACACCAGCATCAAATAGTAACCCGTCGCATTAACTGCGTTTTACTGCTACATTTAGGTTAACTATCACATCACTTAAAAACATTTCTGTAAAGAAACTGAAGCTATTTTATTATGCCCTGCATGTTTGTGTTTGGCCCTGCTTTATGAAGCCAAATTCATTTTTCAACACAAAATAAAGTTGTTGTTGTTTTTTTCTAATGCTTAAATATTCCTTACAAAAATATTGAATGCGACTAAATATGCACACCAAATATTTCTCAAATCGAATATTTTAAAAGGGAGAAAATCGAAATGAAATATGTATATTTTCTGCAAAACAAGTGTTCATCTCTTTCATTAAAATAAAGTTTATTTTGCGAAATCAAATTGATGCTCTATATCCTTCCCCACTTTCTCTTTTCTTATTAGGCAATTTTACAAGAAATGCAGCAAGAAGTGGTGTAATATATGATCAGTGTTTTTTCTGTTTTTGTTTTTTTTTCCCCCAGTTTTTCTATTTTTTTATCATTTATTTATTTTATTTTATTTTTTAAGAAATTACCGGACTTTGAGGTGTTCAAACTTGTGTTTTTTTGTTTGTTTGTTTGTTTGTTTTTTTTACTTAACTTTTACAAGTCGACTTGAGTGAAACCTGTTTGTCTAGCATTTCATTTAGTCCCTCTTTTTGTCTTGTGAGACAGAACAGCACACATTTCCAAACACCTCAATTCGCCCAGCAACCCATGTGAGGTATATACCGACTCCAAAAACGAACTTTGCTCCATGCGCAGATGGTTGATTTTTATGCACTGCACAACTGAGATGGAAAAACAAGCGCCTGTCAATTCTGCATTTTCCCTTTTGTTGACATCAGGCCTATTAGTTTTTTTTTCGCAACAGTGCAATGACCTGAGAAAATCATTTGATATTTATCAGCATTTATCCAATACGTCATTCATCGTCACATCACAGAAATGTGAGATTCATATCAGAGTAAATTAGCTGACAAGTTAGCCTATAGTTTGAATCATCCCTCATCATTTTTAAGAGCTGCATGTATTATTACAACCTTGATTTATCAATAGGAGGAAAACATCCATCATAATCGCACGCTTGACATTGATTCTCACTACCATTCACAGTTATCAAGATTATTGCGCTTTATAAGTGTCAACATTTGCACTGAAAATAAGGCGCTTTTGGCACGAGTTGGGAATTCCTAGCCAAACACAATCTCAAAGCTTGCCAGCCCTCTTTCAACCGTGTATTAAACAGAAAGCAGGTGAAACGATGGGTGATAGTCTGTGTTACAATAAGAGACTTACAGTTTTCTCCTATTGCGCTTGACGCCGCTGGAGCGACGCGAATCGCGTTTTCTTGGGTGTCCAAACGCGCATCGATTGCGCAATCATGTTATCGGTCTATACGTTTCAAATAAATAAGTAAGTGAAAACTTACGTCGTTCAGTGATGTTTTACGTGCCATCGCTGTATGGAGATTTATGTAGTCAAAATGACTGAATTCTAAACATTGATGGTAACTGTGCAGCGCTTCCTTTAACGCGAATCCACGCGCGCTTTGCTCATGTTCAATGCTGCGGTTTACGCTACGCAACCAACCACCTGCGATGCAAGAAACTTGGAGCTTTTGGGGATGTTTACCTTTGCGCCGCTGTGTTGGCATCTAGTATCCCGGCACTCTGCATCCACGAGCGGACCGGCGTCATGCCGCTCGTGAGAGGCTCTTCTTTCATGGTCAAGGCTCCCCGCGGGAGACCGTCCTGGATGGAGAACATGAAAACAGCCTTCTGGGGGATGTCTCTCTTCACCGGCTCGAGTGGAATAATCCTCCTGCACTCTCAGAACAAGGCCACCTGGATTAACAAAAACCAAGTGAAAGGGGAAAAAAAATCTTCCCCAAAGTGCAACAAGGGGAAAGCGATAGAGGTCCTTATCCAGAGACGTGTTACCGTATCCCTTTGGGTGTTCCTCTTTCTTTTAGATTCCAAACCCAAGTTCAGTTCACTCAAGATTAAGCGGTCTCTAGTTAAAAGAGGGTGGAGAGAAGGCGAGCGCTTGAGCTGTGGAGCATCTCAAAGGAGAACGATCAGCCGGGATCAAGAAGACCTTCTCGTCGGCGCGGGGAGAGAGCGGGGTGAGCGCGAACTTGCTCTGAAGAAGAAGGCGAGCATACGCGCACGGGATTGCGAAATGAAAAGTGGGATAAAACGGGCAACTGCTTCAAAAAGAAGTAAAATGAAATGATTACCAAACAAGAGGGAGGGATGGACCAGGGAAAGCTTGCCGTCCCTCGGGAGAAGAGGGATTGGGTAGCAAGAAATCTCATTCCCTCCCTCCCCGTCTCTTTATGCCTCTTCTGTCCCAGCGGAGCGCACCTTCTCTCGGGTCCCGAAGCTCCGGAGCTCTCGGGGGGGACAAGCGTGGACTTGGCGAGGGCGGAGACTTGCCTTTAAAAGGGAAAGTCGTTTAAATGTCAATCTCCGTTCTGGACTGTGATTGGTCGAAGTAATCCTCTGCGTCATTTTCAAAATTCGCCGCAAAAACTCGGGCGTTGTAGAGAGCAGCTGATGTTAGAGGCACTCGCAAACGTGTTTTTCCCAGAAATGCGTCCTTAATATAAAGAGCCATTCACAATACATTTCAGCTTGAAATATCTTATCATCATTAAAAAATAATGGACAATGGCACATCATTATCCAGTATTGTAATTCGGTGCTGCTGATATGATTTGAGGTTTTGCCAGTTATCATGAATGTGTTTACAAAGCATTTAGTATGAAATGTTAATGATGATGATCCTGATCTAAATCGTGAACAGTCTATACAGTGAAGAAGTCAAAGACAAATGTTGACAATCCGTAAAAATGTTCAAAATCCAGAGAACAAAGAGTTGTTTGCATGGTTGAACGTTTTCTCATTAAACATAATTAATTAATTAATTCGTTCATTATTATAAGGCCTATAATCATATAAATAATAATAATAATTATTATTATTGTAAATAATTGCAATTATTACATATAATAGAATAGATTATTATAATACTGTGCAATTTAAATGTAATTCATTGGAATAAATATTGATCATAATGAATATTTTGGCTACCCGAATATATTCGGAGATGTGTCTCGTTGACTGGCGATTCTGGTTTTATTCTGAATTCCACCAAATCAAGGCTGATTAAATATTTATTAAAGATTGCCCTACAGAGCTCACTGCCCGAAAACGGTCCCATGGGATTTTGAAAAAAATAAAATAAATACAAATAAAAAATAAATAAAAGAAAACTTGATTTATCTAAACAAAAACATGACAATTAGTTGACCTGATAAAGCGATCAGTATCTTAACAATAATGCCGTCATCTGTGTTTGCAATAAAACTATAATATCAGATGTAGAGATTTTTTTTCCATGGAGATGCGGAGGCACTCGTAGTTTTTTAGCCTATTATTTTCTTATTTTATCTTCTTTTTTTATTAAAGAAGATTACCTTTCTTCTAATTATCTTAATTATTATTATTATTATTATTATTATTATTATTATTATGGCTGAACCTACTGTCATTTGTTTTATTTATTTTTCAAAAGCATGCCCACAAATCTCCCACTCTTCTTCGAAACTGTCTCTGCTCACAGTATTATTATTATTATTATTATTATTATTATTATTATTATTATTATTATTATTATTATGACTGAACCTACTGTCATTTGTTTTAATTTATTTCAAAAGCATGCCCACAAATCTCCCACTCTTCTTCGAAACTGTCTCTGCTCACAGTATTATTATTAGCCTATTATTATTATTATTATTATTATTATTATAAAACTCTCTTGGGAGAGAAGAACACTTTGCGCACATTAAACTCAAAGGCACGCAAACCCCTCGAAGCGGTACGGAAGCCTCAGGTTTTCATGAAAGACATCCACAAAACGACACAAGCGCGGTCTGCCCTTCACTGACACTAATGCAGCATGAGCACTCTCCACTGATAAAATATTATATTCTATTCTACTCTATTCTATTCTATTCTGAAGATCAACATTACATATAACCTCATGCAAAGTTAGATACAATCCATTGACATAATGAAAGATTCTATTCTATTCTATTCTATTCTATGTTGAAAATCAACATCCAGTACACATCATTTTCAATCTCATACTATGTTAGACACAAACTGACATCTATCAAGATTATATTCTATTGTGTTCTATTTTATTCTATTATAGATAGAAGTATACAAATATTTCATGTAGGCCTAAAAAAAATCCCCATGCCACATCCTGTTCGCGTCAAGCTATTAGGGACTTTTCCCAAGTCCCAAATTCTCTGGAAGTGTTTTAGGAAATATTTCTTAAGATTATTTCAAAAGTAAACAATTTAAAAATATCTATCGCTGTATTTCAGTCACTTGAGATTGTCTGACAGTCCTCGATCAGACGATCATGGAAAGCCATTGAACATGAAGCCTAACTTTTTCAACTTTCTGTCCCGTATACTTGAATAACTTTCCTTCCCCAGAAAGATGTAGTGAAAATGATAAACCAACAGCAGGTGGGATGAATGACCGAGTGTATTTAGCATTTCGAGTCATATAAATTCACCTACTTAAATAAAACATCAAAGATAACAGCAAAGACATTTCATCAGGATTAATGAGGGAATATTTAAAAAATGGAAATGTATCTTAATGAAAAAAAGAAGCAAACAAAAACACACTTATATCTTTATAGTTGTGGTAGGCCTGATCTTATTCTGATGTAGAAGCTCCGATACAGATTAATTGCAGTTTTAAATATCATGTGAATCTGTCAGATTAATGCAGTTGTTTCCACCTAGTGGCCATCGAGTTATAAACAAAAACAAAGCAACATTATGATAAGTAAATCCATCACACTGTTATCAAATAATCAGGAGATATCCAAGCATCTAGGCCCTAACTGTATGGTGTCCTGCAACAGCTATCATTTCTAGTTATTTATTTCTTTTTCTATAACACTTTTCAAAATATGATTTCCTGCAATATTTGACATCACGTTTAATATTAAAAGATTGACTGATTTTAAATGAAGATTGAGTTGAGATCTTGAATATGAATGACTGGATATCTGAGAAGAGTGAGCATAGATTCGACTGCTACTTTGGAAAAGCACTGAAACTGTTCACAACATAAATAGGCAAAATCAGCTCTGTTTTTATCCATTAATGACACCACGATAGCTGCATGTATCCTACATAGCGCAGAACATGTACAAATATTAAAATAAACTACACTGCTTAGGGAGGAGGCTTGGTGATTTTTATCTCCTTTGTTGAACAGACACCAGAAGTTACAGTAGGCCAAATAGTGGCAGTTCTATCAAACAGAAATAGGCCTATATATTTGTGTATGTATTTTTGTATAGTTTCAGTTGCTATTGTAAAATGGGCATATTTGAAAAGCCTCACCATTATTTTTCAAGGCAGAGAGCGCCATCTACTGTTCAAAGTGTGACCTGCAAGTCGTCCGATTACCTTAACTGAAGAAGTAAACTAAATGCAAGGACATATAACAACCCTCTTCTTCAAGTATTATCATTCTTAGACATATTCAATTAAATTGATTGTTTTCTGTGGTTTGGGAAAAATATGGATGATATCTCTTAATTCACTAAATCATAAAGTCATACATTCATGAATTAGTGAATTCACCATTACATAAAAAATAAAAATGGTACCTTTGGTCTAGCAGTCCTTCCAGTCCAGACATTTGCTTATAGGCAAGGCTGAAATAATGCTTCTACCATTACATCCTCAAAACACATTTTGCTAACAAAAGTGCAGTCCGGTTAAAGATGCACACAAATGCTATCAAACATCAGAAAATGAAATTACTGAGACTAATTCTGCTCTTGGACTTTTTGCTCTATTAATATGAAAGTATTTTGACATCATATATTTGCCATGATCATTTAAAAAGTTTTAAAGCATACATTTGACATGTTTTCCTTGCTGATAATATACAGTATACGACAACACCAAGACAATTGGTTAAACTACAAAATTAAAGGAGAAGTTCACCCAAAAATGAAAATTCTCTCACCATTTACTCACCCTCATGCCATCCCAGATGTGTATGACTTTCTGTCTTCCACCGAACACAAATGAAGATTGTTAGAAGAATATCTCAACTCTGTAGGTCCTTACAATGCAAGTGAATGGTGACCAAAACTTTGAATCTCCAAAAACCACATAAAGACAGCATAAAACTAATCCAGAAAACTCCAGTGATTTAATCCATGTCTTCTGAAGTGATCCAGTTGGGTGAAAACAGACTAAAATGTATTTCCCCACCATATATCCACCTATGACATCTCCCAGCCCACTCTAATATGACTGGCTAGAGCCAGACCTGGATAATGTACTGAATGCTTTTGTATTTAACCAAATAAATTGCCCACCAAGCAGTTAATTTAGAGTTGTCATTTCACCTCAAATTTACTAGAGTTTATTTTATCATCTATATTTCACACATGTTTTGGGCAGTGTCTGATTGTAGCTTGTGCTTCACGTCTTCTGTGAACAAAGAAAAACAGCGATCTACCAGTCAGCCTTTGAGAAATTAAAACCAGCAGAAGTTAAACCAAAAGAATTTAGTTTGGGGTTACAAGACTTATAACAAGCAAAACATGTTGAGATTCAAATCTCTTTAAAGAGGAGTATTGCTTAATTAATCTATACATTTCATATGCTTAAAATGTATTGCCACGGACTTAGAAGACTTGGATGATTTTAACCAAATAAGTTTGCCAACAAGAATTTAACGAATTTAAGAAGAATTTGACTAAAATACCTACTTGTATTTATAAAGTTAGCAGTCATTTTGTTCGAGTCTTTCAACCACCTATTTTATTCTGTCACTTCATTATTTTAGTCAGTCCATCTTTGTTTTCATCCATTCTTCTATTCATATTTAATCCATAACAATTCATAAACGAGTTAAAGAAATACTCAATCGGTCATAAAAAAAGGTCATAAAAACACATAAAATAAATAAATAAATATGCAGATATATAATAAACATGCGCACAGTCTGCTGAGAAATAGACTTGAGTGCTAATTTTCTTTATTATACACTAATGAACAGACATCAGTAATGATAAATTGAGCAAATTGAGGAATATGTATAACTGTAAAGTTTAAACTTTTAATATAGTACAAAATAGTACAGTACAAAAGTCACTGACATCTCAGCAGTAAATGAAATCACTTCATACATGATCAGGATTGAAACATGATTCTACACATTCTTTCAAGGTTGAGAGCGCCATCTAGTGTTAAAGTTATGAATTACCCTCTGTTAACCCTGCATTAATTATTACTGTAAATCACAAAGGGGATAAAAAGCTTAATGTGTGTTTGTTTTTTTTACTTACAAAAGTAAAAAAAAAAAAAATTTCCAGGTTAATGTTCCAAATTTTAGTTAGCACCTACAATTCTACCTTCTGTATTTTCATGCAGTCTTTCATTGCATATAGGCAAGACTGGATTCCCCCAGCAATTCCTGCAGATGGGAAAACAATAGAAGTTTGCAATATAGAACGGCCGTCAAAACTTAACTACTGTATCATTTGAGATTTGAAAATTGGTTAGACATAAGGACTGCACAAAAACGATATATTTTATGAATTGTTTAACTTTTTCAAAGTTCAAGAGTCTTTACCTGAAAGAACACCAAATAAGATATCCTCATCATCATCGTCGTCGTCGTAATCATCAGAACGTTGCGATTTCATGATTCCATCTGCACACTTTTCAATGGCACAGTGAGCTTTCCCTGAATATACAGACAGACGTCACAGTATACCTTCAAGTGCAAAAAGTGATTCATTAAAATGTCACAAATTTTGAACTTACGATAGACATCAGTGTCACCTTCATCGTTGTAAGCTGCAAAAAAAAAGACCTTTAAAGAAAAATGATAGTGCATCCAAATATGTTGTACAAAATCCATGGGACTTTCTTTCTTCCATGGAACAGCGAATGAGATGCTAGGCAGAAAGACAGTCTCCATTCACTTTCTTTACATTCTGTAATTGTTTTCTCACAAAATGAAAGTGAAAGGTGACTGAGCTCAAATTCTGCTAAACATCTCCTTTTGTTTTCCACAGGGAACATGAACATGTCAGTTAAACTTACATGTGTCTTCATAAATATGATCGTATCCCATCTTCACGCAGGGTACCACAGCATCCCTCAATGATTTATACCTGCATTCTTTGAAACATTGAAAAGTCTAGTTTGCTAGTTTTGATTCAAGTACAGCGTAAACTGAAACTAAAACAACACCTTCGATGGTATCACTTAAAGGCTATAAGAAGTCATCTTTATTACCTTTGTTGAAACATCTGCGTGTGCTTGTCTTGGCCATTGCATCCTCAAAACACCCTGTAACATTAACAGTAATTGTTAACCATCAAGTTTGTAACCAAATATTATCACAGGTCAGAATTTTCAGTGAAGCCACTGAGACCAATTCTATGTTTTAAAAGTCAAGCATTTCACTCCAATTTGAATAAAAAATGCGTTTTGGTGTGTATTTGTGTGTTCGTCTGATTTTTTTGAAACGTCTATAAATGCAGTGAAAGTGTGGATAAAAGTGTCTGCTACATGAATACATGTAAACATAGACTTCCACATTTTAGATCAAATAACATGTACCGACACTGGCATAATGAAATGGCTTCAACATTAAAGTTCTACATAAATGTTACTCACCTTTGAACTCATTTACGGGCAAGAGAGTTTCTGCTTCAACAAACCAACCTGTTTAGAGATATACTCCCTTTAAAAAGTGTACAATTCTGTCTACATTATGTTAAGAAACCAATGACCAAACACAATCTGTTATAAACTATTAATAAGAAAGTCTTACAGTTGAATACTTACCAAGGATGGTCACAACGATTAAGAGATAACCCTGGACAGACATATTAAGTTTGTCTCAAGCTAGTGAAATTGCTTGCCAGTGTACGATATGGGTCGTAATTTGTCCTCTGGGAGAAGAATCAATGACAATGATCTACTGTACCTATAACCCTTGGAAAGTGCCAGCAGAAACGAAACCAAAAGTTGCACAGACACAAGAGTGAAATAATAATCATGTGTATTTCAAAGAATGCTGGATGACAACACAAGGCATTATGGGAGACTGGGAAGTGTCTTTAATATAATAGTCAGAAAACAGACAGGAATATTGACAAAGTGAGAAGAAAAATAAAATAATGCTTTCATGACAATGAAAATCCAATTCATTTAAAACATAGAACAATTCCAAAGTGTGAATGTAAGAACCGCAACAGCTTGGCAGAAAGGAGATTCAAATAGTGATTCAAATGATTCAAAGGAGCCAAATAATGTCATGCTCCTTCAGTATCACTACAGTTCAGACTTCAGTTCAAAATGAACTCTAAACACAAGACTCAACTGCCCCTATACAAAATACACAAAACTTGTCTCCACATCAAAGATATTATTATTATTATTTTTTTAATATGGGAAATGTAGTTTTTTATTACATGGTAATAATGCTTGAACAAAAGACATTAGGTTTAATGAATTATTAGGAGTTGATTCCGAGTTATGAACACTTGCAGTATAATCACAAGGGTGATGGTCATGTATGATAGTACAGTATTTGTATTTTTGTATTTGTTTTGCAAATATTGCATTTGCGAACACTGAGTTTTGAAGAAAATAAAATAGTAAGCCTACAAAAGTGTTGAGAAGACTAATATATAAAATATAAAAAAAAATAATAATTCAATGTGAAATATTTCCATTAATTATGTCTGATATTCATAGTGTTTATTTATTTATTTTGTTCTGTATTGGGGTTTTTCATTAGCAGGGGTGTCCAACTGGAAACCTACCTCCTTGCAGACTTTAATTTTACCCAAACACACCTGCTTGTGATTTTGAAGTATATCCAAAGACCGTTGATTCACTGGTTGGGGTGTGTTTGATTAGAGACTGATTTAAACTCTTCAGGACATTAGATCTCGTGTAGCAGGTCTCAACATAGTCCCCGAGTGACTCTGAAGAACAATAAAATTGACAACACAAGTTTTTTCAGGTTAATAAGTAAAATATACTGAAGGCATTCAAACATATGTAAAAGAAATGGGTTGATCTGGTTAATTATCTGCTTTGTTCTTTATACAAATATGATTGTTTTATTTTATTTTATTAAATATATTTTATTTCTAATTATCCAGTGGTAACCACACAAACACTAAAACTATTTCTCTCTTGTCTTCTTTAAAAACTCTGCCTGAAATCCAGCTTCCATGTGAATTAACATAACTAATCATAACAAATAAAACATTTTTAGCATTAAATATGCTTTCGGCTTGTAGCTGAAAGGATACTTTCTCTCAAAAGTAAAATCTTACCAGGGACATTCACTGTGATCAGATCAGCTTTTTGAAAGTTTGTGTCTAATCATATATCGCATATAAGTTATACTGGAAAAAGAGATCTAACAGAACAATATGAAACAAATAGTTTAGCCAGGTCATAAAATAAAAATGTTTTGTTCAGTAGACATTATGAAAAATGTTGATTGCTTATATCAACAACAAATGCTTTCATGGAGATGAAATATGTAATGATTAAATCCCATTTCAGACACATTCATTCATTTAGTGTAAGTGAGTCTTTGTAAAAGATCAGAGAAGCTGATTAAGGAGGCTAGTAAAGTTATCAGGGTGAGCCAGACAGAGTTGTTTGTCATTTTTGAGAAAACTGATACCATCATTACATGCTTCTAGGGCATTTTGAAATGAGGCCCTCTTGTCACCATCAGAACACAAAAGTGTAAGACGAGTAATCGGAAACATTTTTGTTCCCAAGGCAGTTCTTGAATATTATATGTAGCCTATATCAGGAAATATATGTTTGTCTTTTATGTATTTAGATCATTTTAGGTTCCTTTTTACAACCTGAAAATGTATTTGACTTGAGAAGTTTTTGAAAAAGATCCTTTAAAAGACAGAAGAAGAAAGAAAGAATCAATTAAAGCCAATCAAAGTATTTGTTAAACAGAACAGACATGAGAGTTATCTTTACTCTATGTAATAAAGATATTTATTTCATTATTGATCTATGAAATGTATCTTATGAATTAACTTATTATCTACGGGACATATTATATAGCTACACAAATTTAAATGGGCTAAAGAAAACCCCAGTTTTGCACTCTTTAAGACAGAATTGAGTTTATGTTTAAAAACATTAAGAAAAAATAGAAAAATTATGAAGCTAAGAGAACTCTAAATATCTGTGAAGCGTTGTCAGTTTCATTTTGATATTTACATGATTGCCCGGCTACAGGCCTTCCTTTCCAAGCACAATGTCTTGAGTAAGAGTCAGACTGGATTCCTACCAAACCACCGACCACATTCACACGCTACACACCATAGTCAACCAGCACGTTCATCAAAAAAGCAAAGGCAAAATTTATGCATGCTTTGTTGATTTAAAAAAAAAAGAAAAAAGCATTTGATTCCATTTGGCATGATGGTCATTATTCTAAAATTCTACAATCCAGACATCTACAATGTCTTCTCTATGCAGATGATCTGGTGCTGCTGTCAGCTACTGCACAAGGGCTACAGCAGCACCTGGAACTGCTGGAGAACTACTGTCAGAACTGGGCCCTGACAGTCAATCTGAAAAAACTAAAATTATGATTTTCCAGAAAAAAGCCAGATTACAGGACACCAGATACTCATTCACTCTGGGGAACAATGCAATAGAACACACCCTACTATGACTACCTGTGCTTCAGGGGGTTTTGGTCTGGCAGTGAATAGCATTCTATGCTATTAATGGCAAATGTACCCACATAAACATTCCTGTAACAGTTTGGTGTAAAATCATTGATAGTATTATAATGCCTCTTGCTCTGTATGGATGTGAGGTTTGGGGTCCACTCTGTCTGGCAAATTGATGGGACAAGCACCCCATAGAATCCCTGCATGCAGAATTCTGTAGAAACATTCTAAGAGTTCAGAGAAGAACACCTACTAATGCATGCCAGGCTGAACTAGGCAGATACCCCCTTATTATTACATATTGAAATTTTGGACACACCTAAATTCAAGTTCCAACATGAATGCCCTTAAAACCCAAGAGTTGTAGCCTAAAACCAGTCCCCTTTGTCAGCTGGCGCTGAAACTCACAAACCCACTAACAACTAACAAACACCAGCTTCAGACCAGCACTGCTGAACAAAACCAAATCTGGCAGCATATCTCTACACTGTAAGAGATCCAAAACAGAGACATATCCTCACCAAATACAGGCTCAGTGATCACAGTCTTGCCATAGAAAAAGGCAGAAACATGGCTTCCAAAGGAAGAATGAATCTGTGCTCACTGTGACTCTGGTGAGGTCGAGAAATACTTTGACAAACTCTCAAACCTCAAACCACAGTTGTCCAGTTCATGAGGAACTGATCAAAAGCAGGTGTTACTCTGGGATGACAATCATGCATCAGTTGCAGCAAAATTCATTTTTGAAAAGCACACCCTCAGAAACCAATCACTGCCTTAATGTACTTCAGTCACAATATATATATATATTTTTTTAATGTTCATAATGTCTTGTTAAATGCTTATTTTATTTCATATTGTATCATGTATATTGTTATTGTAGTTTTTATTTTATTCATTACCTGGCACCTTATTTTAATTCTGTTTTTATTATTATTTGTTACTGTTTTTATTATTATTATTTGTCTTGTCATTATCTGTTTTGTGTATTAATGCTTTGGCAATATTGTATGTAAAAACGATCATGCCAATAAAGTACTTTTCAATTGAAGAGAGAGAGAGAGAGAGAGAGAGAGAGAGAGGGAGAGAGAGAGAGAGAGAGAGAGAGAGAGAGAGACCTTTACAAGTGTGAATTGTTGAAACGCAGGCCTGCCCGTTCATCCTCAACAACTTTCACTCACGTCAGGATATACAGTATAATCGGTCGGGCACCAGGAAGCCGTTAGTCCACTGTAACGGCTTAGTTTGTTCGTCTCCGGTTCGGTATCGTCGGGTTTCTGTAGTGTCTGGCTAGCGAGCATACAGCTAATCGCAGCTAGCCGGATAAATCTAATTTTCCTCGGCCTCAAGAGCCCTTTACAAACACAGAATGGCACTAAAACGAATTCACAAGGTAAAATATTTCATTTTATGTTGAAACGTTTACATTGAGGACCCAAATCCTTTTCGCTTGACATGAAAGAAAGCTAGCTGGGTTAACATGTTAGCAAATGCTATGTGCATAACAGGCTTGGTTAAGGATGTTTGGGATCTTTTTTTTATTACTTATTATTTTAACATTAGTTTCCATTTCTTTGTTTTGATGTTTCTTATTGTTTTTGTATTGTTTTAAAGCACGTGCCAATATTCTATCTATCTATCTATCTATCTATCTATCTATCTATTATATTCATAATATTGAATATAATCGATAGATAGATAGATAGATAGACAATATTCTATATTATTTTCACCACATTGGAAAAACGCATAATTAGAAGTTCAAGTTCAAATCATTACACATTTCCAACATAATATCCTCATATTAGTGGTGGGTTCAGAAAGGAGGAATTACTGGTTCAAAAATGAAAAGGTGAATGTGGAGGATTTTATGTGATTCTTCTGTGAGTCAGGCATTCAGATAAAGCAGAGCCTTATGTGAGTGAGACTTCTCATACTGTATCTCACTGTGTTGATTCAGATGAATAATATTTATGAATCATCTCCACAGCCACAGACGAGACTGCTTACACAAACTGGTTTAAATCCTGTGGACAGTTAAGGTTAGCTTTATTTCTTGTGGATGGTGGTATCCCTAGTTTTACATTTTTACATTCATACTTCTTTCCCTTGTCTGTCTCTCCATTTTTTGTAAACACAAGAACTTGCGTCATCAAGTTCTTCCTGGAAAGCTACTATGAGTACTTGATACTCTAGTTTGAAATATCTGGCTTGTACCAGTGTGAAGCAATGTTGCACAATAGTTGTTGAACTTGACGACAGGATGGTTTTTGCAGAGTTTGATTGCTTTTTTGACTTAGACTGAATCTGTCTAGGCTAATTCTTAGTTTGTACCAATTTTCTGTGTCTTGGTATGTCATTTTTAATCAGTATTGAGGGTTCATGGTTTTTTTTAATAGGGAAATGTGAAGTATGGCAGCAACTGTAAGTTGAGCTGAGCTTTTCAGAACAGCACATGCCAGGTGGGCACAAGGGCTTGGGTGATATGGACCAAAAAGACGCAGTGGGAGCGGGGTTGCACGGAGAGTGTGAGAGAGGAGAGATGCAAACACAGCACAGCTTTCTGGAAGAAATGGGTTATGTAACGCAACATCAAACTGTATCAATATAAATGGTATTGTCTCATCCTATATCTCGTTTGAAAATATATTGATAGCGTATCTTAAGTCGATATACCACCCTGCCCTAGTGAGCACACAGACCTCTGGTTTAAAATTCCAGCCATGTATCTCACAAGTGATAGTAGAGCTGGATTATTCCATACACACTCATTTGAAGTAAGCAGGCGTAAAAATAGCTGCCACTGTTAGTGCTGATGTTCACACTGGCCTGTATTGTTTGGCTGAATTGGTGACATACATTAAGTCTCGCAAAGGACTTCTCCACCAACATCGGCCATGCTGCTTTGATTAAGGATGACGGAGAATTAAATTATCTCCCTCACTTCCCGAACCACTCATAACTTTGTTACTTATTACATTTTTTTGTTGATCTGGCATTACTCAGCTATATAAAAATGAGCTGAAACACTCTACAAATTCAATTATGTATGACAATGGTGACTTATTAGTGCCAACCTGAGATTGTTGTTCTCATTTGGGTTGTATGTTTAGTTCTTTATTTATACTGATTTATTTCCTTATTAATAGTATTAGAGATAGATCTAAGTGATTCTTTGTTTTAATTTGTGTTGTTATTAAGTTGACACTAATCCATATAGTTTGGTCTCTGATTTCTAACTTCACTCTCATGCAGCTCAATAATGCCATTTTAGTTAGGGAGACAATTGTGTCTCTCCCGATTCGATTCCAATACCTGAACTCTCAGTATCAGCCGATACCAATCTAATTTTTTCTTTTTCTTTTTCTTAATCAGTTTACAATATCAATATCTCACAGTTTAGAACTGATTGAGGTTACTTTTTTATCTGTAAAAAATACAAACATCTAACTACACATTATTTCAATATACTGTAAATTTGTAGCCTATTAAGAAAAACTTTAACAAATTTTCTGATAATGTAACAGCAAAATTAACAGTCATTCCAGTGAAAGTCTTCAGTAGAAAAGAAACCAGTTTTCTTTCCCAGTTGTATAAAGTTGTATCTGGATTTAAAAGAATTTGTGTCTCTTTTTATATATATATATATATATATATATATATATATATATTGGCATTGTTCACCCAAAAATGTAAAACTCTAATTATTTACTCACCCTCATAGGTGTGTATAACTTTCTTTCTTCACCAAAACACATTTGAAGAAAAATAGAAAAATATCTTGGCTCAGTAGGTCCTTAAAATGCATGTAAATGGAGATTTTTCTTTTGAAGCTTCAAAAATCACAGACAGTCAACATAAATGTCATCCATACAACTCCAGCATTTACATTAATGTCTTTTAAAGTGATACGATCACTTTTGGTGTGAAAAAAGGTCCGTATTTACATACTTTTTAACTATAATCCAACGCTTCAGGAGAGGGTGTAGTCCAAGCGGTCTCTCGTGTGACGTATTCGCATTGCCATGGATACGGATGTAATCTCATGTTCTTCACTCGGTTGAGACATCCAGAATGGGGACACACAAATAATAATTATTATTTGTAACTTTTATCATTTTAGAATTCAAGAGAAATATACACCGTTCAGCCACAACATAAAAAACCACCTGCCTAATATTGTGTAGGTCCCCCTCTTGTTGCTGTCCTGAAAATATATGCTACCTATCAGGATGTGCTACCAATGCTATATTCACATTGTTGTAGGGTTGGATTTGGGGTAGGGTTAGGGTTTAGTACAGCCTCACACCATATTGCATATCTGATTTTTATGCTGGTTTTACCTAGGTTTTCACAATTCATTCTGTTGTAGTAGGCTACATACCAACAGGTTCTCCTGTGCCTTTTGACATGTGCTACCCATGTTTTAACTTTACAAATCACTGTTTTTACCTCTAGTAGCACAGATTGTCAGAACACTGGCAAAACGGCTCCAACCTGCATCTCAGAATAACATTCTGAGATACTATTCTTCTCACCATAGACTTTGTCAGTTCAAACCAGTCTGGCCATTCTCTGTTGTCCTCAAGGCATTTCCATCCACAGAACTGCCACTCACGGGATGTTTTTGACACCATTCTGAGTAAATTCTAGAGACTGTTGAGTGTGAAAATCTATCTATTTATACAGAAATGCTCAAACCAGCCCATCTGGCACCAACAATCATTCATGAGGTTATCTAATTAGCCAATCATGTGGCAGCAGTGAAGTGCATAAAATCATCCAGATGTGGGACAGGAGCTTCAGTTAATGATCACATCAACCATCAGAATGGGGGAAAATTTTATCTAAGTGATTTGGACCGTGGCATTATTGTTGGTGCAAGATGGGCTTTTTTGAGTATTTCTGTAACTGCTAATCTCCTGGGATTTTCATGCACACCAGACTCTAGAATTTACTCAGAATGGTGTCAAAAAAAAAAAAACATCCAGTGAGTGGCAGTTCTGTGTACAGAAATGCATTGCTATAGGAGCTTGACAGTAATGACCATTACTAATAAACAGTAGCCTATCGTATTTGGATCATTCTCGTCGGACCAATACCCAATCCATCCAAAATGATCAGTGCATCCCTAATTTTACTTGCGTGCACTTTTGACATTTAATCATGTACAGGATTTCGGTTATACATAGGCTACTGTATATTTAATATAATTTTCACTAGTTAAAATGCTAATTATTGATATTAGCAATAGAATTACATGTAGAAATGCCAATGTTTGTTTAGCATCAGTGATTAGGTTTACACTATAAAAATGTTAATTCTTGATATTGAAAATGATGTATTTTCTTGTGAAAAATGTTTATTCTTATCTGAAAATGGATTTCAGATATCCTTAAATTTAGGAGTAATTAAATGTATTGTAAAAGGCTGTCTTACGAGTTACAATCACATTACAGATATCTGAAATTTACATTAAGTTGTAGATATCAGGAATGGCTATTTGCTCTAGTAACAATGTAATTATTGATGTAAAAATGGTTCTTTTTACTAGCAAGTACTTGATTTGTTTAAATGTGAAATTGGGATTTGAAATTTGAAATTAATTATTGATATATTTAATTGCATTTTGAATAGGAGTGAATTACAGATCGTTGTGACCTAGTGAAAAGGCAGTTACATATATCAGAAATTGCCAGTCGAAATTTCATTTTTATATGGGTATTTATTTCTGCAAGTAAGTATTGTCATATTTGATATCAACAATTAGGCCTAAAATGTATGTCTAGTGCAAACCTCATTACACATCAGAAATTAGCTTTTTCACTAGTAGTAATTCCATTGCTGGTTTCATACATTTTTACTAGTGAAACTTGCATTATAGATATCAATAATCCATATCCTGCAAATGAGTATAAGTAGGGGGTGTAACTATCCATCGTTCTGGATCGATGCATCGATCAATTAACCAATGATGCGATGTCATTGATACAACACGTAAAGATCAATGTATATATTTTTTTTAAGATGCACCTTTATTTTAATGATATAATGCTAGCCCCATCCGTATGCATTTCCGTCATGCGCTGCAGCAACCTTATGATATTCAGCTTGCTTTAAAAGTACTTAATACAGTGTGGTGGGTGGACCTAGGACCCTCTAGGGGCGTCCGTGGGCATGCTCCCTCATAAGAAAATATTGTACATTTTAAAGATAAATGCATCAATCTTGTGCTCTTTGAGAGCAAAATTAAGAGGCTAGATCTATGAAGAACTTTGTGCTCTTGTAAACAATTTTGTGCTCTAGTAGTAATCTTAAACACATTGGTTGAACAGATATGAATGGTGATGATATGGCAAAAAAGTCACACCCACAAAGCATAATGAAACAGAGTTTAACTCCGTTCACAAATGGTAAAAAAAATTATTGACTTGAGCATACATTTGAGCCAGGGCTCGTCATTAAGCATTGTCATGTGCTTGTCCTCCTGACAAGTAAATTGCTCATTCACTTGTCCGAGTTAAAAGGTATGACAGCGTTTTAGTGCCACATAAAAAAAAAATCAGCATCATTTTGAGAATAAAGACAAAATTTCGAGAATAGTGTCATAGCATTATGAGATTAAAGTGTTAATATTTTGAGAATAAAGTCAAAATGGCAGTGCGTCATTATCACAATGATAGAAAGAAGAGCCAGCAGCTTCATCAGTGTAAGGATGTAGATGATTTAGTTAAATGAAAATAACATGGACATACTGAAAACATGGAAGGTGTTTGTAACCTTGTCGAGGCACCGAAATGAATGAACTATTACAGAATTTACAGAAATGATGATGGCTTAAGTGAGATGGGATTTCAAATGTATTAATACTCAGCTTCATTGAGATTAATGTTACATGCATTTTTTGCCTCACTTTCATAAATGTATGCGATGTGCATCATAAGGGGCTCGCACATAGACTAAAGTTTTGTTTTTTTGGCTGGGACCTGAACAGATGCACAAAGAATATGATTAAATTGACGGACATCAGTAGGCTGAACTACAGACACAAAGACACATGCTTGAAGAAACACACTACATTATATTTTGAAGAACAGACGGCAGAAAAGCCGTTGATGCGTGCTGAGTGCAGCGGGAGCGTGTTTCCTGGAACACACTTAAAGCAGCAGGTTCACTTTATATAGCAGATGTGTATACAGTTGAAGTCAGACGTTTACATACAACTTGGTGAAATACATTTAAACTGTTTTTTACAAGTCGTGACATTTAATCGTAGAAAACATTCCCTTTCTTAGGTCTTTATTATCTTTATAATCTTTATTATAAGATTATGAAATGTCAGGAAAATCGTAGAGAGAACAAATTATTTCAGCATTTTTTCTTTTTATTTCTTTCATCACATTCCCAGTGGGTCAGAAGTTTACATACACTTTATTAGTATTTGTAGCATTGCCTTTAAATTGTTTGGCTTGTGTCAAATGTTTTTGGTAGCCTTAAACAAGCTTCTTGAGTCAGGTTTGTAGTCCACCTTGCTTGCACACACTTTTTCAGTTCTGCCCATACATTTTCTATCCGATTAAGGTCAAGGTTTTGTGATGGCCACTCCAATACATTGACTTTGTTGTCCTTAAGCCATTTTGCCACAACTTTGGAGGCATGCTTGGGTTCATTGTCCCATTTGCGACTGACCTTTTACTTCCTGGCTGATGCCTTGAGATGTTGCTTCAATATATCCACATAATTTTCCTTCCTCATGATGCCATCTATTTTGTGAAGTGCACTAGGGATGCACCGATACCACTTTTTTTCTTCCGATTCCAACATCGGAAATCTCAGTATCGGCCAATCCCGATCCAATAAGTGTTTTTTGCATAATCAGTTTTGAATATCTTTACATATTAAAGAGTGCACCCAATTAGTTCCACACAATAATGTAACGAAACACAAACCTCTAACTACATATTATTTCAATGTAAATGTATAACTTATTAAGAAACACTATTATTAACTAGTATACTGGATTATGTAGCAGCAACATTAACAGTAAGTCCACTCTTCAAGTCTTCAGTAGAAAAGAAACTTGTTTTCTTTTTTCCTTTTTTTCTTTTTTGTAATGTTTCAACTTGCATCTGGACTTTAAAGGATTCAGATCTCTTGTTTGTTCAATTTAGTTGTAAGACATCAGTCCACTTTTCATTCACACAATTATGTTTTGGAACACATTCAACAAATATTGTTATAAATTGTAAACAAATACTATGATGACAATAATAATACATTTACATTACATTTACATTTATCAGACGCTTTTATCCAAAGTGACTTACAGTGCACTTATTACAGGGACAATCCCCCTGGAGCAACCTGGAGTTAAGTGCCTTACTCAAGGACACAATGGTGGTGGCAGTGGGGATCGAACCAGTGACCTTCTGCTTAACAGTTATGTGCTTTAGCCCACTACACCACCACCACTCCAAAAATAGCAAAATAAACATCAGTACTGTTTAGTATCAGTCAATGGCTGACCATTAAAATAAATAGAAATGAATGAAATAGCAAAATAAACATCAGTACTGTTTAGCATCAGTCAGTGGCTGACCATTAAAATAAAGAATAAATAAATATAAAATAAATGGCTAAATAAACATCAGTACTGTTTAGTATCTGTCAAATGCTGACTATTAATACTGCCAGTCAATTAGGGGCAGAATGCAAAACGAGAAGCATTACCACTTGACGAGAAAAACTTTGAAATTTAAAATTTTATAAATGCTACAACTGGAATTGTTTGGTTGAATGGGGTACCAAACTGTGAATCCTGAACTAATCAATTTGGTGAATACATGTTCACATAATAGCTTCCACTCAGCTGGCAAGCAATGAAAGTAGCTACGTTGTTAGCTAGTTATCTATGAGCTCATTGTCACAGGGAGTAAAAGATGGACCAGCATTGCATCTCACCAACTAGGTAACAATGTAGCATGAAATCAACACTCAACAGACCCAATCCACCACCGCACCATTGTCTGCTGAGCTGCAAAAAGATGCTCTGATGTTTACCTCTCAATCTGCAACATTACTTATTGCACTGACAAACTATGCTGACTAACATAAACAGATGTGATAAACATGAGTGACACGGTTGTCAGGGACAGGGTTAACATTATATTAGTTATATTGAAAAGGAATATTATGGGGTAATTTTTTATTAAATTTCTGGTATGTATTTCACAAACTAGTTAGCAACTTGCCGAGAAGGCATCGCTTAACACTGTCTGCAGAGCCACCATCGGTTCAGAGTCAGCTCTGTAAACAATTGAGTTGGAGCACGCTCTGCTGGACAAACTACATTGACACCAATTCTAAAACATTGTTTTCTGCAATATATGTTCTGAAAAAAGTTTTCATATCTGCGCATATTGGTAAACATGTACGCAGATACCAATTTATCAGCTAATATTAGCCGATAATATAGGCTTACCGGTATATCGGTCGGGCACTAATATTTAAATTGTGAACTTTTTAAACCCTCATGCTTATTTTGACATACTAAACTCTCCAGGAAGTCCTTTTATGTGTCTGTTTGTAGGCAAGTTCATAGTAGTTTAATTTACTTCTTATTCGAATTCTGGTAAAATGCACCTTGGGTGCTGTTCTAAATGTAGGCCTATATTATAAGTGATCCAATCTATTGATCGTCTACATCTGAGATTGTTCTCGTGTAGCGCTCAAATGTTGCGCACCGCTGTGAAGGCTAAGAATAGCCACGAGTGAATCACCAGCCTGTGCATGAGTTTGTGTCAACAGAGCAGCATCATTCACTAATGCACTGTCGCTGCATGTACTATATATTTACTTATTAAACACAGCCTTTTGTGATTCACAGAGCTAACGCACGTCTTCAAGTGGCTTTGAATAAAATGCACGAGTCATATGAACTGCTTTTTCTGGAGCTTGACGGTTACGAACATGACTAACACACAGTATCGGATTTGGATCTGGCTTGTCGGACTGATACCCGATTCGTCTAAAAGCTTCAGTATCAGAGCCGAGACCGATCCAGGTATCGGATCGGTGCATCCCTAAAGCGCACCAGTCCCTCCTGCAGCAAAGCACCCTCAAAACATGATGCTTCCACCCCCATGCTTCACATTTGGGATGGCGTTCTTCGGCTTGCAAGCCTCACCCTTTTTCCCTCAAATATAACGATGGTCATTATGGCCAAACAGTTACATTTTTGTTTCATTAGACAAGAGGACATTTCTCCAAAAAGTAAGATCTTTGTCCCCATGTGCACCTGCAAACTGTAGTCTGGCTTGTTTATGGCTGTTTTGGAGCAGTTGCTTTCTGGCCGAGCAGACTTTCAGGTTATGTCGATATAGGACTCGTTTTTACTGTGGATATAGATACTTGTCTACCTGTTTCCTCCAGCATCTTTTGCTGTTTTTCTGGGATTGATTTGGACTTTTCGCACCAAACTATGCTCATCTCTAGGGGACAGAATGTGTCTTTTTCCAGAGCAGTATGAATTGGTCCCAAGGATGAACCAGGCTTGTGGAGGCCCACAATTTTTTTTCTGAGATTTTGTCTGATTTCTGATATTAATGGAGGCCTTAAAATATATCCACAGATACACCTCCAATTCAGTACTCCTCCTATCAGATTGTATCCTAAATTGTATCCCAGATTGTATCCTCCTATCAGATGTAGTCCTAAACGACTTTCCAAAACTTAAGTTTGCTAATATATCTGTGGAGTGGTAAAAAAAAAAAAATGATGTAATCGGATATGCCGATATTTATTTTTATTTTCTTCAAAAAATATCATGAATATATTTCTTTCATATTGCCCAGCCCTACTGTGCTCTTGTAGCCTGACTACCATTATGCAGCCTGCAATTTGTGACTGCCATGTAAACAGTACTACAGTGGCATGCAAAAGTTTCGGCACCCCTGATCAAAATTTCTGTTGCTGTGAATAGCTAAGTGAGCAAAAGATGGCCTGATTTCCAAAAGGCATAAAGTTAACGATGACACATTTCTTTAATATTTTAAGCAATTTTACTTTTTCAAAATAACAAAAAAGGAAAAGTGACAGAAGTAAAAGTTTGGGCAACCTGCATGATCAGTACTTAGTAACACCCCCTGGAAAGTATCCCAGCTTGAAAAAGCTTTTTGTAGCCAGCTAAATGTCATTCAATTCTTGTTTGCGGGATTTTCACCCATTCTTCCTTACAAATGGCTTCTAGTTCTGTGAGATTCTTGGGCCGTCTTGCATGCACTGCTCTTTTGAGGTCTATCCACATATTTTCGATGATGTTTAGGTCAGGGGACTGTGAGGGCCATGACAAAACCTTCAGCTTGCACCTCTTGAGGTCGTCCATTGTGGATCATTGTGTTTAGGATCAATATCCTGTTGAAGTAATCCTCTTCATCTTCAGCTTTTTTATAGATGGTGTGATGTTTGCTTCCAGAATTTGCTGGTATTTAATTTAATCCATTCTTCCTTCTACCAGTGAAATGTTCCCCTGTGCCACTGGCATCAACACAAGCCCAAAGCATGATCGATCCACCCACATGCTTAACAGTTGGAGAGGTGTACTTTTCATGAAATTCTGCTCCCTTTTTTCTCCAAACATACCTTTTCTCATTGTGGCCAAAAAGTTAGATTTTAACTTCTTCAGTCCTCAGGACTTGTTTCTAAAATGCATCTGGCTTGTTTAGATGTTCATTTGCAAACTTCTGATGCTGAAATTTCTTGTGAGGATGCAGGAAAGGTTTTCTTCTCATGACTCTTCCATGAAGGTCATATTTGGGCAGGTGTCGCTGCACAGTAGAACAGTCCACCACTACTCCAGAGTCTGCTAAATCTTCCTTAAAGGGATACTTCACCTCTGGGAAGATGAATGTGTATTTAAAATTGGTCATTTATATAGTATAAATGTGAAATTATTTTTGAATTTGAAGCATTCTAGACACGTGGCTGAAAGACAACAACTCCCAGAATGCACTTGCTTTGCTGCCCTTACGAGGCCACTCCCAATCCACGCCTACCGGTTACAGGTGGCAGTATCTGAAAATATGATACAACTATGCTTGTTTTGATACATCGTGACTCTATAAATCATGAGTTAGTTGATAAATTGACTGACTACGCGGGAAGAACATTATGATAATTCCGGGTGTCCAAAATCTGTACATGACGTCTTAGTAACAAAAAAGAAAAACAAACAAAATACTCACTTTACACTAAGCCGTCCGTTTGTCCCTGCGGGCTTTGGCTAGCATTTCCAATTTAACTTCGGGATCCTAAAATAAGTTTCCAGGACTCCCCTGTCCATGTGTGATACAAAACTTGGGTGCTCAGTTATACATGCTCAAGTTAGCGGTGCTGTTTCATCAGCGGATTCAGCGATCTCGTCCAGTATCGCTGAAATTCGCAACAGCAATAGGACTCTCTATCTGTTTCCATAGGCGCACAGCGAGAGCACTGACACCACCAGTCCGCCCCAACTCGAGTCTGGCCGGGCTCTTCCTCCTGCCTGCCATGCAGGTTTTGCTCCCCTGCTACAGCAGCTGCTCCGGCCGCCTCTGTTCATCGCTGTATTGCGGCTCGTACAGGTAGCGGGAGCATCAGATTCTCGCAACAGATCTTCGAAATCCCCTTCTGCCATTTCAACTTCAAAACTACCTTCCGCCATCGTGATTAGCCTACTTGTATACAAACTTTCTACACAGAGCAAGAGCCTGTTTTCTTAGCTTCTACAGAAAGATGGCTGACACTATCTTCACATTCTGTGAGTGAGATCCCGCCCCATATGGGCGTGGTGAAAACATGCGGAATACTGGCTGTAGTTTTAAGCCTCTGGACCAAAAATCCTCCGATGACGCAAAATGACGATTTTTGCGTCATCGGAGGATTTTTTCCAGACTAAAAATAAATAAATCTCTCGTCTCAGGGGGATATGAGGGGGGAGGGGGGGGGGGGGGAGCTCGGTAATTAGAAAATACTACTGGTTTTCTACTGATACAAAGCTTAATGCTAAATCCTGAAGTAACCCTTTAAGATCTATTGCAGTCAAACAGAGGTTTTGATTTGCCTTTCTAGCAATCCTACGAGGAGTTCTCTCTGAAAGTTTTCTTGGTCTTCCAGATCTCAACTTGAACTCCACCATTCCTGTTAACTGGCATTTCTTAATTACATTACAAACTGAGGAAACGGCTACCTGAAAACACTTTGCTATCTTATAGCCTTCTCCTGCTTTGTGGGCATCAATTATTTAAATTTTCAGAGTGCTAGGCAAAATGTATGCTGCTTAGAGGAGCCTATGGCTGCTGATTGTTGGGACAAGGTTTGAGGATTCAGAGTATATGTAAAGCTTTGAAATTTGCATCACCTGGCCTTTCCAAACAATGATTGTGAACAAGCCATAGCCCTAACAAGCTAACTAAGTTCTGAGACCTTGGAAAAAGTCATCTGAGAGCTCAAATCTTTTGGAGTGTCCAAACTTTTGCATGGTGCTCCTTTCCTTTTTTCCACTCTAAAATTGTACAAAATAAAAATAATACTCTAATATTGCTTTAAATGTTGAAAAGAATGTTTCATCTTTAACTGTATTCCTTTTGGAGATCTGTTCATCTTCTACTCTCTTAACTATTCACAGCAGCATACATTTTGACCAGGGGTGCCCAAACTTTTGCATGCCACTGTATTTAAATCATCCATTGGAGGGAGGAAAAAGAGGAGGTCGAGAGAGAGGGTGAATCGATAATTGAACACTCATCCTAATCTCCTTTTTAACCATATTTTAATTATTTATTTTGGTCTATTTAAATTTTAATCTGCAATCACATTACTCACATATGTCTTCTAAGCAAATCTGTTCAATAAGAACAATGAATTCTTATTCTGACTCATTGCACAGTGAACAGGAAGAGGATATAGAGGCTGCTAACAGGTTTAAAGGCAAATTAAACAACAAATAAACATGCAAATACATGACGTGAGTTGTGACAATCAGACGTTGTGTTGTGTTATAGAGACTGTTTGAGCAATCATGAGCGCATTTAGCTTTACTCTCTTTAACATGAGCGCTCTGTGTCAAACACGTGCACTCTTCAGGTGCTCTCAATATCACATCAGTCACACATTTGATATTTAATAATATTGGGATTGGGACCAAAAAAGCTGATCGGCAACCCTATATAGGCCTATACGTTAATATAAGTAAATATATTAAATCGCGACCAGGGTGTGATACAAGCACCCACCAAATGCAACAAGGCTGAATCCAGTTTTCAAGTTCCTCGTCCAAATGTATTTCATGCGTGGTTAATTTTGCTCATCTACCTGCAACTGACGGGCAACCTGCTGTTATTCACAAAGAAATGCGCTTTAAGAAACAGTTTATTATATTTTTAAGAACAGACAAAAGTAAAGCTATCAGTAGCTGCGTTTCCTTCCATCAATGCTTTTGTTTTATGCACATTTTAGGAAATCGCATAAAATTTGCTGGATGGAAACACAAAGATGTGAATATGATCTCCAAAATGCACATGGAAAACGTATATGTTCGCTTGAGGTGGATACATTTTTATTCGATAAAAACAAATGCACATAAACTATGATGGAAACACATTTACGGAAAAAACTATTGAATTTAACAGGAGTACAAGATAAACAAGAAAAAAAATCATGTGACTGAATAATTAATTCATAAGCAGACCAATCATCTTATAGATCCATACCGCAAAGTCATGATGGAGGAACGTGCGCACACACAAACACAGACACACACACACACACACACTGCTCCCAGAACTATGAGATGTGCTGTCATTTCCAATCGTGAAATGAGTTATTAAAGTGTTTTGTCTGTGCGTCCTAAACCGTGATTATTTTGATGTTGATAAAAGAGTCCCATAGTTGCTACAATTTCCATGGAAGTGATGATTTAGTTTTTTTGAATGCAAGGGATGGAAATGCGGCTTTATCTGCACATTCACAACTTGGATGGAAACATAGCTACTGCTTGTGTCTGATTCACTGTTTGTTCAGAGGCGTGCAGCACGAGCTGGAACAGGTCTCGTGGAACAAGCGCATGTAAAGAGTTTTCACTTATTTTTTTTCTGTTTCATTCATCTGAAAACTGTTTGCAAGAATACTATCATCTCTGAGAATGCTGCAAATGATCTCTGATCATCTCTGGTTCACTTTATTTCGACGCAGTTAACATGAATTGTGAACGCAACTCTGCATGTTCAGTAACACATATCTTTGGATTAAAGAAACAAAGATGAAGTTGAATAAATCAAAGCAATACAAGACACGTTCACCTTGAACCTAAAATTGAGTTCTATTTTCTTTTCTCTTGGCAGCATTAAATGTATTACCAAAACACATTCGATAAGAACACACATTTGGCAGCATTAGTTTGGGAACACCAAGGGAATTTATTAGGCTTCTTATCGTTGTCTTTACATTTATAATTGTCTTTAGTTCTTAAACTGTAGGCTATTAGTAATTTTTCATCTGGTGACATTGACGGATCCTTGCGTGATGGCCGTTGGAGACAGTAAATGTTTGGATTTGGGGAGGTGGTTCAATAATATTTTTTTATCACTTTATTTTAATGTTTTTTTTTTTTTTTTTTTCATTTAAAGTGCTATTTGAATTTAGAAATGTTTTTTGTTTCAATATATGAATGACATTTTTGAAGCAAATTCAATAAAGCAAAGAAATTCACCAATGCTCGGCAGGTGGGTTGACAATGTAATTGGATATCTTTTATATTTTGGCAATTATCGCTAAAATAAGTTTTACATATCAAGTAAAATTCTTTCACTAGATCCCAGGCAAGCGTTATTGTTGAGCCCTGTGAGCTATCAAAGAAATGAAGCAAAAGTGGTTACCTGTAATGAACTTGATCTCAGATGTTGAAAATAGTTGCGTTGTCAGAGCTGTTGGTAATAACGTTAACATTTGATAATTGGTTCCAGTGCGTGTGTGAGCATGCACGCGTACAGTTGGGGGCTGAATGACTGGGAGTGAGAGATGTAAAAAAAATTCTGTTCATTATGAAAATGTGGTGGGCCGCCCAGATTTGACATTGGACATCAATTGGCAACCCACCATAATAAAAAACATAACCTGTGTTTGATGTATCCAGGGTCGCATTTTCCTTTATCTTGCATAGTTTTTTCATGGTTTTCAAGTATAAATGCATGTATCAAGCGACAAAGACGTTCTGCACCAACATCAATTCAAGACTTTTCACATACTCGCATCAACATACTTACTAACATATATCACAGTAAATTGTGATCGTGTAAGTATTTTGGATTGAAAGACTGGTTTGACTGGTTTAGGGATGACACATTGTCACTGTTGTTTACCTCAATCCAGAAAGCAATGAGCTGTCGTCAAATGATTGATGATCATTGGATGTGATTGTATGACTGTATTTTTCTGTATTAACTGAAGTAACTTATTTTGTTGTGGATATCCCAATGTGGTCACTGGATTTGCACATTTCAGAGAGCTCAATAACATATTCAAATTATATTTTGGTTGCATTTTTGACATAATAAATCTAATTGATTGTGTGAAACGGGCGCATAATATCGATCGCAGGCCCCTGAATCGGATCAAATCAAAATCGTATCATGGCAGACTTTGAGGTATCGGCAAACATTGGATCGCTCGCTAAGAGAATCGATACAAGATCGTATTGTGAAGAAACTGGTGACATACACCCCAAAATATAAGTCGAAAGGGCTTGTGATAGTGTGAGGGCTAAGTCATAGAAATTATATTATATGTCATAGAAATTGTCAGCTAATCAGTCTTAGTGTTTGTTTTGATGTTTCAACCATAGACACCCTCATCATCAATGTAACCTCTCACCTCATCTTCCTGTTGGCGCTCATGCTCACATGCACAAGCATGTACTGCCAGAAGGTTGCCTGCACTCCACATCGGTGAATTCTCAGAAACATGTGCTATTTTCTGAGAAGTGGTTTAGATAGGCCTAGTCACAGTGTTCCACTGTATTTTCCAGGATAGAGAAAGACAAAGATCTAGAATGGAAGTTATTACCTTATATCGTTATGTCAGGGTGTGGCAGAAATCATTGGATGGGTTTATTATGCCATTGTCCTTTTGTTATTACCTGAATCAGTGCATGTGACAAACGCTTTGGCTGAATAGTCAGGTGAGATAGCAGGTCAGCCTTTGCTCTAGTGCTCTTATAAGGGGTCAGGTGTTGCAAACCAGTTCCTCGTACACCTGCTCAAACCAAATCAGTAGCGCACTGCAGTGAAACTTATCTGTAAACAACCATATAAATGCTAGACAAAGAGTTATTGAATAAAGCCGTGCCAGCTTGGTTATTACAGATCTACCAGAATCCTTGTTAATGGATGTTAAATATTTTCTGTTTAATATTTTCACATTCAGTCATGAATTTTGATTCAGTATTGAGAAAAAAGTGTTTCAGCTATGTAGTTTCATCTAATGTGTGGTCTTTAAACTATAGGCTATTATGTATATATTGGAGTCATACCTTGTTCTCTATATTGGCATTAAATAATATTAAACCATGTGGCATCTGTAAACAAATGATGCTAGAGATCTTCTCAGAACTAACTACACTGTTGCCATTTTTGCTATTACTATAACCAACTGGAACAAAGTTCATTTTAGTGGATGTATGAAGTCAGTTACACACGGATCTATCCGTCTCTTAAAGTTTACCACATTTATATTCACATCAGCGATTAAGAAAATTATCTGGTTTAGACTTTATTCTGAGAAAAACAAAAAAAGGTTTCAATGTTCCATATAGTATTCATCTATTAGGAATATTCCTCCTTATGTAAAAGGTAGAAACTGAAACATGGACCTAATATATACACATATACATTTTACATTATTATTATTATTATTTAACTAAATAATGGTGTCTTATTGTAAAAATTCCTGATAGACTCAAGGGACTTTCACCTGTTTGTATGCTGTATTGATTTTATTTTAATGTTTGAAGTTGTATTTATTATTCACATTGCTTGACACCACCTGTTATAATGAATAATGTTGTTATACATGCAAAGACAAACTAAAATTCTGTAGAGCCACTGTAAAACAGGTGATGTATTTCACCCCTCCTGATGACGCAAGACCCTTGTTGTATAATGACAATTAAAAGGATAGAACCAAATCTGCACAAATCACATTATGAGCCAGCTGTCCCACTTCATCAATGCTCTCCTTGATGGCTAGCATTTTAAGCACAGTAGCAAGTTTGTGCATGGCAGTTATTTATAGGGAATTTCAAGGAAGTTACAAACAACTTTTGTACTTGTACCATAAACTGCTTCAACCAGAATCATCCTTTTCTTAAGCACTTCATGTACAATAAAAAAGTGGTGATTGGTGGTGGCGTAGTGGGCTAAAGCACATAACTGTTAATCAGAAGGTCGCTGGTTCAATCCCCACAGCCACCATCATTGTGTCCTTGAGCAAGGCACTTAACTCCAGGTTGCTCCGGGGGGATTGTCCCTGTAATAAGTACTCTGTAAGTCGCTTTGGATAAGCGTCTGCCAAATGCATAAATGTAAATATAAAAAAAGACATCACAGCACATACAAAGAGTTTGTGTGGTTTTGAAAGGGCAGTGGAATGGAATGAAACTTTGGGCCGATACCGATGTTAAAATAACAATTTGGCCGATACCATTTTTTTTGCGTGTGTGTAATTTAATCCCCCTTTTGTGCCAGTGAAACAAAGAAATCTTCATTATAAAAATGAATTGGCTGTTTTATGTCTTTCAGCCCTGCATCACACTAATTTTGAGCACAAATTCAATCATACAAATTTTTATAATATATTAATATAATCTTTCAAATAACAGATACTTTCTGTGAAAAATAACTTTTCAAGAGCCTTTTTAGCCTTTACACCTGCTATACAGCAGAATCTTTCACTAAATCACAGACCAGACAGTAAAATACACTCACACGCCAACATTTTCTTGCACTTATTTGAAAACAAACCACACGTGCGCATGGCATCCGTTGCCCTCATACGTCATGCCAGAGTTGTGTCAAGCCAATGGCTGTGGGTGGTATTATAGTACCACCTTTTGGATCTTCTCCGAAACTGCAGCTGGGTAGACAAATTTTGTCCATGTCGACCGCAAATAACCAAGACATATAAACAGATAAACATCGGCAACTGCCATCAGTGAATTACATCGTATTTCCCAATAGGCCGATGTCAGTCAACAAGGCAAATATCGGCCGATACCGATGTTTGGACAATACATTGGTGCATCCCTAGAAATTGTAATGGATGAAAGATAGCATGGCTAAGAGGAAAACACTGTTCTGAAATTGAAAATGGCAGGTACTGATACCTCTCTCTCTGTTTGTTTAGGAGCTGACTGATCTGGGCAGAGACCCCCCAGCACAGTGCTCAGCAGGGCCAGTTGGAGATGACTGTAAGTTACTTCACTCTTCATTTTCACTAACTTTCTCTTTATGAGTACATGATTAAACACATCACTTAGTTCACCACAATGAGACATTTCTTGCTGCTTTTTTTTTTTTTTTTTTTGCAGTGTTTCATTGGCAAGCGACAATTATGGGACCTGTAAGTGGATATACATGCTTCATTTCCACATGCATGAACACAGACTTAATTGTTTACCAGTTACTATAACAGCATTATCTGATCTCTGTAGTTTGGTCTTTTTTCTTACAGAATGACAGTCCGTATCAAGGCGGTGTGTTTTTCTTGACCATTCATTTTCCTACAGACTACCCTTTCAAACCACCTAAGGCAAGAATCATTCACAATTTAAAAGCAACCTACAGGTTTATTCTTCAGGAGGGACTGTCACAGATTAATGGCATTTTGCTTGGCTAGCATTTAAACTCAGTGGAAATAGATAGAATTAGGTGGAATTTGAAATGTGTGTGGTCTGAACGGCTGTTTTGCCCTCTCTCGCAGGTTGCATTCACCACAAGAATTTATCACCCAAATATTAACAGTAATGGCAGCATCTGTTTGGATATTCTAAGGTCACAGTGGTCTCCTGCTTTAACTATCTCTAAAGGTGAGCTGGCCAAAAATGTGTTGCAAAGAAAAGAAAAAATAGGATTTAGATTTTAAAAACCCTTTTATGTGTTTTCTACTATATAATGTCTTGTTGTTTATACCATGTGCCAATCAACTGTCCTTTCTCTTCTTTATGATGCAGTTCTGTTGTCCATCTGCTCACTCTTATGTGACCCAAACCCAGATGATCCATTAGTGCCAGAGATAGCACGTATCTATAAAACAGACAATGAAAAGTAAGTATATTTGTGTGCATTAAGCATTTTTTTAAAAGCTAATCAAGTGCAACAGTTTGGTTCCGGAAGTAAGATTCCCATTTGTTTTTTCAACTAGGGAATTGCTTTTTAACTATAACTTCTAAACCTTTTAAGACAGACTGACAGTGAGCTCAGAGGTTCTTAATAAAATGTGTAATGGTGTAATTCCTGGTGTACAAATACACTACCCGAAGAGAGATCCACCAATCAGAGAACCGCAGCAAATAAAGTGCACCACAAGAGCTTTGCAACAACTGTCCTTAGACATACAGAGAATGACTCAATCAAGTCCCCCTGCACCCTCATACTATTTATACAATAGTTTTTTGTTTTTCCTTTTGTTTTTAATTCAAATACATCATTTGCAATGCCATGTGGAATTGTAGTTCATGCCCTCATGAAAGTCTAACGTTAAGTACATCGTTTTGTTTACTTTTATGTTTTTTTTGTGATTTTCAAATACTCAATGCTTTATCAAAGTTTGTAATGTTCACCTTGGAACTGATTGATTTGGTTCACGACTTGGTACTCTTTTATGAAGTATTTTATATCGTTTGAACGATATGTTATCTCACGATTTAGTTTGATTTACCACATGAGGTTCATTATTCGATATTATCTCAATTTGATATGATAACTGTTAAATGACAAAGTATGGCAGAATTAATTTTTTTAAATGCTTGCACAAAATACATTATAATTTCTCATCAAAAACAAAGTTCTTCAATACACAATTTAAATGCTCAAAGTTCAAATAATAGGGTTTCTCAGGGTTTTCAGAGGGGTGATCACAAGCAAATGAGCCTTCAAAATTAGTGGGATGCACTCCGGCTGATCAGGTGCAGAACACGCAATAGAACTGAACAGAACCTGTCCCAGAAAAGTATGTGAAAATGTATATTGTTTTAATAATTTGTTTGTTTCGATTATTATAATCACAATTTAACTTTTTAAAAATATACAAAATTCTACATTCTATCAATTATTATTATTATTATTATTTCTTGAAATTGTATATATAATAATGATATGAGCTGACAATGTTTGAAATAATGTGTACAATTTACAAGTAATAACAGTAAGTTTACATTCCTTTGTATAACAACAGGGTTCCTGCGGATCCTTAAAAAGTCTTAAAATGTCTTCAATTTAGTTTCCCAAAATTTAAGGCCACAAAAAGTCTTAAATGTCTTAAATGTCACAACAAAAGTCTTAATTATCATTTAAAGAGATCTTAGATTTGGGGGCGGAAAGACATGAATCGTGATATGACCTTATGTGATAATCAAACTTCAAAAGAATACATTTTAATTAATAAATGCATGCGCTGTGTCCTTCAAAGTGAAAACGTGACTGTTGTATTTTCTCAGATCATTCGGGGGCTTGTGAGTGTTTCCAGCTGTTGCGGAGCAGTTCTCAATCATTAGGCCATATTGGAAATTTAGGACAAGTGATCACTAATTATCAAATGTTGATGATGGCGATATAGCATAGATGAAATATGACAATGCTTATTTTTAATTGTTTATATTGTAATACATTGTAGATTATTGTAGCAGTGCATATTTTATTTTACTTATCTGTTAGAATGAGCAGCTGGAAGAAGGAAAGAGCAAACATTTCAAAAATAGAGTCCCCTGTGTATTTCAGCTTTTAAAGTTAAAAGTTCTGCACAATGAGTCAAATATTTTTTCTTTTTTTTCAACCTTGGTAATTGGTATTTTGGTTGCACCATAAACTGCATCTGGAATTTAATTCAATTTGAACTGTTCTTGCATCTGTCTGACCCTCCCCATCTCAGGAAGGAAAGAGTAAGAACATTTTATATAGGCTACTAATTTAAAAAAAAATATTAGCCGATTAATTGCCGTTCTTTCAACATATAATCTTATCAGATAAATTCAACATTGGTCGACCTCTAATTTATATTTATTTATATAATGGTACATAAATCAATATTAATGTGATATATGTGGAAAATGTGAGTATTTTGAACTTTTTTTAGATTGTGATTTTAGTGGGTTTGTTTAGGTATGGGGATACAGTATATATTTGATCTGTTCAGGTCTTGAAAAAAGGTCTTAAAAAAGCCTTAAATTTTAAAAACTCTGCAGCAACCCTGAACAAGCACTGTAATGGTACTGTCTTTTTAAGAGTTTAATATGCATCTCACAGACTTGCACTGGTGTTGCTGTTCTTTTATTAATGAGAGAGGTCACTTTTATAGCACATCCATAGGCGGAGCATGTGTAAGCCTGGGGATGGCTTAGCCGCATAGCTGCGGGAAGTAGGGGTGCTGTAGCACCCCCTGTCTACGTTCTAAATTAAAAATGTATGTTATTTGAAAACCATGGTATTCTGTGTTAATCTCGTTAACTAGAGTAATGACGATTCTGTTTAGCGGTACTTTTATTTAATCAATGTTAATGAATACAACTAGAAAAACATATTGACAAAATTAAATTATTTTAATTGAAATTTACTCTACAAAAATGTGAGAAAAATAAATATCCTACTGAAAAACATTAACAGTGCACCAACAGTGTTTTCAAAAATAATAATGAAAACATTTTTTTTTAATAATTCAGGCATAGTGTTGGTGGATTTGCTTGCTTTAGCTGCGTGAATTGAGCTGATCACCAGTCCGGTAAATTTATCTGCTTTTAACAGGTTATTTACCTCTTTTACATGCATAGGCTACATATGGGATCATTTAGCTATATCTACAAATTTACATATGTACAAACCATGAAGCAAATATGCAGGTGAACGTAAAATCAGGCTACATGCATTGTTATATCCCAAACTGTCTATGACTCTTAATAACAGTCCGTCGTGTGACTACACTTGTTTGAGTCCCTACGACTTTCACCACAGCTAATGACATCGCTGGACATTGCTTTTGTCACACACAACAGCATCCTATCATATTTAGACACTCTACTGATTGGTTAAGTTTAGATAAGGAGTTTGGGTAATGGCATAATATTAATTAGAATGTCCTTAACGCCTCCTGCACTGAACTCGTGCACTTCTTCATTACACATCCAGGAATGTGCTTGTGATGAAGTCGTACGAGGTTATGTGAACAACATTGTGCGAGATCATACGAATTAGCCACCTTGTAAAATATGTTGAGTCCGAAGTCATAATGGGCTGCTTAAACAGAAATTAGATTTTTGACTTTGCTTTTCATTTGATTTAGTTGTAAGCTATTAGACAAGGCAACTCATTGAGCAGGCTAGTATGATCACACTATGTCAAAGTCTTTTTATTTTTGAGGGGGAAAAAAATGTATAATGTGCTTAAAAATGTTTGTTATTTCTCCCCAATTTGGAATCCCCAATTTCCAATGCACTCTAAGTCCTCGTGGTGGTGTAGTGACTTGCCTCACTCGGAAACGTTGGAATCCGTCGTTGCCTCCGCGTCTGAGTCCGTCAATCCGCGCATCTTATCACATGGCTTGTTGAGCGCGTTACCACAGAGACCTAGTGTGTGTGGAGGCTTCACGCTATTCTCCGCGGCATCCATGCACAGCTCGCCACGTGCCCCACAAAGAGCGAGAACCACATTATGGCAACCACGAGGATGTTACCCCATGTGACTCATGGCATAGCAACCGAGCCAATTTGGTTGCTTAGGGGACCTGGCTAGAGTCACTAAGCACGACCTGGATACGATCTCGCAACTCCAGGCGTGGTAGTCACCATCAATACTCTTGCTGAGCTACCCAGGCCCCAGGAAGTGCATTTTAAAAGTTGTTGTTTTAATTATCTACTTGAGTGTGGGAGCTCATCTCTCAAGCACTTTTTAACAAAACAAGGTGATTTTCCAGATATTCCACAACATACATTTCTAAAAGCTAAATTCAGGCACTTTAAAGCACTTCAAGAACCTTGTGTGAACTCCGTAAACAGTTTAGAAAAATAGTGCAGTAGGGGTAAAATCAAGGGATATAGAGATTATGATGCATGATGGGACATTTCATATATGATCACATGGACTGAAAACAATGTTTCAAATTTCGAAATATCAAGTTTTGCCTTGATATGGTTCATCATTTTTTTTGGTTCACGATATATCAAAATTCTATATATTGTCCCATCCCTATGAAAAATACTTCTGAACCAAGACTTCTAATTAGGGCTGTCAATCGATAAAAATTAATTACATGGTGTCCCAATTAATTTATCGCAATTAATTGCATATACAAATATATGCTGAGAAAGCCCCTCATATAACAATAACTCAATATATAAATATTAAAAAATGTAATATATATATATATATATATATATATATATATATATATATATATATATATATATATAATAAAAAATATTCAGATAATTAAAATGCTTTACATTCCTGTAGCAGAATTGTTAATCATAAAACAATACAAAAAGCGGTTTTAGAATACAATGTATTGTTTACTACCATATTATTGATCATAAGTCAATCATTGGCATACAGTTCACAGCAATCCATTTCACAAGTGAATTTGTCAATCAGATGTAGATTTATTATGAGGGCTTGTTTAAGGACCATCAATGTACACCTACGTCAGACATTTTTTTTAATAATGCTAACAAAACTTTTACATCTAGAGCCAAGAGGTATATTAAAACAAACAAAGGAAAATATAAAAACAGTTTAAATAAAAATATCAAATTGTTTACTTATTTCTATACACTTTACAGCTTTCTTGTTACTCAAATTGGAAATTGTTCTTAGGTTTTGCTGAACCTCTGAATTAAAAATTAAAACTAATGGTTTATAACCACCATTACATTTATGAATACTAAACTTTCCCAACGAAAGCAGAACATTAATCAAATAATATTCCTTATGAAGAGGCATGTCATAGCTAAAAAAAAACAAATAAAACATTTTCAAAACAAAGTTGAAAGCTGGGAATAATATGATCTCTAACAATCGTTCAAAATAAATGAAAAAATGTTTCCGCCTGCAGACCATATTGACATCACAATTAAATCTCTCTACAAGAAAATAATTAGTGGGGTAATACTTATAAATAAGTTTGAAGGACATTTCTTTTATTTTATTCGTGATTAGATATTTATGGGGTAATTTCCAAATTTCTCAATCCAGCCACACCCTGCGTCAGACAGATGCTTGTGTCATGTCTCGGGTGTGTTGCATCATAAAATGTTTAGGTCACAGTGTCAAGTTAAATATAGTTTAATACTCAATCTTTAAACACATCTCGAGATCCCTTATATCGCATTTGCGCTCCTTCGAGTGTTTTGAATGCTAGAACACCTACTGAAGTGTTTTCTTCACTGTATAAACTGTGTGTTGCTCATACAGCTGAAGTTTCACTTACTGCCCTCTGGAGTAAACAGGTGGTACTACAAGCTTGCATTTCTCAGGAATCTTCCTTATTATGGTCCGGGGGAAGTGCGATTAAATGCGTTAATTTTGTAAAATTAATCGCACTGAATTAACGCGTTAAATCGACAGCCCTACTTCTAATACAAACATGTTTGCTCAAAACTGTCGTCATAATTGTTCTGAGGGAAGTTTATGTGGTGTGAGTTGAAGTGTTAGTTTGATGTCTTCTCTCAGGTATAATAAACTGTGTTTGTTTAATAGGTCCCTCGGTATTTATAGTGTATTTGTTTGTTACTAACTGTGATAAAGGCTGATCCGGGGTACCCGATTACATGCCCAAAAGACTACCTGACAAATACAGTGTAATGTTTCCTATTTTGAAATTAGACACAATTCTCACAAATACCAGCAGTGATCCAGTTGTGTTTTCAACATCATCAGTGTCATTTCAAGTTTTTCAAATGTTGCATACAACAGATCTAAATTTGAATGTTTTGAAAGCAAAACGGTTCAGACGGCTTTTACTCACTTCTAAGTAAACAGCAGAGGTAATGTTTAAACTGCAGTGAGTGTTAGAGAGGATGCCACTGTGTTTAACCTTGAGCTGTTTCTGCAATCTGTGTGTTTGTGTTGGCTTGAGTAGAGTTGGCAGACAGTCCGCTTACCCAGCATGTGTGACGATGCCTCTGCAATAGCATTTGCGCCAGTGACACTTCATTTCTCCCTTTCTTTTTCATACAGGTACAACAGAATAGCTCGGGAATGGACTCAAAAGTATGCCATGTGATACCAGTGGAAAATCAGACCAATCTGCAGTATAGCTGGAAAAAAATATTATTATTTTTTATTTTTTTTTGTCTCCTAACTGAATTTACAGTCCAGTATGTATTTAGACCAATTCGGTTCTGCTTGGTTATTATGCCCCCTTTCAATATTCATTCACATGCTGTAAAAAAAAGACCACAAAAGTTGCAAATATCACCAACATTTTGTACAGAAAAAAGCTTGTGTTAAAGAAGCATGTTTTAACTACGAGCCCAGACATTTTTTTATTGTTATAAGAAAAAGAATTACTATGGTGAAACCATCGGCCGCTTGTAACTCACGCCACTGGCTAGAGGTGCTATGTAAGAAAATAAATCCAACGGCTCTGTGGGTGCCAACATACCTCAAAAAGACGATCTGTTGCTGGGTTGGCCTTCGTGTTTTTTATATGCTTTTACAATAGCAATGAGATCTATGGTCTGTGAAATATATTCTTGCTTATAACTGACTGTTTCTTACCAAATCAGTCACGTCATTGTATCAGCAGTTACGAAAATATATATTTTGCATGTTAATGGAACAATAAAAATAATTGGTCTGTAGTCTGCCAAAATGAATATCTGCAGACGATGTTAAGCAAATACACGTCCACTTTTAGAGTCTGACAACTTATTTTGTTACTCCTTTTCTCTCCTCCTTTTGATGTTTTTAGAACAAGGAGCTATTAGTTCATCTATCCTCCTAAACACTGTTCTCTCATTGCACTGAATATGATTGAAAGCTCTTGGTGGATGACCGATCAACTAATAGCTCTACTAGCTGTTGATTTTGTTTGCTCAATAAAGTTGATAAACTATCATTTGGTGTCTTTCTGCAAGATTTACATCTTGACAAGTAAATCTTCAAAATGATTTTCATAAAATTTGCCCTGGAATTACATAATCGCACATCCCTATCAGCAGTCATCAGTTGCGTGTTCAATATCTGGTACAGTAACACAAGGTGAGTGCATAAAATTTGATTCTGTAGTTGTTTGACCCATGTAACATGCATCACCTCTTGCACCCAGCTGAGAACTCTCAACAACTGCTGGACTATTATTAGTTCTTTGAAGGAGGCACCCTGTCAGTGAGGGGCATAGCAGCTTTGTATCACCCTCGCCTGTTCAAAATGCCTCTCATAGCCAGAGATGCAATGACTTCTTCATTGATAAATATGTGGATGGTTGTAGAAAGGTGCCTATTTTCAACAAACAGTTTAGAGGGATTTATTTGATCTGAAGTTTCAGTGTTCTAAAAAAAATGTCAAGTTAAGACTACTGTAGTAAAATATTTTATGAACATGAGTGAATATCGTGAAAACATGTTTATGTCCATATTTTCACTTTAAACTGATAAACGGCAACAAAAACAATTTCGCACATAGAAAATGGATCCCTTTTTCAGGACGATTTGTGATTACTTTTTTTTGTTTTTTTTTGCATTGAGACATGATTTACATTACAGTGAAGTGGGTTTTCCCCATATAAATAAATGTGTGTGTGTGTGTGTGTATATATATATATATATATATATACTTTCAGTAATTTCAAGATTTTACCATTTCAACTTCATAAAACAATCAAATTTAATTGAATATCCTTTATTAATAAAATAAAAATACTGTATTTTGTGTAATTTAGTTAAAAAACATGCTTAAATATTTTTGAGTGTATGTAAAATTAAAAAGTAATTTAAACTTTAATATTTACATATTTCAATATAAATAAAATTTAAAATACAATTTATTTATTTTTGAAATGCATAATTTTATGCAAAAATGTTATATATATATATATACACACACACACAATTAGGGATGTGTGAGACTAGTCGACTAAATGGTACGGCTGCTGCTAGTCGGCATTGGAAATAATAGTCGACTAGTCTGTTAATATATAATTCACATAAAAATGTATTTACACATTGCGTTATATTGTTTTTATCATTACTTAAAAAAATATTAACACAATTATTTAATAAAGCGCTTATTTGGAGGATGATTTCATGCTTCTCACTTTCACTCACGGTGTGCACAGAACAATGTCCTGATGAGCAAAAAACATGGTATGTTATCAAACCCTGTGCCCCGTCACACTGATGTTACTCCTAAAAAATTCCAAGGTTGGCAGGTCTGATATTGCATAATATAATGTAATGGCTATAATAATAATAATAATCCATTTTATTTGTGAGCGCTTTTCTGAATACTCAAAGACACTTTACATAAAATCATAAAAGCAGCAAAAACAACATCAAATAAATGCAGGTACAGGTAACCTATAAATAACCTATACAGGTTGGCTGGGTTACAAAACAAGCAAAAGAAAAAAATAAAGTTACAATCATGATGATTAACGTAAATTAAAGTTAGCATTACTAGGTTAATTGGCATAACGTTACACTGCTTACGGTTTCACTAGCTAGCTATCGTTAGCAGTCTGAGGTAACGTTAAAAGATTAAAAGCTGAAACTGACATCACTAGTTTGTTCCCTGCTGTTAAGAATGGTTTGAGCATGAAATTGTTAAAGCTACAGTAGGTTGTATTTATTCATTGAAAAAACAATTCTATCTAAACATGGTGTCTAAGTTAAATGAGGCCCTGTGAGAAATGAGTTAGCGCCACAGACTCGGTGAAAGGCAGGCCTTGGCTCTGTTCTGGCTGGGGGTGAAGAGCATCATGTATATGAGGAAGAATTGGGGGAGCTGTTTCTCAAAATTACATTTATTTCAAAGTTGCCTACTGCAGCTTTAAGAGCACAAAACTGTTCACAAGAGCACAACACTAGCCTCTTAATTTTGCTCTCAAAGTGCAACAGATGGACATATTCAACTTTAAAATGTACAAAATCTTCTTACGGGGGAGCATTCCCCCCCTAGGGGTCAGCCCTCATTCCCAAATGAACATTTAACATTTGCAACGATACCTACATTTTGCGGCAAGATAAATTAAAGCTGATAACTGAACGTTAATTAATGTATTAATTCATTCTAACGTGGAGTTCTGCAGAACTTGTCAGAGCGAGCAACCGTGACCAAGGGGGGAATGGAGCTTAATGAAGTGTCAGTTGTGAATGGTGTTCTTTCTCGCATTCATTTCACACTGAATTGATTAAAGTGATTTGTCGTGCATCTGTTTATGCAAAGACGATGTCGTGTTATGTGCAAAAGCTCACATACAGTCAATGGAAAACATGACATACTGAGTGTCATGACTGTGTTAAAGCATCTTTTATCTCACATATTTCATGTATTTACAGTTCTGTGCAAAAGTTTTAGGCACTTGTGAAAAATGTTGCATAGTGAGGATGTCTTCAAAAATAATGTAATAGTTTTCAATTATTAATTAACATCATATAAAGTCCAGTAAACATAAATTTGCTAAATCAATATTTGGTGTGAACACCTTTACCTGTAAAACAGCACCAATTCTCCTAGATACACCTGGACACAGTTTCTCTTGGTTGTTGGCAGATGGGATGTTCCAAGTATATGGAGAATTTGCCACAGTTCTTCAATCTATTTAGACTGTCTCAATTGCTTCTGTCTCGTCATGTAATCTCAGATTGACTCGATGTTCAGGGGGGGGGGGGGGATTTGTGGGGACCATGACATCTGTTGCAGGGCTCCCTGTTCTTCTATTATATTGTTTTCTATATGCAAAAGTAATATTTGGGAGTCTAACATTTATATTTCCTATTGACACACTAAAGCTGAAGATAGAAATAACCATCATAAGACAAATGCTTTTGTTAAACATCTCATGTGCCTTAGACATTTGCACAATGATGTGTGTGTGTGTATGTATATATATATATATATGTATGTGTATGTATATATATATATATATATATATATATATATATATATATATATATATATATATATATATATATATACGGTATCTCTCAAAAGTGAGTACGCCCCTCAACTTTTTGTAAATATTTCATTATATCTTTTCATGTGACAACACTGAAGAAATGACACTTTGCTACAATGTAAAGGAGTGAGCGTGTATAACAGTGTAAATTTGCTGCCCCCTCAAAATAACTCAACACACAGCCATTAATGTCTAAACCGCTGGCAACAAAAGGGAGAACACCCTTAAATGAAAATGTCCAAATTGGGCCCAAAGTGTCAATATTTTGTGTGGCCACCATTATTTTCCAGCACTGCTTTAACCTTCTTGGCATGGAGTTCACCAGAGCTTCACAGGTTGCCACTGGAGTCCTCTTCCACTCCTCCATGACAACATCACAGAGCTGGTGGATGTTAGAGACCTTGTGCTCTTCCACCTTCCATTTGAGGATGTCCCACAGATGCTCAATAGGGTTTAGGTCTGGAGACATGCTTGGCCAGTCCATCATCTTCACCCTCAGCTTCTTTAGCAAGGCAGTGGTCATCTTGGAGGTGTGTTTGCGGTTGTTATCATGATGGAATACTGCCCTGTGGCCTTTTACCAAAACAGCAAAACCTGTAAATTATTCCAAACTTTTGGCCGCCAGTGTATATGCATATTTTATATATAAATTGAGTGTATTTCATTTGTATGACAAATTTCAAACTGAATTGAGAAGGCATTCATTGCTTTGGCATTAATTGAATATAGATTTATTATATATTTATATAATCAAACAGCTTGTAAAATTGATGCAATGTTCTCGTTTGTGACCAGTTCGCCAAATGTATATACATGCACTGAAATCTGGATTCACGGTTCTTCCTTCATGACTGGTTCAACAGTATTTCGTTACATGTTCTTCCAGCGGCGTCCACCAGTAGGCGCAAGACGACACTTTACAGCGCAAGACATGATGAACACAGTGACGTCACAGGGAATTTCCAGTAAGGAAGTCAAGCTGTCTATTCAAACGAAGTTGTTGATCTCGGCTTTATTTATTGCGTTCATTCACAACCATTCATTAAAATCGATTCGGCCTGTCTAATCGCAGTGGACCTTCTGCATATCCATGTCCAGCAAACGCAACCTCCATCGTGAATAAGAAACCTGCATTGAAACTGTCTGTCAGCTTACAGTAGTTGACTTAAACGTAACATGGCAAAATAGGTTCCAACAAACTTGCCTCTGAAACCCAGACCCAAACTGTCCTGAACATCGGATATTTATCAGGAAAGGTAAGCAAACCCTTGGAGATCGAGCCATGCTTGAGTTGCTCATATTGCCATCTAAAGGTTGTTGTGATACTTCGTATCAAGTCCTGCTGAACTTCCTACTTCTGCCTCAGAGGCCGAATGCTCATTTCAGCTATTTGATAAGCTTGTTTGGGTGAGTAATGCAATCTCATTATGGTATGCTCATGCTTTGTTTTTGTTGTAAGTGGCTCAAGGTCCAACAGAAGATAGTTATAAGAAATGTAATACATATAAGATTGCTGTGTCTCAAACCTACAGCATTTGTGGGCTTTCTTCGCGCGTTCCGCGAGTCCAGTATTCGAATCAAAATTACGTTCAGCGCAGCTCGATTCGAACATTACAAACGTGTCTATGCTGCTCGTCGAGTAAGACAACTCACTAGATTTTGAGACAAAAGCCGTTTATGTTACAGTGACAGTGGCTGAGGTGTGTAATAACTGTGTAACTAATTAACTTAAGGTGTATGCATCAATAGCCACAAATTAGTTCATAAAGAATATGTAAACATGATAGCGTAAATATTCAGTTATGAGACCACGATCTCCAGTATTTAAAGGGATAGTTTACCCAAAAATGATCTCATCATTTACTCACCCTTTATGTCTTCTCAAACTCGTATGAATTTGTATCTTCCACGGAACACAAACAAGGCTATTTAAATGAAGAAATGTCAATTTGTGCATTAAATGTAAGTGAATAGTGACCAACTTTTTATCTCCAAAAAGTACATAATGGCAGCATAAAGGTAATCCACTGGTTCAGTCCATATCTTCAGAAGTGATACAAACGATTTTGGGTGAGAACAGACAAAAATATAACTTTTTTCAAAATACAACTGTACATCTTGCATTGCAGTCTCTATGATCGATCATGTTTTCAAGCTCGATTACTTTTACTAGTGCTTGACGGGCAGAGCGCTAGATGGCAATCTAGGAAGTGTAATCGAGCTTGAAATCATAATTCTGACTGGAGACTATAATGGCAAGATGTACAGTGAAAAAGGAGTTCTATTTTTGTCTGTTCACACACAAAATCGATTGGGTCACTTCAGGAGACAATGATTAAACCACTGAAGACATATGGATTACATTTAAGCTGCCTTTACGTCTTTTTTGGAGTTTGAAAATTTGGTCACCATTCAGTTGCATTGTACAGACTAACTGACATTGATATCTCCATTAAAATATCTTCGTTTTTGTTCTGCAGAAGACAGAAAACCATACGAGTTTGAGGTGACATAAGGGTGAGTAAAATTGAGAGAATTATCATTTTGGGTGAACTTTTGCTTAATGTTTTGTATTTCCATTAGTCTAATATGTAATATATTCAATATGTTAAGTGGTCTCAAAGTGTTCAGACCCATGAATGGATGAATTTCATTGATTTTGATAATAACATTTCGGATCAAAGTGGAAACAAATCTGCAAACAAATGATGCTAGATCTATTCTCAGAACTAAAACATTTCTTGAAGTTGTAAAGTGGGTAATGTTTTAATTTCTCTTCAGGAATCATGGCTGGAGAAGATCCATACCTCCCGGCTCATGGAGGGGTGAGTAATTGTTTTGCTGCATTTTATCTGGAAACTCTTCTGGAAATGCTCATTTATTGAAATTAAAATGTGAATTATCATTAGTAGGTAATAGATATCACGGCATGAAGCTCTTGTAGTTGTAATTCTCTTCACAGGATAAAAATAGAATTCAGAGCTCTGCATACCACAATTTGTGTTGTTTCAAACGCCATATACACCTTTGATGGTATACAAGCCTGATAGTAAATGATTAAATTTGAAACGGGACATATTAATTTGTGTAAATACCACCGCATCAGACAGGAAGCACCTCTTAGAAAGCTAAGTAGGTTTTGTATTTTCCTGCCTTCTGTGGGTGCAACTTCGACACTCTCAATACGGCACCAAAAACTTTCAAAGCTTTATTCGCTGTATTTAAACCTGCATTTTATTGACAAACCACCCATAATCCAATTTTGACAGCCGCTAAATGCTCTGAAGCAATGCACTGTAGTTCACCTAAAAATTCTAATTCGCTCCTCATTTACTCACCCTCATGCCATCCAAGATGTGTATGACTTTCTTTCTTCTGCTGAACTTAAATTAATATTGGAAGAATATTTAAGCTCTGAAGGACCATACAATGCAAGTGAATGGTGACCAAAACTTTGAAGCTCCTAAAAGCACATAAAGGCAGCATACAAGTAATCCATATGAATCTGGTGGTTTAATCTAAATCTTCTGAAGTGATATGATCATAAGATCAATAGATCAATATTTATGTCCTGTTTTATTATAAATCTTCACTTTCGCTTTCACATTAGCCTTCTGTTTTTGGCGATTCACATTCTTCGTGCATATCGACACTTACTAGGCAGGGAGGAGAATTTGTAATATAAAAGCTCTTAAATATTGATACTGTTTCTCACCCATGCATATCACCTCACTTCTGAAGACACAGATTAAACCACTGGAGTCATATGGATTACTTTTATGGATCATTTATGTGCTTTTTGGAGCTTCAAAGATTTGGTCACCATTCACTTGCATTGTATGGACCAACAGAGCTGAAATGTACTTCTAAAAATCTAAATTTTTTGTTCAACAAAAAAATGTAAGTCATACACATCTGGAATGACATGAGGGTGAGTAAATAATGAGGGAATTAAAATTTTTGGGTGAATTGTTCCTATAAAGGTATAGTTCATTCAACAATGAAAATTTTGGTGCGCTTTTGAGCTATTACCTGATTTTCAGAATACCTTTCATGAATCGAGTCTAAAACAATGCATACAACACTTGCCAATAAACAACTCTATCAGCGAGCGCAATGTATGCTTTGTGAACTTTGTAAAGTAATTTATGAAGTACAGTACATGTTTCACTGATTTAGATTTGTATATTTTCTCTTAAGTACATGGACACATTGGAAACATTCAGAGAAGACCACCTATGGATGCCCATGGACCAGTTTCAGGCCATCCAACACAACAATAACACACTGAGGGCAGGTAAGAAACCACTACAACTTTGATCTCTAACTTTTCAGACAATCAGTGTCTCGATACCGACTTGCTGAACTTTGCTGAATGGATGAGGAAAGATTAGCCAGCCAAATACAGCATGCATGTAGCTCAGTGATGTTCCACAGCAGTGACAAACGTTGTTCTAAGACCTCAGGAACATCATACTTCCTGGACAAACCATAGTTTTGTGATGTCATACGCACTCATACGTGTATTGAATGGGTTTGAACTACAAGAGCATATCTATTTTTTTTTCCCACCTTTCACTTCCTCATTGGATTGCAGAGATACAGCTGAAAACCATGAACCGCTCCTTACCACTGTGTGGTTGCATGAAAAACCCTGTGTGAGATAAGTGCAGTTTTGGTGCGGCTTTCAACATGCTCGCTTGATCTACCTGAGCATGCATGATGAGCTCAGAACAAATCCTTACAGTTCTGGTTTATTATGAATGACCAGTTTTAGTGGAAGACTATGAGAAGGCTTCGCTTAGGATTTGTTGAGCTTTGAAGGATTTAATTTAAGGTACACTTTTGTTCAATTTTATTCACTTCTGAATTTCGATGTACGCTCTGTTAAATTATAGGAAATGTAAGTATTATTAATCATTTTCATCTACTGACAGGCAAATCATGGCTAGTATACAGTGATTGAATTGGCACTTCACTTCTACCGGTCGATTTTGATGAAAAGAAAATGATTCATGCATTTAAACATGAAATAATATTTCTACATTCAAATGACACTTTAAGCGAAACGAAAATATAATCAAAATAACGAAGTGGTTCAAAAATCATACCAAATCCAAACATTATACTCTCTTCTTCCACCGGCACCTTGAAAATCAATCTCAACAACAGGTGGAAAATTACTAATAGGCAACAAATTAAATATACAATAATCATAACGCGTATAAAGAAAAATTGCGATAGTCAGGGACATTATTTTATGTTCTGTATACTCTCAGAGTTTGGAGATAAACTATATTACCACCTGCTAGTGGAATCTCCAAATCGAAAATGGAGGAGCTGAGTTTGATCTTTGAGTTCAGAGGTGATATTGAAACATCTTAGCGCAACGACCTATTTCTCAGGAAAAGAGCAAATTGTGCTTAGCGCCACTTCATTTACATACAATACACCCCACAGTTTGCGCGCATACACCCACAATAGCGCAAACATTCCCACCCATAGCCATTTGCACTTTGAGCTGGCTCAAAAGTTGCCCTTAGAATTAGCACTCTCACGAAAAGTGGATAAGACGTTGCGCATGTTCGTAGGGTGTAGCGCTGCGCTTTGTGCACTTACGAAAATAGAGCCCTGAAGTGGCATAAAAGTATGCAATGTAGGCGTACAATTTAATCTTAGATTTAAGCGCTATAAATCACGCAAGTTCTGTGATTGTGCCACTATGAACAAGCTTCTCTCATAATGCTCATGAACATGCAACAGCCATAATGATTTTCACTGAAAAATTCCATACCTTTCAGGTTGTTTTCACCCAGATCGTATGCTGTTCACACTATAATAGCTATTTGGAGAGACAAAGCAACCCGAAGTCATTAGCTTTCAATGAGAGTTGGTGATTTGAGGCAACATTAGCGATAGAGACTATTATTGATGCATCAATGTTGAGGGGAGTTCAGCTTCACACAAATGTGCAGTAAGGCGGTCAAATGAGTATTCAAATGCGAATATTTGTAGAATTGAATATAAAAATACACATTCGAATGCTAAAATGTTTAGAATTTTGGATGTTTGCCAAGCACTGACATTGACAAATAGGCCGTTCAGATCACATTTTTGAGCTAAAATAGATGCAGTGCAACTAATAAAACAAAACGCTGGTGTCTTGAGACAAGTTTGAAAGTTTGAATGTCCTTTTATATTGATGCAGCCTATTAGAAAATGCAGTGCTCCTGCTCTAGACTTGTGAGACAGTGAGACACGGCATGCTACGTAGAAAAACAGTGGAGTGAACGGCCCCTTTAGTGAGGACTTTGGTGTTTTTTCTTGACTATGTCTTGCTCCCTCAGTGTTTAGCTGCATAAGCATTAGGTACGAACATACAGTACAACTTTGTTTAATGAAAAACTCTGTTTTCAATGGTATTTTGAAGCTGGAGTCTGTGGTAGTACCATGGCACCGGTATAGGCTACTGTGCAACACCAAGTTAGCATAGCGCCTATTGAAGCATTTCTTTTCTCGCTTGAATGTTTTTACATAAGAGTCAAGAATATGAATTGACTAAATTTAATTTAATTTATAATTTTATGCACTTTTGTTAACAGCCAGATATGTTCTTTGCAATGAAGATTAGCTGTATCACAGTGTTGCTTGGTTTGCATTGAATCGTTGCACCCTCTTGTAGACGTAGGCGGCAATGTTGATTTAAAAGTGAGATAGATGCCTTGTAGCTTTTTTTAACTTGAATAACAGTCAAGTAAAAACGGCTAGTCCTACGACTTGGCGGCCTACAGCTATTAAAACACTATCAATGTGAATGCTCTTTTAGCTACAAGGTTCCAATACCACCTCATCAAAACTATAATGGGTGGCTCATGTTGAAGACTACCTGCTTCACATAATATATGCACGTACTGTAGATCTGGACCGTTTCCTAATGTGACTGAGTTGGTGTTGGTGGATTCAGTGAACCTGGGCTAGAGGAGATGAAATTCTGCAGGTTTGGCAGCAGATTGATTTAGCTTCACTTCGCGAAGGATGTGGTCTCAGTCCCTGTACAGCACAGGAAGAGGAAGAGGCATACACTTCTGTGGAAACACGTGGTACAGTGAGAACTATAGCCTTGAATCATCTACAGAAAACCAGTTGCTAAACGAACATTCTAATACACTTGACATCCAAAAATGTCCCTGTGATTTAAATTTGAATTCCAGTCCCTTTGATTTTCCCGCTTCTAGCTGGATTAACGTCTCAGTCATGTTTGATCACATGTTGATCATGTTTGGTCTCAATGACATTGTAGCAACAAATTACTAGAGCAATGGAAAAATACACAAAATATTATCAGCATACCATATATATGAATCATCGATCTAACAATAATTACCAACAAGGACAGCTTCAAAATAAGTTATGTCAACATGACTGTTTAATGTTAACATGAAACATCATTCACAACCCGTTTTACTTTCATAACTTAATTTATTTCTGAGTGAAACAGGATATTCAACTACAAACAAAATGTTGGGCGGATCTTTATTTTATCCATCAGGAATTGATTAGATGGTGAAAAGTGACTGGTCCATACCAGAGTTTGCAGTCAATCCTGAAGTACAACTCCCCGTCGACTATAGCGACATGTTTGCGAAATGATATTGTGTGGTTCCTAACACAAAACGTGGCAGTTCAGAGGACAAATGCCCACTGTGTGGCGCTAAAAGCGAGTTTTATTTTCACCCAAGCTTATGATGTTTTTATGTTTAATGCTCTATCGAGTTTTAAATCAACAAAACCTACCTCACTATCCTAAACCTAAACCTAACTGATAGTGTCACCAAAAGCAAATGTGAAATGACAAATGCAATTGCTGAATCAACCACGTCACATTTGGCTCACATGTTGGCGTGCGTGCTCTTCAGGTACCTAGACCTATGCCTATGTAATGCATTGTAGCGCCTCTAGTGTTAATTTCACCAGGAAAGTGAGGATGCATGTGAAAATCATTTTGCCAAAATGTAGGAAAAGTAATGGATTCTAGGAGACATGGTTGGATGAAACTGCTGAAAATTAAAGCTGTTGATTCACTGATATATAGTTCACAAGGGACCATTTGGATTTCATATTGAGTAATTTTTTTTTTCTTATCTCTCCTTTTGCAGTCGACGGACCTTTTGTGCGAATTATCGAAGAACCAAAACAGGTAACGGATATAAGATTTTTTTCTCATAAATTTGTCTGACAACTTGCATCACTGAGACTCTCTGTAGCTTTTGCTTGTGTTTTGGCCTGGTTTAGTCTCAGTAAGTCACTCATGGTCTAATGTGTTGTTAGCTCCAAACATAAACACACTGTAATGGCAAAAAGGTTGGAAAGGGATTGGTTGCTTGAGCAACAGGCAGTGAGAATAACAAACTCATTATAATTGTCATCTCCAGAGGGGCTTCAGGTTCCGCTATGGATGTGAAGGCCCCTCCCACGGAGGACTCCCAGGGGCCTCCAGCGAAAAGAACAGGAAGTCTTACCCACAAGTGAAGGTAGGTTCAACATGAAAGAGCTCTGCTGATACCCTGAGATAAATGACCCATTTACTTACGGTTTGCATTGGTTGGTTTATGAGGTTTATATTAAGACATGGATAAACTTTGATGTGTGCTATTTTTGTTGTTGTTGTGCTAATCAAAAAAAAAATATCTGTTTGCTAGCTTCTGTCATTACAAAAAACAAAAAAAAAAATACTTTTGATTAAACTTTTTGTTTTAAATATTTCTTAAGATTTTTTTTTTTATTATTAGGTTTTTTATTTTTAAGAAATTTAAAGGTGTAGAATGTCATTTCTGTGTCCCTAGCGGCACCAAACGTAATTGCAAATAATGACTATTCTCATACAGGTTTCCCCATCATTCCTTGTGTATACTATTGATCGGACAAATAGATTTTGTACCCCAAACCTATGCCATTGGTTGAGCAAATATTTATACTATTTCTGGCTCAGAGAGGAGAAAATATTTTAACATTGAAAAAATTACACACTTCTGTAAAATTTAAGCTTGAAAATCTCCCATTGACTTAGGTTGTTAGAATGTCCACCTTTCAAAATCTGACTGACAGCGATGACGTCACTGTAGTAAATGCATTCAGAATTGACCCTTCGCTAAGCCCCGCCTTAAAAGCGCTTATGACACCTGTCTTAGCAACTGTTGCCCTGCCGTCATTACTCTTGACACGCATTTGTTATATTTCCAATGACAGCCTATGGGAGTAATGTGTGTTTGAGTACTTTTAAGAGGGATTTTATCCAAATAATAATTTTTTTTTTAAAACACATCAGTGTTTCCCATTAATTGACTAGAATATGGCGGCCCACCACAGTCTAATTTGCCTCGCCACGGTCTCGTAATGAACCGAAAATATTTTTACACATCTCATCTAAAATATTTTTGCACTTCACTGTCTCATAATAACATAAAATAAAAGGTTGTGTTTTGCGCTCTCTCTCGTGCGCCATTCAGTTCAGTCAGCTCCTCCCCCAATGCTGTAAACTCACGCGCTCATACACACTCGCAGATATCTGCACTGGAGTATTCCTCGATCTAACTTTATTTGGTTGAGGAGGATGACACATTTTTGAGGTAAGTAACGTTAACCAGCCCTCTACATTGCATGTAAATCACTCGCATATGCCAGTAAATTTCGCATTATGTGACCAAAAAATGTCTGTTATTAGCCACTGACAACAAGTAAATATTAACATTTCACTCGCCAGTGATAGAGTCGTGTAGTTTCAAAACACCGACTGTCTCACTTAACAGTCCTGTGATGTCAAATATCCATGGTCATTGTGGGTTTATTCAGGCAGTGAGACAGAGATGCCCTGCTCTATTTCTGTGGAGATGATAACATCCAAGAAACAGAATCTCAAAGTCTTACTTCATGAGAAATAACGGCTTGTGAGTTAATTAGAGAGCCTTAAAATAATGTGTGAAAGTGAAGAATTTAAGACAGAAATATTTTACTATTGCAGACCTTCCAACCTGTACGCATTTTGACCTCAAAGTACGCTGATACGACTTGTCAATCTAAACTACGCAAAATTCTGTTGACGAATCAAGCAACAGCAAAAGAAGAGTACGACCAATCACAGCGCTGGGTTCATTTCCCAAATAGCAATCGGGTATTATTGACAAATGCGCCTATCATTAATAAGATACTGCAAATCGACAGCAACACAAAATCCTGCTCGACCCCCCCCCCCCTTCCACTCCTGCCGTCTTACTGATTTCTAAAGCGAGAAAAAAGTACAGTAGTCACTTTACTCCTAACTTAAGGTAAACGGGTTGTGGTGGTTGTGGAAAGTTGAAATATTTAATTGAGTTAAGAGGAAGACACAATTCATCCATGCAAATTATAAAATGTTCAAGTAATGCTGAACAATAAATCTAAATAAAATGTAAATCACTATATGGCTTAGTGATTATGCAAGTTGAGGCGCGTGTGTTCCAGAATGTTCCGGCGCGTGATCTGTGCTCACACGAGATGTTTTTCCGTCTCAGAGCGGCTCATTTCACTGCTGCTCCTCACAGACATGAAATGAGAATCGTTTATAAATCAGCGCTTACGAAAATTTACCACGGTTTTACTCTACTGTATTAAGTGTTTTTTTTTTTTTTTTTTTTGCAGAATGAAGAAATTAAAGACACATACAGTAAATATGAGTATTGTCCTAGTTTTGGTTAGATTATGACCAGTGTTTCCTCTAAAATACTGCCTTAACAGGGATAGCACAACGGTGTGTGTGAGTGCAGACCTGCTAACCTTTGGAAAATATTTAACATTAATAACGTTATCCTAACGCTACGTAATTTGCAAGCTTGCTTGTTCACCTGGGGCCGGTTGCACCAGCTTTACGCAAGTTACAACGTATACTAGTTGTGGCGTAAATGGGCACTAAGTCACAATTTACGCGTAAATATTTGAGCGTTGCACCATTAAACTGTGGTAGGACCCTAAAACTTAATATTTACGGAGGCCTCCGACCAGGAGTAACTGATGGTACTCATTTAATAACATCAATGAACTCATGTTTTGACATTACCCATCAAGGAGCTTCAGGTAATAATTTAGCTATCTAGGCCTCTATCTAAGGCCTACATTTCTAGATATTTTTGAATTGAATAGGCTATATTTTTCATTTTGCCTATTTCAGGATGTGTGACTATATAGCTGATTTAGTTTTTAAACAAAATGTAAATCCTGAACTCAAACTTGGGTTTTACTCATATGTCATTGACAGTGTTTTACATCACAACATAATTGTTTTTAAATGTGTAATTTAGGGATGTGTGAGACTAGTCGACTAAATGGTACGGCTGCTGCTAGTCGGCATTGGAAATAATAGTCGACTAGTCTGTTAATATATAATTCACATAAAAATGTATTTACACATTGCGTTATATTGTTTTTATCATTAAAACCCTGTGCCCCGTCACACTGATGTTACTCCAAAAAAATTTAAATGTTGGCAGGTCTGATATTACATAATATAATTCATATAATATAATGTAATATCTATAATAATAATAATAATACATTTTATTTGTGAGCACTTTTCTGAATACTCAAAGACACTTTACATAAAACCATAAAAGCAGCAAAAACAACATCAAATAAAAAAGAAAAAAATAAAGTTACAATCATGATGATTAACGTAAATTAAAGTTAGCATTACTAGGTTAATTGGCATAACGTTACACTGCTTACGGTTTCACTAGCTAGCTATCGTTAGCAGTCTGAGGTAACGTTAAAAGATTAAAAGCTGAAACTGACATCACTAGTTTGTTCCCTGCTGTTAAGAATGGTTAGAGCATGAAATTGTTAAAGCTACAGTAGGTTGTATTTATTCATTGAAAAAACAATTCTATCTAAACATGGTGTCTAAGTTAAATGAGGCCCTGTGAGAAATGAGTTAGCGCCACAGACTCGGTGAAAGGCAGGCCTTGGCTCTGTTCTGGCTGGGGGTGAAGAGCATCATGTATATGAGGAAGAATTGGGGGAGCTGTTTCTCAAAATTACATTTATTTCAAAGTTGCCTACTGCAGCTTTAAGAGCACAAAACTGTTCACAAGAGCACAACACTAGCCTCTTAATTTTGCTCTCAAAGTGCAACAGATGGACATATTCAACTTTAAAATGTACAAAATCTTCTTACGGGGGAGCATTCCCCCCCTAGGGGTCAGCCCTCATTCCCAAATGAACATTTAACATTTGCAACGACACCTACATTTTGCGGCAAGATAAATTAAAGCTGATAACTGAACGTTAATTAATGTATTAATTCATTCTAACGTGGAGTTCTGCAGAACTTGTCAGAGCGAGCAACCGTGACCAAGGGGGGAATGGAGCTTAATGAAGTGTCAGTTGTGAATGGTGTTCTTTCTCGCATTCATTTCACACTGAATTGATTAAAGTGATTTGTCGTGCATCTGTTTATGCAAAGACGATGTCGTGTTATGTGCAAAAGCTCACATACAGTCAATGGAAAACATGACATACTGAGTGTCATGACTGTGTTAAAGCATCTTTTATTTCACATATTTCATGTATTTACAGTTCTGTGCAAAAGTTTTAGGCACTTGTGAAAAATGTTGCATAGTGAGGATGTCTTCAAAAATAATGTAATAAATAGTTTTCATTTATCACTTAATGTCATACAAAGTCTAGTGAACATAAATTTGCTAAATCAATATTCGGTGTGAACACCTTTACCTTTAAAACAGCACCAATTCTCCTAGATACACCTGGACACAGTTTCTCTTGGTTGTTGGCAGATGGGATGTTCCAAGTTTCTTGTAGAATTCGCCACAGTTCTTCAATCTATTTCGGCTGTCTCAATTGCTTCTGTCTCTTTATGTAATCTCAGATTGACTCAGTGGGGTCAATTAAAAAGCTAATATTTTTGCCACTGAAAATATTGAACTGCGCAGGTCATATTAGCCTGTTTCTATGTGAAATTCTACCCCTCATGATAAAACATTGATGCATAAAAGAATAGTTTAAAGGAACTAGTTTAATGGAATAGTTGGCTTTTTATTGGCTTACCATTCGAGTCAACTCAAATGAATTTATTTTTTCTGCGGAACACAATTGAAGAAACTTGAAGGATGTATGATGTGTTTTTGTCCATACAATGTAAGTCAATGGAGTTCTAAATTGTCAAGCTCCTTAAAGGACATAAATACAACATAAAAGTAATCCATTTGACTTTAGATCCATGATCCATGTCTTTAGAAGCTACATAATAGCTTAAGATGAGAATCAAGGCAAAAATGTGGTTCTTATTGACCAAAGATCTTCATTGAGTTTTCTAAATTAAGAGATAATTATCATTTTTGGTTAAAATATCTCTTTTCCAGTCAGGTCTCCTAAGCAACCAATTGGCCTGGTTGCTAGGGGGGGTAGATTTACGTTGGGGCAACCTCCTCGTGGTCGCTATAATGTGGGGCACGTGGTGAGTTGTGCGTGAATGCTGCAGAGAGTAGCGTGAACCCTCCACATGCACTATGTCTCCGCGGTAATTTGCTCAACAAACCACGTGATAAGATGCGTGGATTGAAGGTTTCAGACGTGGAGGCAACTGGGATTTGTCCTCCGCCACCCTGATTGAGGCGAGTCACTACAACACCATGAGGACTTAGAGTGCATTGGGAATTGGGCATTCCATGTTGGGGAGGAAAAAGCTCTTTAATGCCAACAAAAACTATCAATGAGTTTGTTTCAAATACATTGCTACATGGAGTCCTAAAGGAATGAAATATTTAGACATTCTAGATTAACATTTTATGGGACATTTTTCACTGAGATAAAAGATATTAGAGGATGTGCAATGTGAGTTGCATCAGTCACTGAGAGATCTCACCTCTTTATGAGTCAGATATTCAACATAAAATGAGTTGGACAATCTTTGCTATTTAAACTGTGCATCATGTTACATTTCCTAAAGTTACTTGACAAATGGCCAAATGACCAGAAAAACAAAATTGTAATTTTTCTTGCCAAAGCCCAATTTTACTCGCATTTGGCAAGAGACAATTTTGGATTGTGCTTGCTTGCACACTGTTATTTCCTTCAGGAAATGCAAATGTAGTTTGACATAGAGGTGTAGTATTAGAGAGACCTGTGTGATGTGGTGGGCTCTTTCATCAGATAAATCAAGCTTATGCAATATCTGCTGGATCACTCAGCTAAAAATAGTGACTGCTGTCTCTTACATCTATGTCAGGTCAGTTATTTTGAACACTCATTGGCTGAAAGTTGGGGAAGTAAGAAAGAGAGAAAACAGAAGCAAGCAAAAATGAAAGAGAGAGCAGTTCTCCTTGATGACAAAAGTTCGTTTGGGAATTTCCTCAATGTGTCACTTAGGTAATTAGTGGGAAGGCTCATTAAGTGTGACGCGGTGTTAGAGATGTGAAACGATGTTTGTGGCAGCTCGCCCCCACTCTGACTGACACACAGCAAACACACAAACATACAAGGTGTGTGTGTGCTTTCCACGTACACATTTGAGTGACTGGGTTTTGCTGTGATGTCAATGTATTGGTCAGATGTTTATTCCAATTTGTATTGAATTACCTCACTGTGACTGTGTGGGGCAAGTTGAATAGGTGTTGAATAGGCATTGTTGGCATGTAAATGTGGTTAGTCATATGTTAATTTCAGAAACCTGATCATTTCAAAATAACAAAAAATATGGTCTTTTTGGACTGGGGACCAAGTTTTGACTTCTAAATGTGAACTCTCAAAAGGTCAGGGAAAATTTGGTTTCTGAAATGAGCCCTTTAATATGTTCATCAAGTAGGTTAATGTAGGGATTTCCGGTTCAGTGATTTGTATACCATTGCTCACACCAAGGGGGAATTAGCTCTGCAGTTGCTCACAGTGTACATCAACAGTTTACTCAGCTGTCGTGAGCATTAGTGTTTGACCCACAGCCAGATCTGAGAGGGTGATGTAGGGAATAATTGGTCAATGTATGGTTTCATGATACTGTCAAACGCTTTTATCTTTCTAGAGGGCCTTTGTTCGTATTCTTTGATATTGGCTGGGTATTTTTTTCTGGGGGTTGCTTTTTCTATGTACATGAGTCATTTTGTCCCAGAGAAAGTGTATTCTGAGCAACATTTGAACTTGGCCCATAGAAAAAACAACAGTCAAACCACACACCCGATATATGAGTCAAAAGGTGCCATTGAACAATTTGTTCATCTAATTTGAACCAAAGAGCATATTTTCTTATCAGTGTTTGGGATTTACTTTTACTTCAGGTAACCATGGAAGGGATGAGCACTTTTTTTTGTTTGCTGTTTCATTTCTTTATTGAGCTTTTTAGATGTTCTTGATAAGAATGGCCGAATTATATTGTGGAAAAGATCACGAATGGTACGCCCATACCTGTGACATTCCTTACCTTTATTGCCTTATAGATTTGTTCTTAAAAGCATCCCAGTTTTTGCTGAGCTGCTACAACACAAAGATATAAAATTATAATAATTATTAATAATGTAGTAATAATAATAATAATATAAAACATTAATAAATCATTATTATAATTATCTATTATAGCAGTATCATTATTATAAGTAATTACTGTAGAATATAAACATAATATGAATTATAATTATTTTATAATAAATTCTTATTGTTTAATAATTGTTATTAAAATCAGGGATTAGAAGTATTTTAAAGAAAAAAGAAACTGAAAACAGTAATGAAATCCAGGGGTGGTTCTAAGGGGGGTCCTGTTGAAGCCTGTGCCCCTGTGTCAGTAAGCCTGCCACCTCACCCCCCCATCTTTGTCTGGAGATATTGGTGGAAGTTTGACTGTTTTTACTTTTATAAATTAATTTGTTACACTTGTGAATTAGTGACCATATACAAGACCTGTACACGCTCCTTATAGTGCTTAAATTCTAACCGAAAATCACAAAAATATTATCACATTTGCAATTCTAAAGAACAACATGGCAAGATGGCTTCGAGTTTGTGGGCAAACCCAGAATGTTAGGGTGTAGAGTGTTAGCAGATATTCAAATAGCAAGTGTTGTTTTATACTTGTACAGAGGACAAAAGGTAAATGCAGTTAACTCCCTTAAAACATGCTCGGCCCAGCCTTAATTTCTATTGTAATTTGCTTAATCCAAGCGCTTCTCTTTCAATCTTTGCCAGCGACAGAACAAGCACTTCTAAGAAAACTTGACACCGTTAGAAACAGTGACTAAGAGGAGTGTGGGACGCTTATCTTATTTCTATGCAGAAGAGGCAAGCTCATCCTCATTTTCTCTTTGGGGATTTGAAACTGATTGGAATGTGATTGTTTCAACTGGAATATCACTCACCTCCAGCACAGTGTACTCTCGTTTTAAAAGGAACGTTATTGCCCATTCTTTTATTTTGTCCTGACCGGTTACCATATAGACAGGAGACGGCAGAACGCAACAGCTGGAATGAAAAAAATACTGTTTCTGCTCCGAAGTATCCAAAAATGGACATTTTTCTTTTCTAATTGCTCTAGTTTACAATTAGCGATTCTTCTACCAAGTACCATGGTTCATTAGCTCATTCAAGGCTTTCCATGGTTCTCTATGCATTAATATAGAATTCGGTTAGTGTGCGGTCACAGTTGTGCCTATTGACAACAGCTTTGAATGTGGCTAGTCCAATCAGATTTTAGCACTGGAGCTATTTTTTTTTTATAAATTGTGATGTGTCATCTTTTTTTTATTTACTGTTTGTTTGTTTGTGGGTCAACAGATCTGTAACTACCAGGGTTCAGCACGAATGGTAGTTCAGCTGGTGACCAACACTCAGGAGCCCCATCTCCACGCTCACAGCCTGGTGGGCAAACAGTGCGATAAAGGAATCTGCATCACTGACTTGCAGCCCAAAGATTCAAGCATCAGGTCAGAATTTATTCCCCAACATGCATTTGACTAATTCCGATCAATAAAACTGTTGGTAACTATAATAATTATGCTTACGGTTATAATCAATGTTCTCTTTCAAATGATTTACAGTTTTCCTAACCTGGGCATTTTGCACGTGACAAAGAAGAACGTGAGTAAAGTTCTGGAGGAAAGAATGATCGAGGCCTGTAGGATGGGATATAACTACGGTGTCTTCATCCATCCTGACATAAACGCTCTCCAAGGAGAGGTCCGCATGCCCAGAGAACTCACAGGTGGGAAAAGTGTGTGTGTGAAACTCTCTGCAATAGGTGATTGATGAACCATCACAGTTGTGACCTTGGTCAAGACACTTTAGGTTACTCTAGAGGGACTGTCCTTGTAAAATGGGATCAATGATCTCTTGAAGAACTGATTGCTCTAAAGCTTTGGTTCACATAAAGGCCTAATTCTTGATTCTTTTAAAGGAATGCCTGGGGTGCAAAACTACTATCAACAAGCAATAACCAATATCGATAAATCCTGACCACATTGATCGGAATGTATTTCAGATCATGAGAGGAACCTGATCATCAATGCGGCCTCTCATCAGGCGAAGGAGATGGATCTGAGTGTGGTGCGGCTCATGTTTACGGCCTTCCTGCCTGATAGCGATGGAGGGTTCTCTCGTAGACTAGACCCAGTTATATCACAGCCCATCTTCGACAGCAGTAAGTGTCCATTTTCTTGGTACCAACTATGCCAAATTAAAGCCTTCTTATTTCTGATGAGTCTGCCATTTATCAGAGTCCTCCTCTGTGTCATATTTCTCTTTTTCATTAAGAATGCATTAGAATTAAATACGAATCTGATGGATCAACAGAGCAACAATCAGTCATAATATTTATAATGCTGAATCATTGAGAGAAAATAGCCATGCAATACATTGTCATCCCTACTAGAGATGGGCATTTTCAACTACTCAGAAGTGACTGATAATAGAAACACAATAATTGCGTGCTGCTACGATGCAAATTTCATTGTCAGCACGGTGCAGCACAGTTTAATCATCTTTGTGTGCCTTCTCTTCTTGTCTTGCCTCTTTTCATTTCTTCTCGTCTTGTTTTGTCTCGTCTCATCTCGCCTCACCTCTTCTCTACTTGTCTCTACTCATCTCAACTTCTATCTCTTTTAATCTCATCTAGCCTCTTCCCCTCTTTCCTTGTCTCTTATTTCTCATCTTGTCTCTTGCTTCTCATCTCATCTCACCTGTTCTCATTTCTTCTTGTCTGTTCTCATCTACCTCTTGTTGTCTCGTCTCGGCTCTTCTTGTTTCTTCTCATCTCTTATCGTTTCATTTAACCCTCTGGGGTCTGAGGGTGTTTTGGACCCTGGAGAAGTTTTGACATGCCTTGACATTTGTGCTTTTTTCAGTTGCTTAAAAGCACATTAATGTTGTAAACACAATGGCTAAAGTATGATAACACTGTATTCAGCACAAACTGGGCTATAATAATATGTGAGCAACATGTGTCTACATGTTTGTATTTTTGAGAAAATAACGTTTATTTTTAAGTCATTGAAATAAGGCCATATAACACATACTTGGCATTTGTCCACAAGCCTTTTGAGAACTGGATCTTGTAGCCTAGAGTTTTTGCTACAAAATTATGTGAAAACCATCCTGATCACTCATTCATACAAAACAATATAGTCATTTAACTTTTGTGAGACAATTTTAGTGTTAGAAAGGTCATATGCGAGGAGGCGAGAACAATAATGAATATGAATATATTTCACACCTGAGGAGACAAAAGACCCCTCCCCTGGGCCTATCAATGATGAATGTGACAGAAAGAGAATGAATGTGAGGAGACTTAATGATCAAAATCAAGAAGTAATCTGACTATTCATTTTGATTACATTAAGACTTAATTTTAGACCTACACTACCGTTTAAAAGGTCTCTTCTGCTCACCAAGACTGCATTTATTTGATCCAAAATACATTAAAACAGTGATATTTTTAACTATTTTTACAATTTAAAAGAACAGTTTTCTATTTGAATATATTGTAAAATGCAATTTGTGATCAAAGCTGAATTTTCAGCATCATTACTGCAGTCTTCAGTGTCACATAATCCTTCAGAAATCATTATAATATGCTGATTTTCTAATATGGGCATATTTAAAGTGTATTTTACTCATTTAACCTGAACACATATTTGCAAGCACAAGCTTTGTTGATGATAATGAGGCAGCATAACCTCTAGTTAAAATATAATCTAAACATTCATATTATTTTTATATCATATTACATATCATATTTATATCAAACAGCATACAGTTTAAATGCCTGGTTTAGCTAAAACAGCATTTAAATGTAACTAAAACTTGCTTATTAGGACATATTTCAAATTTCAACTGTGAATCCTGGCTGGCAAGTCTGGAAACAAACCCACTTGTAAAATATGTACAAGTTTATATAAAATAGCATGTCAACTAATTAAAACTAAATGGCTTACTCGTCCGAAATTGCAATACAAATGTTCATCGGAGTCCCACTCTTCTTCTGAGGAAAATTGTAACTCTTCATCACTATCCAAGAGTTTTCTCACTTGTGTATCGTGCTGTCTTTCAAACGTGCATAAAAATGAATTAACTTAGTTTTAAGGCACAGTTGGGGGCGTTCACCATTTCCGTTGATCGTCTCAGCACATTACCGTATGAATGGCGCACTCTGCTGGTGGGTGGGATCACATTAGAGATAATTTGCTGAGCCAGGAGAAATTGTTTGAAAATTCTCTTTGTTTCATTCAGATTACATTGCAGGAGAATATTTGTTTTAAATTTGAATTGTTTTATTTAAAAGTAGACATTTTAAGCTTTCTTTAGACATATGTTTCACGTTTGTGTGATTTTTGTGACGTGTTTGTGAAATATGCTCGTGAACACTGACAGCTCACCCTTTTTATTTTCTTTATTTTACAAAAGCACAAGATTGTGTTGTTATTGTGAGTGTACACAAATAAAAGTAGACTCTTTATAGTCTCTAATGATGTCTTACACGTATCTGTATACCCCAAAATGACTAAGAATTTTATGTTGTTTTTGCTGTAATGGCGAAAAAATCCAGCAGGACGCGCCGGTGCGTCCGTCAACCCCAGACCCCTTTTCTCCTCTTTTCTCGTCTCTTCACGTCTCATCTTGTCTCTTCTGGTTTCTTCTCATCTATTCTTTTCTCAATACATCTGGCACACAGTGCACGTGATGCAAATTTCTTCATCAGCACAGGACTTGTGGACTGTTGGTATCCATATTTTTCTAGACATGTGGGCAGTATTTGCACCTGGTGTTGGCTGTATTAAAATGTTTCACAAAGCATTCCTAGTGTGCATGTGAACATGTCTGTAAGGGCTCACAGTTAAAAAGAGTATTCTTTCAAAGGCTACACAGTCTTAAAATGTGGCACTCATGGTGTTAGATACTGAAAAACAGTGAATTGCTGTGTGATGACAAAAGACGTGGATGTGACTCATGTGTACATTTTCCAGCTATAGCACAGATGAAAAACTCTGTGTCATACTCATGTACTCGTCTGCTTTAACCCATCATCCCTAGTTCCTATTGGCAAGTTGTTCTAATAAAAATAAATCCATAATACTGTTTTATTTACAGCAGGGTCACATAAATTATCTTTTGTGCTTGTCTTGTGATAGAGTTTAGGGTTATAAACGAGTGTTGTCTTTTTGAGTCTCACTCTCGATTTCATTGTCTTACTTTTTCTGTCTCTCGATTGCGCTCTCACACACAGAGAGAGAACAGGCGAGTATTGCTTCCTCTCTCACACTGAAATTAGGCCTACACATTTAATTTCCCCTCCCTTTTCTCATAATCTCTCTCGGTTTCTGCCTCTCTCTTCAGCGCTATCAGGGCTTATGCTCCTAAAAAAAGACCACAACAGTTTCCAAAAAAAGAAAAAACAAAACAACCCACAATAAATAAATAGATGATTTGTTTCTTTTCTCCATTTTTTTCTTGTGGCTTCTCAGAGGCCCCGAACGCCTCCAATCTGAAGATAGTGCGGATGGATCGGACTGCCGGCTGTGTGACAGGAGGAGAGGAAGTCTACCTGCTGTGTGACAAAGTCCAGAAAGGTTAGAATGCAATGAACCAGTCGTTTGACCAGAATTAAGATGCTCCTGTATGGCTAATAAAGGAGGCATAATGGGAAACAGGATTTTCCTTGGTTGTTTTAAATGAAAAAGCTTGGTGTATGTTGTAGACATAAGCTAACATTCTCAATGCAAAGCTCCCTCCCCTGTCCACTGAGACATTGAAACTATGCAACTATGGCTTGTACAGACAGTGTTGTGGTTATGACATCACAACTATGAGCAAATTACCATATAACCACCTACATTTATATGTCTGCACCTTTTCAGCGATTTGGTGGGGGTGCTTTTATTTTCAGTGCATTCAGATCCCTTAGTTTTTTCACATTTTGTTACGTTGCAACCTTATGATAAAATGCTTTAAATTATAATTTTTTTCTTTTTCACATCAATCTACACTCCATACACTATAATGTTGAAGCAAAAAAAAATTTTTTTTATAACTTTGCAAATTTATTAAAAATAAACAAAACAGAAATCAAATTAGCATACTGTAATTAGTCAGACCATTAAAGTTGCACTAAGTAAGTTCTTGTTGATGTTGTCATAGACTTACACTACCTCCCCTGGAGTCATGAGTTCGAATCCAGGGTGTGCTGAGTGACTCCAGCCTAGTCTCCCAAGTAACCAAGTTGGCCCGGTTGGTAGTGTGGGTAGAGTCACGTTGGGATAACCTCCTCATGGTCGCTATAATGTGTGGTTCTCGCTCTCAGTGGGGTGCGTGGTGAGTTGTGCATGGATGCCGTGGAGAATAGCGTGAAGCCTCCACACATGCTATGTCTCCGAGGTAACACTCAACAAGCCACGTGATAAAATGCGCGGATTGACAATCTCAGACTCGGAGGCAAATGAGATTCATCCTCTGCCACCCGGATTGAGGCGAGTCACTACGTTGCAACAAGGACTTGGAATTCATTGGGAACTGGGCATTCCAAATTGGGGAGAAGAAAATAAAAAATAACAGGATGGTTACTGAGATTAATGTATATTAGTATGTGGCTGGTTATGTGAATCTAATATGGCAGCCCCCATGTGCAGAACCTCTCAATGTAGAATTAAACATCTTTTATAAGGTTACTGATATGACTGGAGTCTTTATTTTAATGTGAGTGCTCATGTTTTTCTACACATTTCAAAAATACAATTAATTTCTTAAGGAGTACTGCTTTTTTAGTGAGGAAGAAATTACTTAGTGCACCTCAGTACTTAGTTGAAGCACCTTTGGCAGCAGTTACAGCCTCAAGTCTGATATGACAAGCTTTGCACACCTGGATTTGGGGGTTATCTGTCATTCGTCTCTGCAGAACCCTCTACTGGGCCACTCAAGGACATTCACAGAGTTGTCCCTAAACCACTCTTCCATTGTCCTGTTGGAAGGTGAATGTTCAGTCCAATCTGAGGTCCTAAGTGCTCTGGACCAGGTTTTCATTAAGGATATCTCTGTATTTTTCTGAATGCAGCTTTCCTTCAAACCTGACCAGTCCCCTGATGCTACCACCTGATGCTACCACCATCATGCTTCACCATTGCGATGGTATTGCACATATGATGAGAGGTGCCTGTTTCCTCCAGACATGACGCTTGGCATTGAGGCCAAACAGTTCAATCTACGTTTCAATCTTCGTTTCATCAGACCAGAGAATCTTGTTTCTCACAGTCTGAGAGTCCTTTAGGTACCTTTTTGCAAATTCTAAGTGGGCTTTCATGTGTCTTGCACTGAGGAGAGGCTTCTGTCTGGCCACTCTGCCATAAAGCCCAGATAGGTGGAGTGTTGCAGTAATGGTTGTACTTCTGCAAGTTTTTCCCATCTCGTCACATGATCTCTGGAGCTCAACCAGAGTGACCATCGGATTCTTGGTCACCTCTCTTACCAAGGCCCTTCTCCCCCGATTGCTCAGTTTGGCCAGGCAGCCATCTCTAGGAAGAGTCATGGTTGTTCCAACCTTCTTCTATTTGAAGAATTATGGAGTCCACTGTGCTCTTGGGAACCTTAAATGCAGCCAAAAAATGTTGTAGCCTTCCCCAGATCTGTGCCTCGACGCAATCCTGTCTCTGAGCTCTGCAGGCAGTTTCTTTTGACATTATGGCTTGGTTTTTGCTCTTATATGCATGTTCAGCCGTAAGACCTTCAGGTGTGTGCCTTTCCAAATCATGTCCATTCAATTGAATTTACCACAAGTGGTCAAAATAAAGCTGTGTGACCTCTGGACAAGGTAAGGATTTATTTTTCGGAGACCTAAACACTTTAATTTCTGTAAGTTTCAGGCATCCAGAGAGCATCCTGCCCCCAAACAACACGATCCACATTTTAATAGTTAGTAACGCTAATCATGTTTAAGCCATTATGAATGACGCACCTCCCACTGTTGTTTTGAATGAGTTTGACAACTAGCCGGAAATGTTCAAGGAACAAAGATGTCACTTTCTTAAACTGACAAACAATCCTTGATATGGTCTATATGTCCCCTTTAAAAAAGCAGGGATGTTAGTATGAAATATAGGATTCATATTGTCCCATCTACTTGACTTTATCTCTGAGAATTCTCACCTTTATGGTCTGATACTTGTCATGTTTCAAATTTCAGCCTTTAACTTGCAAATGATAAGCCATTTTTGTCCCGTGTTAAAAGCTGGATGCGCCGTTCCTCTCATAAAGGAAGTTTTTACAGCAGATTTCCAGCTGTAGGGAATTCCCCATCTCATATGCAATTTAGGGGGAAGGAGAGAGCTAGAGAATGTATCAAATGTATCAGTTATCAAACCTACTCTGCATTACTCTTTCCTTATCTTGTGTTTTTTATGTATTTCTCCACATCCTCATTCTTTTCTTCACATTTCTTCTCTCTTTTTATCTCATCTCGCCTCATCTCTTCTCATTTCTTCTGCGTCTTCTCGTCGGATCTTATCTTGCCTCTTCTTTTCTTGTTTTGTCTTTTCTCGTCTTGCCTCTTCTCATTTATTCTCGTCTCATCTTGTATCATTTTGTCTCGTCTCATTCCATCTCGCCTCTTGTCTCTTTTCTTCTCGTCTTATATTGTCTCTACTTGACTCATCTCGCCTCTTCTCTTGATTTCTCACCTCTTTTCACCTCTTCCCCTCTTTTTCGTCTCTTCACATCTCATTTCGTCTCATTTCTTATCTTCTTGTCTCATTTTTCTTTTCTCTGCATTTCCCGCCTGGTTTCGTCTTGTCTCGCTTCGCTTCGCCTCTCCTCTTTTCTTCAGTTGTAATCTCTTGTCGACTCTTCGTGTTTCTTCTCATTTCTTCTTGTCTGTTTATATCTCAGCTCTTCCCCTCTTTTCTCATCTCTTCACGTCTCGTCTTGCCTCTTCTCATCTGTTCTCCTCCTGCCGCTTCTCTTCTTTTGACTTGTCTCTTCTCATTTCTTTTCTTTTCATCTTGCTTTTTCTCTGGATTTTCACCTTTTCTCTTCTCGCTTCTTCACAGTTCTTCTCATCTCTTTCTTGTCTCATCTCATCTCCCATATTCTCTAGACTTCTCATTTCTTTTCGTCCCCTTTCATCACATCTCACCTGTTCCCTTTTCTGGTTTCTTCTTGTCTCGTCTCGTTTATTCTTTTCCCATCTTTTCTCTTCTTGTCTTATCTTGCTTTTTCTGTGCTGTTGTCACCTCTTCTCTTCTTTCTCAACTCGTCAAATCTTGTCTCTTCTCATTTCACCTCTTTGTTTCTTCTTTTCTTATCTCTTCTTTTCTTGTCTCATCTTGCCTCTCCCTTTCTTTTCTTGTCTCTTCTCATTTCCTCTCATCACTTCATGTTCATTTTATTTCCTCTTCATCACTTCCCTTTTTTTTTCGTCTCTTCTTGGCTCTTTTCATCTCACCACCCCTCTTATCATCTCTTCTCTTCTGATCTCATCTCGTCTCATCTTGTTTCTTTTTTGCTTTTCTTGCCTGTTCTCCTAATCTCTTCTCTTGTGTTGTCTCCTCTTTCCTCTTCTCATTTCCGCTCCTCATCTAATCTCGTCTCGTCTCCTCATCTCATCTGTTCACGTCTTCACATTTCTTTTCTTCTTGTCTCGTCTCACCTCAGCTTGTCCCTTCATATTTAAACTCATTTTGCCTCTTGTCTTCTTTTGTTGTCTTGTATCATCTCTTCTCGTCTGTTTCTTGTCTTGTCTTGACTTCTCATTTCTTCTCATCTTCATCTCTTCTCTTCTTTTTTCTATTCCCGTTTCTTCTCTTCTTGTCTTGTCTCTTTTGTTCTCTTATCTCCTCTCTTCCCTTCTCGTCTCTCAATGAAACGTTTAAAAACTCTAGAATAAGTCAGGTTGAACCTGAAATATATGTTCTACCCTGAAGCATTCACAAAAACTATACACGAGCTCTTGAGTGTTTTTAATAAAGATGACAATCCATATCAGAGCAATATCATTATATTTACTCTACTGGCGTCATTATTTCTGTCAGTAGTGGTCATAGTAAATTCATCTTTTAAAAAAAATTGCTTTCTGCCCATGTGTCAGTGTTGTGCTTGTTAGGTGCTTTGCTAAAATAAGTTAGTTCTGCTATATTATAAACTGTGGCTTTTACAGGAGTAACGTTTGCTGCATACAGATTACCATGATATACAAATTTCACAGTATGTACTGTATGTTTGGCAACAGTAGTTTCCTCTTTCCCTGTTGACTCTCTGTAATGTCATTTTCTAATTTTCCTTTCACTTTTGTTACTGTGATAGATGACATCCAGGTGCGTTTTTATGAAGACGATGATTCAGGTTTGACCTGGGAAGCGTATGGGGATTTTTCCCCCACTGATGTTCACAGACAGGTCAGCAAAAACAGCTTCATGTCTCGCCACACTGCTGTACTCTGTGGCACTCATTTTGGGTGCGGCAAATTTTTTATCTGAATTATCTTCAAAACATGAATTTCCATTAACTGTTCTAGAATGTCTGCAGTTTTCCACTGATGCAGACACAACACTGTATTAAAATACTGTGTTTACTGCTCTGCTACTGAATCTACAGGGTCATGCCAAAAGATATAGAGAATAGTTGGAACTAATGGTATTTTAATAATTAATAAAAAGGAACGTTGTATGTTACCAAAAATAGTATTGCTTTGTGTAGTATTTTTGTTTAGTATATAATTATGACCATTTATAGCAATTTTGGCTACAGTTTTACGGAATGTGGCCTTTCTAAACTCTTGCCAGTAATTTAATGCCAGTTACCTTTGGGAAATGTCAAGATGCATTTGAGGGTGAACTTGACTTTCAGAATCCAGTTTCATGTTGACTTTAAATAACAGTGATTTTATGGTGTTATTATTAGGATTAATAAAATATATGCTTTTTACACCTCTCAATTCCATCCCTTAGTTTGCCATCGTCTTCAAGACGCCCAAATATCGGGACCAGAACCTTCAGAAGCCCATCTCTGTATTTGTGCAGCTTAAGCGGAAATCGGACAATGAAACGAGTGAACCTAAGCCATTCACCTACCATCCACAGATAATAGGTACAATCCTTTCCCAGCTCCCCAAAGCCAGTGTATGATTTTTGCTGTACTTTACAATTGTAGCTCGTTAAATGGATAGTTCAGCCAAAAGTGAAAATTCTCTCATCATTTACTCACCCTCATGCCATCCCAGATGTGTATGACTTTCTTTCTTCAGCAGAACACAAACAAAGATTTTTAAGAGTATTTCAGCTCTATTGGACCGACATCTAATACAAGTGACTGTGACCAAAACTTTAAAGCTCCAAAAGCACATAAAGGCTGCAAAAGAGTAATCCATATGACTCCAGTGGTTAAATTCATGTCTTCAGAAGTGATATATGATAGGTGTGGGTGAGAAACAAATCAATATTTAGGTCTTTTTTTACTATACATTCTCCTCTCTGCCCAGTAGGCGGTGATATGAAAGAAAAATGCAAATCACCAAAAGGTGAAAGGATATTTCTAATTATAAAAAATAAAATGACCTGTTTCTCACCAACACTTATAATATTACTTCTGAAGACATGGATTAAACCACTGGAGTCTTATGGATTACTTTTATGCTGACTTTATGTGCTTTTTTTGGAGCTTCAAAGTTCTAGTCACTATTAATTTGCATTGTATGGACCTACAGAGCTGAGATATTCTTCTTAAAATTATTGTGTGCAGCAGAAGAAAGAAAGTCACACATCTGGAATGGCATGAGAGTAAATAACAAGAGATTTTTCATTTTTAGGTGAACTATCGCTTTAAATTTTACAAAACCACCCCATAATTTGGATAAAACTCATGGCAGGCTACGCAACATAAACTTTTTACTTCCGCAAAGATTCTAAAATTGTTCTTTTAGACAACCGATTTTGCCTTATGACGAAATTAGGAAATAGGCTGTTCCACTGAATCTCTTTTCGAAAAATTGTGTTTAGATAAAGAAGAGGTTCAGAGAAAGAGACAGAAGACCTTGCCCAACTTTCAGGACTACAGTGGAGCGGGAGGCGGAGCTGGAGGCATGTTCAGAGGAGGAGGGGGCGGGTCTACAGCAGGGGGTGGTCCCAGTGGAGGAGGAGGTACATAAACATGCATTCCACTTAATAAACCAATTCTTTGATTGAAAGCCTAAAATCCCACCATGCACGGTTACGACTCGAAGCTTTGAAACATAAAAGCTCATGGCTAAAACGTGTTTTGTCGTGGATGCATTTTTAGGCCAAACTATTTTGTGGTTTTGTCTTCTAGGACATTACTTCCAGGGCTATCAAACCTATAATAATTACGGGTCTGGATACAACTTCTCTGCGGGAATGGGAGGAGGTGGGACCACCATCAAGCATGGTAAGTTCCAAACTATCAATCAACCTGCCCTTAACTCCGTGGCTTTGTCTATACACTCGATTACAAGTTTTATTTAAAACAAATAGAAACTCTGTAAAAGCTTCCAGTTCCAAAAGTTCAAGCTTTCAATGTAACTTGAGAGAAGATGATGGTTGGATGTGCCAGTCAGTGTGGGACTCTTTCCAATTATAGCATCTCAAGACAGTGATGAAGACAGTGATACAGACGATGATCCAGCAGCAGGTGGCATGTTGCGAATCTGTGCCCCGCCTGAAACTGTTGATGGGAGGGTAGCGAGTGAAGACACAGAACCTACGGAAGATGTGGATTCAGATGACACAGGTGAGCATACTTGGACTCATACTATGCCTCGCATAACTACATCTGATCAGATCACCCTAGACACATCTAAATAACAGGTGTAAACACGGTGCATGCGTCAAGTTTAAATATGTAAATATGCAAATTAAATTTGAGAGCGGAGGGGAAGATTATCAGTGAATAAAGACTTACATTGCAGGCTGTTCTTTACTCAAAAGACGTATGGACTGCTTTAGAAAATGTTAGGTGCTGTTTTGGAGCTTGACAGCCCCTTGTCATCGCGGCTCTTATTGTATAGGAAAAAGCTGTGTAAACATTCTTGAAAATGTTTCCTTTTGACGTAAGTTTCATTTTTTGTAAACTAACCCTTTAAGACTGGTTAGTTTGTGCAGTGTTCAAAAGCAAATTGAAAGACTTTGACTTCCTAGTGTAGACTCTTGTAAAAAGTTTTAACTCTTGACAAACCAGACTCAAACCCAGGCATGCTATAAAGAAGCTTATTGTAGATATCTCTCCCTAAATTCTTTTCAGGGTGTGTTTTTGAACCCCATCTGGCTGCGCTTGCTGAGAAACATGCTCAAGCTCTCTATCAATATGCAGTAAGTGGTGATGCTAGAACACTTCTAGCTCCACAGCGCCCCCTCATGACCACTCAGGATGAGAACGGAGACACGTAAGTCAGAAAAAGCCACCTCACATTTATGTAGTAGAAGTTCTATTTTCATGAACTTCCCACTTTAATAATAAGAAAAAAATCTGTCAACAGGAAAATTATATTTCCCCAAAGATCGACACTTTAAGAGTTGAGTTTGTTTCTATGTCTCATCTTGAAGGGTTTGTGTCTAATTTTAGGGGTTTGCATCTGGGAGTGATCCACAGTCAGACAGAAGCAGTACGAACTTTAGCCCAAGTCGTTGCTGCTCTTCCCGGAGAGGATGTTCTGAACATGAGGAATGATCTCTACCAGGTATACCACAAACACACATCGGGGAAACGTCGGGGAAAAACAGTGCTACATACAAATAATTAAATGCAACTAACCATGTAACTTTGCATATAGAGTATGAGGATAACAAACTAAAATATACTTAGCAAATTTAAAAAGACTGAAGATAGTGCATCCTACATTTTTTTGTGGTTGACATCAAAGCCTTTTCATCCAATCAAACTCAATGGTATTTTTGTCTTAAATATTCTTAAAACAAGATACATTTACTTGACAGGCAAAATGGCATAATATATTTAACTTAAAAGGAATAGTTCACCCAAAAATGAAAATTCTCTCATCATTTTCTCACCCTCATGCCATCCCAGATGTGTACGACTTTCTTTGTTCTGCAAAACACAAACAAACATTTTAGATGAATATTTCAGCTCTGTAGGTCAATACAATGTAACAGAATGGTGGCCAGAGCTTTGAAGCACCAAAAAGCACATAAAGGCAGCATAATTGTAATCCATATGATTCCAGTGGTTTAATCCATGTCGTCTGAAGCAATATGACAGGACTGGGTGAGAAACAGATCAATATTTAACACCTTTTTCTACTATACATTTTACTCCCTACCCAGTAGGTGGCGACATGCATGAAGAATGTGAATCGGCAAATAAAGAAGAATGTTAAGTTATTGATCTGTTTTTTTATTATTAAATAATAAATATTGAAAATGGAAGTTTTAGCAGATCTCTCTGAAAACAGACTTAATTTCTCAAGGCATTTTGCGTTTCAAGCAAATATTTTTTTTTTTCAAATATATTTTTATACTGGAAAACAACACAAAAATATTAATTAAGAAAAAAAAATTTTTTTGTATTATTGAAACCCATGAACACTAAATATGGGTTCACTTGCGTATTATTAGGCCTATGCAGTTTATGGTAATATTAGTAATTTCAATGTGATTTTATGGACATTTTGTTTATTTTTTGTATGATAAACATTTTTTGTATGATAAATAACTTCGATCTCTAATGTAAAGCAGAACCAGTTCAATAGAATACAAAAAAATCTGTATTTATTGGCACACAACCAATGCTAGTGGAAATTGTTTTCTGCTAATTAAGTGATATGGCCTGTGCTAATGGAAACAACCTGCGTTGAATTAACATGTTCAAGGGCACAATGATGATAGCTCAACAAAAAAACATTGTGAGGTTCAAACCTGCAACATTTTGGTTGCAAACACAGATCTATTTGGGCACACCAACAAACTGTAGTCAATACATGTTTAGTGTCTGATGACATCCTGTGATTTATCCGTCACAGACTCCGTTGCACCTAGCGGTGGTAACGCAGCAGAAAGAGGCAGTGCATGCCTTGTTGGAGGCCGAAGCGGACATCACACTCACAGATCGCCATGGAAACACGGTACTTCACCTGGCGGCTCAGCAGAAAGAAAGCAGCGTGCTACGGTTGCTGCTAAAGCACAAATCAGTGACGCGGTTAACTAGTGTCCACAACACAGCAGGTACACTGAAATATAATGCATGAATTAGCTAAACTGAAGCAGTTTTGGTCTCTGTCCTATATGCTCAGATGTGTGTGTGTGTGTGTGTGTGTTTATATGTTGTGTACGTTTAGGGCTCTGTCCACTCCACATGGCTGTGCAGGCGAACAGTTTGAGTTGTGTAAGGGCACTGCTGGAGAGCGGGGCAGATGTGGAACTTCAGGAGCTCACATGTGGCCGCACTGCACTTCACCTGGCCACAGAGCTGGACAACCTTTCCCTAGCTGGCTGCCTTCTACTCGAGGTATTCAACTCCTCAATTGATTCCTACTATATGTGTCAGAGATGTACAGTTTTACATATTTACAACAGCAAACAATGATTGAAACTATGTGCTTGTAAAGCAGAATTATGTGCTTTTTGTTAATTGTAATGATCTGTGTGTGTGTGTGTGTGACCTTTTGTCTATGCAGGGTAACGCAAATGTAGACAGTGTCACATATAACGGTTCCACATCTCTGCACATTGCTGCAGGACGTGGCTCAACCAAACTTAGCGCACTCCTCATCGCTGCAGGTGTGTATGTGAATTACAGTTGCATGTTGCAGATACACATCACCTGTCATTGAAATATTTCTGACTAACATGACAAGTTTGTCTGTAATAAGAATTATCTGTCTTCTCCAAATAAAGCGTCTCGTCTCCTGTTGTCATCAATGTTCTGCGATTGTGTCTGGTAGAATTTAGTCAAAAGGAACTGGACTGCATTGTCCATTTATTGAAGACGTTTCACCATTTTCAAGTTATAATCGATACGTCTGTGATTATATTCAAGCGATGCGTTTCTCTTGATGTGTTTGAATTTGAAGTTGCATCTGTAAACAAATGATGCCAGAGCTTTGAACACCTTGTACTTTTCTCTGCTTTTAGGAGCAGATCCTCACAAAGAGAACTTTGAGCCACTGTTCTTCAAAGACGATGAGTGGTGTGCTACATGTGAGGATGAGGAGGAGGATGAAGGCTATATTCCTGGGATGACCCCAATGAACATGGCAACTTCCCCAGAGGTGGGTTTGAGATCCATCACTCTGTAGTTCTGAGGGAGTTGAGATAGATCAGAACTCATTGGGCGTGTTTCCGAGAACTAACATATAATATTGCAGTCATGTATCCCCAGCATTTCATCAGCCTGTATTTATGTTTTATTTTCCTTTTTATTGTTCTCATAGGACCACATATTTGAAGAACTGTTATTTTATATATAATACTGGCTGTGCCTCGTTTGGAACGTTGCTTCCTCCGGATATCGCATTTGTCGGCCGCATACGTCATCGAGGCTGTCTCGTTTCATAAAATAGAGTAGAACACTTCAAATGCAGCCTTCAAATGCGACATTCTTTCACAGGAACATTCTTTTCTCTCTACATCATTATAATTCTCCTAAAATTTACCTCATAAGTTCCCTTCCATAGGGACTTTGTTCCCTTGTCACTCAAAGTGCTTGCACTTGTTAAAGAGTGGCGTGCTTTCATAGCAACCATGTTACGTTACGTTTCTGATTGTCCTACAAAGGCCGTATCGTTTAAACAAGGAAACTCGGTATACTGCAGCCTTCAAAGGACACGTCCTACTTAGCATGCATCCTTCCAAACGAGACACAGCCACTCTTTCTCAATCTTTGTCCTGGATTACCCTAACATTACACATTGCACATGTCTCCCTAATTTAACACACCTGATTCACCACATCCGCTCGTTAGTAGAGACTTCATGACCTGAATTAACGCTTACTGAACAAATGTTGCCATCCTCCATTTTCATTCAAATGCAATCAAATTTTGCGAATACCGAAAACTAAGGTGGTGGAAAATGTTGATAACCAATTATCGGTTTATAGCTTTTAAAGTCAGTTTATAAATTGTATAACAACAAAAAAAATATCGTAATAACAAAAATATTTTTTCCAATAATCGATAGTTACAAAAAGCATCTATCGGCACCGATTAATCAGTAAAACCGATATATCGGTTACCTCTACTGTTCACATACACTAATGGTATATGTTATAATCACTACCAAATGACACTTTTCTCTTTTCAGTTGACTGTGACAATCGTTTGTCTCGATTCAAATTCCAGGTGTTCAGTTATAAATCACATTTCGGGGTAATTTATCCATTTCTTTTACAAAAATAAACATCATATAAAATGCTTTGCAATGTCACTCTTCATTCCAGCCCACACAAGAATATTATCCATTCAGTTAATGAAAATGTTTTGCCAAAAACCACGGTGTTCACCGCAATCTCCCATTCATACCTATGGGAAGTTCTGCAAAGCTTGTCATAGAGAGCAACGGTAGCCAAGGGGCGAGGAGCTTAGTGAAGGGTCAGTTGGTTGTGTCAGATAAGGGAGACATCCAAAATGTCCAGTGTTCAGGGTACACAAAGTTTGGTTCTGAATGTAACACATGATCTCTGTTCTGTGCTGTCAGGTTTATGATATTCTTAATGGACAAGAGTATCAACCCACCACTGTTGTAGTTCCTCCACAAGGTATGAACTGACTGCACTGAGTTCACTTTGTTAAAACATTTTATACAAAAAAAGGGTTTGATGTGTGTTGAATACATACTGACATATGGTGACACTACAGTATATGTGGATTTGGTTTGTGATGGCAGGTGACATGCAGAGCTTGAGCTCTGAGATGAAGCAGGATCTCTGTCAGACTCTGGAGGAGCAGATGGGTGGCTGGGAGAGTCTGGCTCATGCTCTGGGGCTTGGCATTTTGACCAGTGCTTTCAAACTCAGCTCCTGCCCTGCTGGAAAGCTGCTGGACAGCTACGAGGTAAACAAACTCCCATCCTTTTTACATTACAACTCACTTTTGACTTGGATTGCATGGACACTGTAGAGTAATAAGAAATTATAAATCTGCTTATTTAGCTGATATTAGTCTGCAATCACAACAGCAATCATTCTCATTTTTTATCCTTATTATAGTGATAATTATCTACAGTTCAGTGTTTTTACTATATTTTAACGCTTTAAACGCCCGACGGGTCGTCGTCGCCACGTAACATACTATTGCGCAATAACTTCGCGATATACAAAAACTAAAAAATTTAAAGATAAACATATCTTACATCGTTGGAAAGCTGAGACTCTTGTGATTCAAACGTTGTAAACCATTTTAATATACACTTAACACAGCGGGTACAATCGGTGTATTTCTCAGACAACTTACAGCAAAATAAAAAAAATACAAAATGGTAGAAACTCACCTATAAAGCTCATCTTACTCTACTGATCCACTTCATTCCATCAAAAATGGTTTAGTTACACTGTAAAGGGTCCATACAGTCCAATTCAACGAAGTATTTGGTCCATAACTCATTTATATATCAATAAACACCCACGTAGTATGGATGTAGCATTTCGAGCTAACCGACAGAGCTAACACAACTTCAACGCATTCTTTAATGTTTACATGTTCAAGGTAGCTTCATCGCAGATTTTTTTACGTCAAAATATCCGCTGACCCCTGAACTTTAGATGGACAGGTCATTTGAGCCAATCGGTGCATTATATAGATGTGACCAGGCATCAATAGCCAAGGAGTGCCAACGATGAAGAATGGTCCCGCCCTCTCTTTGATTGACAGAAAATATACACAGTTACGTGGATCCATGCAAATGACGGTATTTTCTGATAGCCAATGAATTTCTGTAAAGATTGATATGCCGTTTTAGTGGGAGGATTCAACCTGGCACGCGTAAAGTTATTGCGCAATCTAACACTGTGACTCATGCGCCCCGTGCGCAAAAGACCATTGAAAGCGCGTTTGGAGTGAGCGAAGTTTGCCGAAGAAAAATAGCCAAGAAAACCAGCAAAACACTTCTTATTAGAAGAAGTCATTGAGCAGTGTACTCGGCGTGAAAGTGATGAGTCGGAGGATGTTATTTCGGAAGAAGAGAGTGAGGTTTCAACCATTGACTCTGACATTGGATACTGTATGTTTTTGGGTGGTGGAGACGCCACTCTCGACAAGTAAGTGTTTTATTATATTATACAACATATTTTACTGCATATACGGAGGTAACGTTATGTGTTTGTTTTGATGTGCACTTGCCAGCTTATGTCGCGCGCGTGTGTGTGTGCTCAAGCGCGCTCATGCACCTCATGCGCACTCATGCACCATGTATCTGTGTGTTCATGTACAGGTTTATATATATATATATATATATATATATATATATATGAGTGTTTTACACATGTTTATCTAAGTGTATGTATAGGCGCTTTCCAAAAAAGGCCACTTGGAGACTCCAAATGACCCTTTGGAACCACAGACACATAAAATGATGCTATTCTTGAATGCTTTACTGTACAGTCATAATTTTGGGCTCTAATGAAAGGTTACACTTAGAGCTAATATATTCCTTATTCAGATTCACTGCCAATTATTGCTGACACATAGTAACTGAAGCATAAACACAGTGTTTTTTTTTTTTCAATTCTTGAAAACAAACTTTCTCCTTTTTTTTTTGTATATATATATCTTTTTTATATATATTTATAGTGAGTTCTAATATTAAAGTGTTTTAATTCAATAGAACTTGTTTTGTCTCTTTATTTGTAGAAAGTTTGTTTTCAAGAATTGAAAAAAAAAACACTAATGTGTTTATGCCAATAAAAATTATGACTGTACAGTAAAGCATTCAAGAATAGCATCATTTTATGTGTCTGTGGTTACAAAGGGTCATTTGGAGTCTCCAAGTGGCCTTTTTTGGAAAGCGCCTATACATACACTTAGATAAACATGTGTAAAACACTCATTTTCTAATGTATTGTTATCAAATTTAAATTGGGTTTGGTAAGGCTTCATGCTGTGATCTAATTGTGTTTTCCAGCTAATACCTCCCAGCTGTAGTTATCTGCAGGCATCTTTTTACAAAAAAAAAAATGTAGGCGGAATTTTATTTCCCCTTTTTGAGTGTGTTCAAAGTTCTATTACTCAATACAAGTAAGACTTCCAGTGATTCTGACTATTTAGGAACAAACCTCAAAGCCTCCCCTTTCAAAAGAGACCAAAAGCATGCATATACTCCAAAGGGTTCAAGAACAGCATGCATTTTAATTTGGGTAGGCCTTTTTTAGGCGTTTTTGGCAAATATTGCAGGATGTTTAAAAGGTTAAACAGAAATACCAAATAGATGATTTTAAAAGCCACGCACACATGGCAATAACCTATGTTGCTTTTGACCAAACTAGCATTAGCATCCAGAGACTTATAATTGTCCAGCAATTGTAGCTGCAATGTGTAAATTATGCTGCCAGTGTTTCCTGATTATTGCCAGTATGGAATTTATTTGTGTATTATTAATAATTTATTCATTAGTTGGCTCAGTTATTTATCAACATAAATCTTGAAGCTAGATGTAAACCGATATATCGGTTTTACCAATTATTCTGTGCCGATAGTTGATTTTTGGAACGATCGGTTATTTGCAAAAATCTATGCCGATTGTTTCTGATAGTTTTTTTTTTTTTTTTTTTGTGGTTAACAATCGTAGGGATTTTCTGTATCGAAATCTTTCATTATTCACAATATTCATCCATATTTTGATACACACTTCAATTCGTATTTCTTCATATATGATCAATTGATTTTAAAAACTATCAGCCAGTTAATCGGTTGTCAGCATTTTCCACAACCTTAGTTATCAGCATTGGCAAAATTCCCTATCGGTGGACCTCTATTTGAAACTGAACATATATGCACATTTTTATTAGAATATCATCTAGTTCTGTCTCGTCATTTTAACTGTAGCAGCAAGCTGCACACCTTTTCATACAGCACACTTACAGTACATTGTGTAGCTGCTCTGGTTTCAGCTGTTGTTGATCTGTCTTTTCTGCAGGTATCTGGAGGAACTGTGTGTGATCTGATCGAGGGACTGAAGCGTGTTGGGAACAGCAGTGCTGTCAGTTTACTGCAGGCTGTGTGTAAAGAGGCAGAAGCCATCCACACCACACCTCAACTCGCAGGTAATTCAAAGTGATTCATGTTATTTGGTATGCTGACATTTTTGGAGGGTGATGTGGCCTTGTGGTTAAGATCTGGGAGGTCCATGAACTATTAAGGGGACTGGGGACTTTCCCTTTAGTAAATTTACTGTATGCTGATTTGAATAAGAGTGTCATAAGTAAAATTATATTTAAAAATGGATATTTCCAAACAGGGCTGTCGATTTAACATGTTAATTCAGTGTGATTAATTAAATATGTGTTCAAAAATGCCATCAGACCATATATTAGAAATGTTCCTACCATTGGACCAATTCAAGCTTGAAGTAGCACTTTCATGTTTTCAGCAGTGGGCATTAAGCACAACTCCAGCTGTACAGGCAACAAACCGCACTTTCCGACAGAAGACGGCGCAAGATGAGAACGTGTTCTTGCGTTCAAACACAGCCGGACGGAGCGCAACTCCAAATGCTAGGGTCTCGAATGCTAAAAATGCCAATATTGCCATTACTTAAGCATACACTGATGCGAGAGATAACACCAGAGACCGGAAAACGTAAACAGGTGTTCGTTAAGAATCGTGGAACACTCACGTTCAGGAAAAAGTGGATGTTAATGCGGCAAATTGTGGCTTGCTTGGCAACCATATACAGTTAGGCAAATTAACTATTGCTAAGCGGAAGCATTGTTTATTCCAAATATTATTAATAATAAATGTTTGGGGGGGCCTGGGTAGCTCAGCGTGTATTGACGCTGACTATCACCCCTGGAGTTGTGAGTTCAAATCCAGGGCTTGCTGCGTGACTCCAGTCAGGTCTCATAAGCAACCAAATTTGCCCTGTTGCTAGGGTGGGTAAAGTCACAGGGGGTCCTTGTGGTTCGCTCTCAGTAGGGCGCATGGTGAGTTGTGCGTGGATGCCGTGGAGAATTGCGTGAAGCCTCCGCACGTGCTACACGTCTCCACGGTAACGTGCTCAACAAGCCACACGATAAGATGCGTGGATTGACGGACTCAGACACGGAGGCAACTGAGATTCATCCTCCGCTACCTGCATTGATTCACTACGCCACCCACCACAAGGACCTAGATCACATTGGGAATTGTGCGGTACAAATTTATGGGGAAAATGGGAGAGAAATGTTTTTTATAAATGTTTGTTTGTTATTTTTACGTTGAACATTGGTGTCCTTTATCATTTATTTATTGCCACCATTTGATGAAGGCAGTAAGCCACTTGAGTTGTTGAGGTTTTAGGTACTCTACTTTGTGTTGTGTCTAAGAAACACCCCTTACCCATTGTAAAACCACAGTATCGCATTGATTTGAGTGGCTAATTAACTTATTTTTCATTTGCTATCCAGTTTTTTTACTTAGTGGTGGGTGTACATTTCAGATGTTTCCCCAAGAGCACATCATCACTACTGCGTTGGCAGTAGCAGCGGACTACTAGTGAGATTATTTTATTACACTCCTCTGTTGTGGAGTTTCTTTTGTTCTGTTTATACAGTGCCCACAAGATGGTTTGTTATAACCCACAGACGAAATCACTGTCAGCCTCTGTCCCCTGCCTCACAGTAGCCTTAATAGTATCATTTTCTTGGTTGTGACATTACCTCATGTGAAGTTAACTGTGATGTCAACAAAAATCCACTACCACTGCACTGTAAGGGAGTTCCCCTCGGTCTCTCCGTGACATGTCACACTACAGCATGCACATGTTTCTCTGCTGTAATTTTGATCTTTCAGGGGGAAGCAGGTACTAAAGTAGGGGATTCCCAGGAAAAGAGAACTGAAAGCCAGATATGGTAGTTCTGAATTCTTTGTCTCAAATTTTGGATCTGTTTCTCTGAAATGAGTATTTACACCTTGCTGTGTCTGATTTGAAGAGTTGGGGATGAATAAGCATGTATGAGCCACCAGGGGAAAACAGTCTCTCGGTTTCCTTCTCCTGTGCATCTGTGTTGTTTTGTGAGATTGACAACTATTGTTAAAATTAGCTCACAATTCTTGTTTCATTACAATAAATCAATGTAAAGGGATTTAAGGGAAAGGAGGAGGCGAGAACCTCCTTTATATAAATCATATTTTAATGAAAACTTAAAAGGACACAAACACACACGACGGACATGTCCGTAAATGATCTCTCTCTCCTTTATCGGCCGTCTGCCTTTATCCCTCTCAGAGGCTTGATTAGCCTGATACGGGACCGGGTGTGTATCATCATGACCCGGCAACGCCCTCCGCCCTGCCACAATCAATAAGCCACATGAGGCCGTGATTTTACCATAGTTACCAATGTGATGATGTTAGGATATGCATAATTGACATTCATTCACATCAGCAATTTTACAATGAAATAAAAGTTTGTTTTTTGGTTTAGTGAAAAACTTTAAAAGGCTGTTATCATAGTTTTAGGGTAATTCTTTAGAAATGTGCCATTTTTGCCCAATTTGTGTCCCAATAACTTACTACTATGATTAAGAGGACACTTTTACTCCAGAGCTTATTTCACATTATTTGATATGAACAGAGATTTAAAGGGATAGTCTACCCATCAAATTTAAAATCCCTCATTATTTACTCACCCTCATGATATCACAGATGTGTAGAACTTTCTTTTTTCTGCAGAACACAATTGAAGATTAGGAGAATATCTCCGCTCTGTAGGTCCATAAAATGCAAATGAATGGTGGCCAGAAATTTGAAGCCCCAAAAGACCATAAAGGCAACATAAAAGTTATCCATAAAACACCAGTCATTTAGTTGTCTTGTCTTCTGAAGCTATCTAATCGATTTTGGGTGAAAACAGTCTAAAATATAACTCCTTTTCCACAATGACATTTTCTATAGTGCCATCTAGCGCTCTGCGCATGCGTCAAGCAATAGGAAGTTTAATCGAGCTTGAAATCATGATCGTGCCTAGAGACTGCAATGCAAAGGAGTTATATTTTGGTCTGTTCTCACTCAAACTGATTGGATCGCTTTAGAAGATGTGGATTAAAACAATGGAGTTGCATGGATTAATTTTATGTTGCATTTATGTACTTTTTGGAGCGTCTAAGCTCTGGTCACCATTCACTTGCATTGTATGGACCTACAGAGCTGAGAAATTCTCCTAAAAATCTTCATTTAAAAATCTCACACTTCTGGGATGGCATGAGGGTAAGTGATTAGAGAATTTGTATTTTGAGGTGAATGTTTCCTAGTATGTTTAGTGTGATTTGTTATTAAACGTTTTTATTTAATTTTTTAAGAAGTACAGCCAATTTATATTTTCATCACTTTTATAATTTTAAAAGGCAAATGCTACCTTAATTTTGCTTTTAATTCAATTAAAATATTTTTGCTTTCACTGTCTGTAGTTTATGAAATGCTTTGCGTTTTCTGACAAAATACAGATTTTGTCTTTGTCCCTTCACTTTCTTCTCAACCCCTTTAATCTAATGCACGGGTGTCAAACTCAAGGCCCACGGGCCAAAACCGGCCACCACCTTATTTCATGTGGCCCGCAAGCTGATTTCTAAAATGTATGATGGATATGATGGTATGAGGGTATGATGTATATGTAAATGGAACGTGTCACTGACCAATCAGTTAGCTCTTTCGTCATGAATATTAATGAGCCTTCCCTGGAGCGCATTTTACTCTCTCCAAAAGCGAAACAAAACAGCGCTGCCCAGAACGACTTTCAGCTCTGGTCAAGCGGCGGGAGCGCAGAGAATGTGCGTTCATTCGCCTCCCACTCTAAACCGTATAGCACACATCATTATCATCAGCGCTAACTGCTGCAAAGAGGTGCGTGATCACAGGGCAGATGCATTTGTGCCGGACTGCAACATGCCATGCAGAGCATTATAAACAGCGCTTGTGTCAAGCGTGGTAAGAATAACGAACCACCCTGCAAAAAAAAACCCAACAACCTGCAAACATTTAACACATTTTACACTGTCTAAAGCAGATTTCTAATTTAAAATACTAATCTCCCTGTTTCTCAGGTCCAGGGCTTTGTAAGACCATTCAGGGTTTGACGCTTGGCCCCCATCAGGAGGAGAGTATGATATGCGACAGCGGGGTGGAGACCTCTTTCTAGAACCCCAGCCTCAGTCTGACTCTGTATCTACGAACGCAACCACTCAAACTGAGGCCTGACCCTAAAAGCCAGCTTCTTCCTCACTACAGCAGCATTGCCAATCAGCCTGAGGCCACGCCTCCAAACTCTGATTGGTGGATGTTAAACAGCCCAATGCAGACACTCCTCAGGCACGCACGAAATGTAAATGAGGGAACTTTGAGGATGTTAACTGAGGAGTCCTCAAACTTTCTGGCCATGGGGATGATATATATATATATATATAGCTTTTAATATGAATAAGTACCAAAAAGCACTTATTTGTACATTTTATTTTTAACTTGTATAAGAGCTATATTGGCTTGGCTATTTTTTTTATATTTTTAAGTAGCTGTGTTTTCATTTGTGGTTAAGCTGATTGAGGATTTGACTGAGAATATCCAGGTTGCTAATATATGTGCAAATGTGCATTTGATGCTCCTTCAGAAAACGCAATATTTACTCTCTTGGGCCTTATTTGCTAAACATTATTGCATGAAAAAACTGTTTCACAAATAAGAAAACCATTTCGGAGCATGCAGGGTGTTCTCAAGTAGTTTTCTTTCTTTTTTTCAAACAGTTGGATTCAGGAACAGCACACTCCTCACACTTTTCAATTTGGCTAACCTCTTATGCAAAAGTCCTGATGTAGTCCAGCTTACGAGGGCTTTTCTCTTTGTGCTGGATCATGTAAGATGCACACCTTTAGCCATGTGTGGAGGATAATTATAGTATCATCCTAAAAGGAAAAATCGTCTATTGGATTAACATGACTCTCTGGACCAATCAGATCCATCCCTTCATAAAAGACCCTCAGAAGCGCAAACACACAAAACATGAAGCTTGTTCAACTGCTGTTCCTTGCCTTTTTTCAGCTGTGATGCACAGCATTGTTTAGGATGGGATTTTTTTTTTCAAATTATTTTTTAGTGGTGCTACCTTGAATTCATACTTTCTGCTCACAGGTTCTTGATAAAACAAGCTTGAAACGTCATAAGCTTTGAGAGAATATCCTCTCGTTCATCTCCAAATAATTAATTCATTTCTAAAAACAGGAGGGTTAGTCCTGGGCAGTTAAATCAGCTGGTTCTAAGCGAATAAGAGTGTGAACTTGTGTTTTTCAAAAGAGTGTGTTTGACTAGATTATGATGTGGACTGTGTCTGTGTTTGATTCATACATACTTTTAAGATCTGTACGGGATGTGTGATTGGCGATCGTAATAACCAGATACCCCAAAATGAAAATGCTGTCATTTACAGAATGATGAAGATTATTAAAAGATAAAAGTCTTTTTTTGGGGTTCAAAGTCATTTGGAATGACAGTGAGTCAGTGATGACAGAAAATTAATTTGGGGGTGATCTGACCCTTTGATCTCAGACTGTTTAGGACAGAATATCGCTCATATGTGGGATCAGTTCCGAACTGTTTGTTCAACGTTACGCAACAATATAAATGCAGACCTGAACCAAGATCAACTCTCAGTTTGCTTTGTGAAATTTTCTAGACTTGGCCTTTGACCTTTGGACTGATGGAGGGACTTGTGTGACACCAAAATGCTTTCAGCCATTGTGATATTTTTATAGTATAGTGAATGCTAACAAGAGCAACATAACTCCAAACCAAAGGTTTGTCAGGCACTGTAATCTATTTATGTCTGTACCCTGTGAAACAGTGTTGTACAGAGGGGAAAATGTGTGTGCTTTGTTACTGGTGTTATTGTAATACTTTTATAATAAAATTATTCATTGTTTGTAACTGTTTTGAAGTCATTTCTAACTTTTGTTTATATCTGTAAAGATGTTGACACTTCATATCATGCCCTCATTTATTTATGGTACTTTTAAATGATAGATTTTATGTATAGGTTTCATTGTGTTAGCCTTGCCCCAGACACAGGCTTTCAATTCTAAAAAAGTATGAAAATCCAACTAAAGATTGAAAATAAGAGTAAAAGAGTGATAAACAATTTCAATATTTGTTATGTGAAAATGATTTCTATCCCACAGTTGTGGCATTGTTTCCACCACACCTAACAATTTTAGAAAAAGTTCAGAATATATATAATTCCATCGCCTCTGTTCCTTCTTTTCTATCTGTTGAGATCTTATTAATTCACCTTCCACTGTCTTTTCTAATTTTACTTCTGTTAGTATTGATGTTATTTTAAAATATGCTTTCTTGACACTGCCAACAACCATCCTTAAGGAGTGTCTCACATTTATTAGCCCACATATCACTACAATTGTGAATAAATCTTTGAATTCTGGGATAGAACCTTTAGACTTTCAGACAGCAGCCATCATTCCAGTCCCCCCAAAACCTGGGTGAGATGCTGCAGACTTGTCAGACTACAGGCCTATAGCCAATCTGCTCTTTCTGGCAAAGGTACTTGAACAGGTTGTCACTGCTCAACTACAGGATTATTTGTCCCCAAATAATTTACTGGAGCCTTTTCAATCTAGATTTCGATCAGGACACAGTACAGAGATGGCTCTTGTTAGAGTTGTGAATGACCTTCTTGTTGCTGTTGACTCAGGAGCTTGCGGCATTATAGTTTTTAAGACCTTAATGCTGCATTTGACACAGTCTGTCACACCATACGTCTTGAAAGGATTCATGAGTGGTTCGGTATCTCTGGTATAGTACTTGGCTGGTTCAGATTGTCATTTATGGATCATCTCCAGTTTGTCTGTCTGGAAGAACAGTAAATCTGAATCAACATTAATAGAGCACGGTGTCCCACAAGGGTCTGTTTTAGGCCCTACTTTGTTTAGCATTTATATGTTGATATAATAAGCAGATTGAATTATATATATATATATATATATATATATATATATATATATATATATATATGCAGATTTTTAAGAATTATGGTTTGGGGTATCATTGCTATGCTGACGATACGCAGATTTATATTAGTACAAAGTTTAATATTGAACCCACCTCTTCAGTCCTTTCTAATTGCTCCTTTTGAGCTTTTGAACTTTCTATGTTGCTGCCCCTAAGTTATGGAACGCTTTCCTTCCTGCACAGAAATGCACTGACGTTGGATTGTTTCAAGAAGTCTTTAAAAGCTCATCTTTTTAAACTAGTTTATACTGATTAAAAGATTGTTTTCTATTAACTTATTTTTTTGTTATATATATATATATATATATATATATATATATATATATATATATATATATATACATACACACATATATATATATATATATATATACATATATATACATACACATATATATATATATATATATATATATATATATACATACACATATATATATATATATATATATACATATATATATACATACACATATATATATATATATATATATATATATATATACATATATATACATACACATATATATATATATATATATATATATATATATATATATATATATATATATATATATATATACATACACATATATATATATATATATATATATATATATATATATATATATATATATATACATACACATATATATATATATATATATATATATATATATATATATATACATACACATATATATATATATATATATATATATATATATATATATATATATATATATATATATATATATACACATACACACATATATATATATATATATATATATATATACATACACACATATATATATATATATATATATATATTTCCCACATCATGGTCGACGAGCCAGCGTCCCACGTCATGGTCGACGAGCCAGCGTCCCACGTCATGGTCGACGAGCCAGCATCCCACGTCATGGCCGACGAGCCAGCGTCCCACATCATGGCCCACGAGCTAGCACCCACACCTGCCACAGCCGACGAGCCAACGCCCACGCCTGCCACAGGCAACGAGCAAACGCCCACACCTGCCATGGCAAACAAGCTGCTAGCCTCGTCCGTCCCAGAGCCTGCGTTGCCAGCCTCGTCAATCCCAGAGCCTGAACTGCCAACTTCGGCCTCCCGGAGGAGGAGAAAGTTTTGTGTTTACAAGTCTCTGCCCATGTACACGACCATGAAGGTAGTTTACAAGTCTCCACCCATGTGCACGACCACAGATGTCGTTTCCAAGTCTCCACCCATGTGCACGACCACAGATGTCGTTTCCAAGTCTCCACCCATGTACATGACCACAGACGTCGTCTCCAATTCTCTGCCCTTTTACACAACCCCAGAGGTAGTTCCCGAGTCCCAGTCCAGGCCCACAACCACAGAGGTCATTCCCGATTCTCTGTCTACGACCAAGACCACAGAAGTCGTTCCCAAGTCTCAGTCATTGCCCCCGACCACAGAGGTCATTCCTGAGTCTCTGTCTATGCCCACGATCCCAGAGTTCATTCCCGAGGCTCAGTCCATGCCCACGAACACAGAGGTCGCTCCCAAGACTCTGCTCATGTTCACAACCCCAAAGGTCACTCCTGAGTCTCTCCTCATGTTCACGACCACTGAGGTCTTTTCCCAGTCATCCAGGGCTCTTAGTTTCGAGCCTCCCCCGGCTTCGCCTTCCACAACTTTGCCCCATGTCATGGTCGCCAAGCCCGAGTTCCACGTCATGGCTGCCAAGCCCGAGTGCCACATTATGGCTGCCAAGCCTGAGTTCCAGGCCATGTCAAAGACATGCCAGAGTCAGCTCCAGACAATAGCTGGACAAACTGACAGCTAGAATGTAAAGGATCTGCAAAGCTGTCATTGCTGCACGTGGAGGATTTTGGATGCAAACTCTCTGAAGTAGTTTAAGAAGTTCTGAACATTTTTTTCAAATATTAATAGTAATTTTTCACGTTACTAATGTCCTGATTATACATAGTGATCAGTTGAAGGCCACTTTAGTGAATAAAAGTAAAAGTTTCTTTCCATAAGAGCAAAATCTGTACATTATTCCAAACTTTTGGCCGCCAGTGTGTGTATATATAATGCTCTGATGTCTTGTTTTTACTTAAACTGTATTGTAGAGAAAAGTGCATTATAAATCAAATGTATTATTATTAGTATACAAAGATAGATGATATACTGTAGATTAGCTACAGTTGTAACAAATGCTCTCATTGTCTTCACACAGTCATTGTGGAAAATAGGAACAATGTATGCTGGTTTTTTAAATGTATTTTGTTGGTAGACAGATAAAGGCATATCATGTGAAAAGAATATTTGTGCAGTAAAGCCTAAAGTGATACAACTGTACTCGGTCTACCCTAAAGTCTACCCTAAATCTCCTTTGATGCATGTACAAGTTAGACATTGTTAATTAATTTAAATAAACAAGTTATTAAATATTTGACGAGACATAACTGAGCATACGCTACTAGTTTTTATCTATTTATCGATTTCCAATTTTTTTATTTATCACCAGCAGATGGCGCCCAATCTTTCAATTTATTTTATTTATACTTTCATTTATACTTGGTCAAATTTTTATGTACCTCTTATCTTCATATTCGACAAAGGCTTTTTATACAGCTGTAAGGTTATTAGGCAAAATATTTATGTATTATTTTGTCATGAGTTTCTACATTTTTCTCCCTAGGATGAACCAAGAACAGCATCCTGGGCCTTGCCTACTCGGTGTGATCAGAGGATGAGGGGCCCACCCATAATAGTTTTGGCTTGGGTCCCGTGATTTTAAATAGCACGACTGATATAGTTTGCACACATACAGTCAATCTGCGTAATGTGTTGGTATTATGTACAGGTATGCTCAAGGTGTGTCATCAATGTGCTTAGCAATCTGATGACACATGGCCATTTTTATGAGCACAGGAAGCATTTGATCAAAAGAGCTTAGGGACATGGTTGCATCTGAATTATTGCATAAAGCCTGACTGTCAGTGTATACGTATAGATTTAGTTTGGGAACAAATTTGTACCCAAAAGTAAGTGAGATTCAGATTAGGGTGTGGGTCAAGCTAGGTTGATAGTTAATAATTAGGTAATAATTAGCTTTATATAAAAGCAAAAATTGTCTATGGTATGTCTCCATTTGGATAGCTAAGAAAATGTATGTTTTTACTTAGATATTGGGGACAAAATTGGCTAAATCTGTCAAACTCCCACTGGGAACACCCTCAAATGTAAAAATGATTCATGGATCAAGTGAATAATGTTTTGAACTTTACAAAATGCACAAAGTTTTCTTAGTGTTAGGGTTAGTCCTATTTGATTAGCTGCTTAAACAATACATGTCTGTGTTATGTCCTCATTTAAACAGCAAGCTAAACATTGGTGCAGTGTCTGTGAGTGTATGACGGTCAGGTTTTTGATATCTTTATAGTAAATATAATACATTCGAAAATGACAAACATACTTCCAAAGGTTCCCATTACTTAAATAACAATATATGGGTTAAATAATATCTTAATTAAATATGTCTTTTAAGTATTTCGGTGTCCGTTAAATGAATAGTTCACCCCAAAATGAAAATTCACTTGATCATTCACACACCCTCATGCAATCCCAGATGTGTATGACTTTCTTTCTTCTGCAGAACACAAATGAAGATTTTTAAAAGAACATTTCAGCTCTGTAGGTCCTCGCAATGCAATTGAAAGGTGACCAAAACTTTGAAGCTCCAAAAAGCATATAAAGGCTGAATAAAAGCCATAATACTCTAGTGTTTTAATCTATGTCTTCAGAAATATATGATAGGTGTGGGTGAGAAACATATACATATTTAAATCAATTTTTACTATAAATCTTCACTTTCACATACCTCTTCTTTTGTTTTTGGTGATTTGCCTTCTCCATGCATATTGCCCCTTACTGGGCAGGGTGGAGAATTTATTGAACTAAAGGACTTAACTATTGATATGTTTCTCACCCACTCCTATCGTACCGCTTATGAGGGCATGACAAACACTAGAGTTGTGTGGATTACTTTTATGCTGCCTTTATGTCCTTTTTGGAGCTTCAAAATTTTGGCCACCATTCACTTGCATGGAATGGCCAAACAGAGCTATTAAGAGAGATATTCTTCTTAATATCTTCATTTTTGTTCAGTAGAAGAAAGAAAGTCATACTCATCTGTTATGGCATGAGGGTGAGTAAATGATGAGAGAATGTTCATTTGTTTGGGTGAGCTATCCCTTTAAGGATAAGGTTAGCGTGTAGTAACTTTGCCTAATTTAAGAACAGAAGAAATCCTCTCCATGATGAATTTACCTCATCTTTGTGCATATATGCGCGTTAAGATTGATCTGAGGGCGTGAGCTGTGAGTGGAACTGTCGCCTCTGAAGAATATCTAAGTGAGACGCGAGCGAGCGTCGACGTCAAAACGGAATTCCGCATTCTAAAAACAGCCTGTGGATCCTGCTGGAGCTCGTGTGTGCGTGTCCTGCTCTCACTCTTTCAGACTGGATCTGTACTACAGGCGGAAGTTATGGTCGCTTGTGCTGGAGAAAAATCACATCTGCTGAGAAAGTGAAAACCAGCATAAACAATCATCAGCGCCCGTTTGATTTATTTATTTCTGTTACACTGTATCGATACATTGATACAGTGTAGCCACACGGCGTGTTTCCGATTGTAGCGTGAAAGAAGAAAAACATTCACTTTATTCAACAATGTCTCGGCTCGGTTTAACATAACTGGAACTGCTGAATCACATTATGTGACTCTCACAACAACGAATGTTTGTATTTTGCGCTGGATTTAAATAGTAAGAGAAATGGCAGATAGCGGTCGGGTGAAACACGACAGCCCGAGCTCGAGCCCCGGAGCCGGGAGGAAAAAAGTGCAGCAGTCACCTGGTTCAAAGGCGCGGTACTCGGTCAACGCTCCCGGTCACTGCTTTCGGAAAGTGACCCTGACCAAACCGACCTTCTGCCATCACTGCAGCGACTTTATATGGGGGATTGTCGGGTTTGTTTGTGAAGGTATGAGGATGCTTTATAGTTACAACTGGTCATCGTATTACTTACAGTTAAGCAATGTGAACACTAAGTCTGTTTAAATATGTAATAAAATATATAGTGATGGCAATACCATGGTAGTGAATGACTATCAAATTAATATACCATGGTGTGTATATATATTGCACAAAAAATACCAAGAAAAAAAAACATAAAGATGTTTTTCTAGGATTTAAATTCAGATATAATATATGCATGTATATATTAAAGAGCCATGGTATTACCATCACTGTACCATTTCACATGTCCAAAATGAGCTCACCCCTTTTCCCTATTAGCATTTTGAATGAGCCCTAATATTTGTTTCTATAGTTGATCTTAATGCATTTTGGAGGCATCATTAATCATTTATGCATTCTTTAACTCAATTAAAGTGGAAGTGTCTGATTTTAAGTGCAATATTCCCAAAGAAGTAGAAGGTTATGTTAGAAAATGGATAGGGAGATCTCTTTCCTTTCTCTCTTTCTCTCTCTCTCTCTCTCTCTCTCTCTCTCGCCATTCTCTTCGCAGAATGATTGAGTAGCTTGTCTACTAACTGGAGAAGACATATTGATACTGATCGATCCGGTACACTCCTCCTGTCGGGCAGGAATCTGTAATTGGCTGGTCAAGTGTAGGAGGAAACTTTGATTAGATCCTTCTAATTGATGGAGTGCAATGACAGAGAGAAAAGATCTCTACTGTTCTCATGTTTACAGTGCTGCCCAGTTGGTTAAATGTTAACAAAGCATCATTCAGAACAGTTAATGCTGGGGCAATCCCCCCGAATCAACCTAGGATTAAACCTGACCTAAACAACGGCAACTGATTGTTGCTTCTATCCATGAAATGCTTTTCATAGCACAGCGTGGGCCATATTTATGGAAGGCTGCATTACAATGTAGGCTAACAAGCCTGGTACAACTGATGTGATCGATATTGAATCACTGATACTATGGATCAACATATTGGAATGTGCAAGAGAAACCAGGCCAATGTAAACTCAGATGTACACATTGTTAAAGTATCGATTATATGACAAACGTTCATCCAGCACTCTTGTCTTCCAACAATTAGTGATCCATATGACACCTTAATTTCAGTCCATGACACACCTGGATTACTCTGACAGTGTGATCTGTTGGTGAATTATGTGGGACCTGATAAGGCCGAACGTACTCTTTGCAAGTGAACGCAGTTTGAACATGCTTAACATGCATTCTTTTTTTTTTTTTTTTGTAATGAAAATGTTTTATTGATTCAAAGAAAATAACACAACAGAGAAAAACACAACATATTCACACCGAATCAACATTTAACTTTTAACCCTCATTAATATCCCTCCCCAAACACCTACCCTACCCCAAAGAACACCCCTGTGGTCACATAAAATAACACACACACACAAACAATAAAAAATTAATTACAAAAATATATTTAATAAACATGCATAATTAAACTAAACGTCTCTCTCTTCATCCCTTCCCCTAGAGACCCCCAAAACTGCCAAATAGCTACCCCACTTCCTGAAAAACAAGTCCTCCAGCCCTAGCCTTCCATCTATCATCTTTTCAAAAGCTGCCACCCTCCCCATCTCCCCACACCACTCCGGAAAAGATGGCACTCTGTCTGAATTACAACCCCTTAAAATAATTTGTCTGCCAATCATCATTCCAGTCAGGACCCAATTTGACTTCCACCCCCATAAAATAATTTGTCTACCAATCATCACACCCAAAATACAAAGTCTGGGGCAAAGTAAAATTTGAGTGCCCAGAATGTCACAAATAATTCTGAACCTTCTTAACACATCTCCAAAAAATATGGGTTGTGTCTCCAACTTCTGATTGGCATCGCCAGCAGGTGCTGGTGTCTTTAAGACCAAGCATATGTTATCTAGAGGGAGTCCAATAAAATCTTTGTAAATTCATAAATTGCATAAGGCGAACCCTTGTATCTCTAGATGCAGACTTGACATTTTTCAGAATCTTAGTCCACACTCTATCCTCCAATACAAAAATTAAAATCTTTCTCCCATAATCTCTTGTTAGAAGTTAAAGCTCCATCACCCAGACTCTGAGTCAGCAGGGAGTAATACACTGATGCCTCATGAACTTTCCCAAAAGCAGTAATCACCTCTCCCAAAGTATCTGCTGTTTTAGGGGGGGTGTGTGCTAAACAAAAACAGTAAGAGCATGTGGCACAGCTGTAAATACCTATAAAACTGAGATCTGGGAATCCCAAAATGATGACCCAAATTCTCAAAAGATCTCAACTCTCCACTCTCATACAGGACGCTGAGTGTAGCAACCACCCTCATAATCCACTCTGATCAACAGAAAGGGGACTTGATGATACATCATTTTGGGTTAAGCCATATGCTCGAGGCAACATTTAAATAAATGTCCGAGTTAAATACTCTGGCCACTCTTGTGCAAATGTGAGATAATGGGTGTGACTTAACTTCTCCTGTTAGTTTGATAGAAATGCTTTGCAATGGCAAAATAGTGGCAAGGACTTCCTGTTCAATAGAAAACCAGGTAGAGGCTCTTTCAGGTGGAAGCAACCAATGAGTCAAATGCCTGAGACGAACGCATAGTAATAAAACTAAATTTTGGTTAGGCTTAGCCCACCTTTGTTAATCGGCCTTTGTAATTTGTTGAAATGTAGTCTGGGACGTACAGTATACCGTTCCAAATGAATAACTTTGCTTTGTTATCAAATTGCTTGAAATAAGAGAGGGGGATATCTATAGGGAGTGACTGTGGCAGGTTGTTGAATTTTGGAATACAGTTAATTTTAATAACATTAACCTTCCCAATTATCGATAAATGTTATGAAGCCCATCTGTCCACATAGCTTGAAAATCTTTTAATTAAATGGTCAAAATTAACTACCCAAATACTTAATGCCCTGTTTTGGCCACTGGAAGGCACCCGGCTGGAAGACCGTTTCTGAACAGTACGCTGTCAAAGCCAAAGCTTCGGATTTAGACCAATTTACTTTGTATACTGAGAGCTTGGAAAACAAATGAATAATTCTGTGGAGGCAAGGCATAGATCTAGAAGGGTCAGAGACAAATAATAAACTATCATCTGTGTAAAGCAAAAGCTTATGCAACACACCTCCTGACACCACCCCTGGAAAATCCTCCTCCTTCCTTATTGCGGCTGCTAATGGCTCCAGGGCAAGACAGAACAATAATGGGGAAAGAGGGCAACCCTGCGGAGTGCCCCCATTCAGAGTAAAATAATCTGAAATTAATCCATTTGTTTGTACTGCTGCTATAGGGTGTCTATAAAGTAACTTAATCCAAACATTAAATGTACTCCCGAACCTGTACATTTCCAAAATCTTAGAAAGATTATCCCATTCTACCATATAAAAAGGCTTTTCGGCATTAAGTGAGATGGCAGCGACCGGAGACTGACCACATGATATTGATGAAACGCCTAATGTTATCAGAAGAGCAATGACCCTGAATAAACTCCACCTGATCTATATGCATAAGAGATGTCATAACTTAATCGGTTAGCCAGAATTTCTCACAAAACGTTTACGTCTAGCTAGATCAGGGAAATTGGATGGTAACTCTCATACTCGCTTGGATCATGGTTGGAGGAAGCTTTCCATTCTTTAATGATTCCGTATAAACTTCTAACAAAAGCAGAGCCAATTCTGTCGCATAAGATCTGAAAAATTCATCGGCAAAACCACCTGGCCCCGGAGCCTTGACTGTAGGGAAGGCTTTAATTACCTCGTCAATCTCCTCCAAGTTTATCTAAGAATCAAGAGAGTTTATTTGCTCAGTCGTCAATTTAGGAAGTTCTAATGGTTCCACAAAGTTTCTGATATCTTCATCAGTAGACAAAGATGTGGAACTATAAAGATCAAGATTGAATTCTTTAAAGGCATTATTAAAATCAATGGCCAAGGTAAAAATTTCACCCCCAGCAGATTTCACTGAGGGAATGGTAGAAAAAGACTCTCTTTGTTTTATATATCTAGCTGAAAGCTTCCCTGCTTTGTTCTGAATAACCAAAACTCACTTTCCATGACAAAATAGTATTATATCTGTATTTCAATCGTGTCAATTCTCTGAGGCCATCAGACGACATTCCGCGCTTCAGCTCTGCCTCTGCACTTTAAATATTCCCTTCCACGAGTTCTCATGCTTTGGATTTTTTGATGAATGAGGCATACTGTATGATCCGACCCATAAGAATCGCTTTAAGTGCCTCCCAAGCCACCCCACAGAGGATACTGAGGACCAGTTGGTCTCCATATAGACATTGATTTCAGCCTTTAACGTTTGTTGGAAATCAGGATTTTGCAAAAGGGTTGCTGTATATTAAAGTGCCAACTATATGATCTATTTTTCTCTATATGTTGCAACACCACTAAACACACCAGGGCATGATCTGAGACTAAGATGTTTCCAATTGAGCAACCAACAACAGATGAAATGAGGGATTTAGATATAAAAATATATATATATATTCTAGAATAAATCTTATGAACTGATGAAAAAATATATATAATCCCTACCAGATGGGTTCAAAAGTCTCCAAATATCTGTAAGACCAAGATTTTTACACATCCTGTGTAGTGTCAGTGTTGTTCTAGGGGTCTTACACACTTTTGCTTTACTATGATCAAGGACTGGACTAAAGTCTCCTCCCAATATTATATCATGTCAGTGGTTTGCAGCATCCCTTCAAGGTCTATAAAAAAGCCCTGATCTTTAGCGTTAGGTGCATAAATATTAGCCAAAAATCAACCTTTGCCCCTGAATTTCTGCTAAAACAATAATGACTCATAATTTATCTTTAATCTGTTTTAGAAATTTTAATAGTACATGTTTTTTATCAATATAATAATTGCCTTGCTTTTACTTGAGTCAGCACTAAAGAAAACATGCCCACCCAATATTTTCCCAAATATTTCAGCTTCCTGCTGGGAAAGATGAGTTTCTTGAAGAAACACTATATCATCGCTGGCGGATTATCGGATAATTCTCTCTCCGATGACTCCAGATAATCTCTGCTTCTCAACATCTGCCAATCCTGTAAACGACTCAGAATTTTGTTTCCATCACCGTAATCGATAGACATATTACAGCGAGATCTTCTAAGTCAACCAAAACTTTTGTCAGCATCACAAACATATAGGACATTTGACGCTGAATTTCTCACGCTGCTCCATTCAAATCGAGTCCCTGGACTGTAGGCCCAGAGATTTCAGCTTGAGCTGACATGTTGACTTCAAAGAGCAAATATGTAGCAGGGTGGATCAAATCTCCCCGGATTATAATACAAAAATTATTAAAAACCAGCAAAGTGCGCAGAGCTTGCCGTTTACACATCCCCTTTTCACATGGCATCACGTGAGCAATCTGGGGTTCGGAACGCGGTGACCTGCGTAGTGGTAATAGGAACTTCATACAGTCTGAGGCTGCGTTTCCACTGATGCAGAAGAAATCCACACAAAGCCACTCCCAACGCTAGGGAACTGCTTGCCCCGTGCTGCTGTCAATTTTACAATCCACCTTGCGAGCTTGATGCTCGGCTTCCATAGGAAGGAATTGAAAGCACTCGCTCACATTCGCACACACAGGCTAAATATCAAAAATTACTCAAAAGTGTATCGTCGATATCATGGAGTTATTTATCGCGATAAATATTGATATCGTTTTATTGCACAGCCCTAGTTTCATATAACAAAATAGGGACATATGATTTCCTTTTAGGCTTTAAAAACAAAAAAATATTGCATAGGGTAGAATGACTTGAAAAATAAGATAATATATAATACAAATATTTCCAAAAATGTCAACTTTATGTATAACAAATACTTAAATACTTGCTCTTTTGGGTCAACTTTATCTTGGTATGTTTTACATTGACTCAGTTGTCTTTTGACCCCAGCTAACCTGAATAGTTATTATAATATAACAGTATATATTAGAATATACAGTAGTAAAATATTTCTGTCCTAAATTCTTCACTTTCACACGTTACATAAGGGCTCTCCGAGGCAATAGCCCTTATTTGGCATGAAGGAAGACCTTTGAGTTCCATCGAAATCGAGTTAGCAGGCATCTTATCTGAAGCTTGTAGGAATCCACAATGACCAAGAACATTTGTCATTACGCATGCATTAAATTAAAGTGAAACTGGTGCACTTTGCATTCACTATCAAGGCTATCATTAGGCTTGATTAGCCTAATACGGGACTGGGCGTGTAGGATCACGACCCGGCCCCGCCCTCCACCGTGCCACATTGGTTCATTGATTTAAGACAGATAGATTCATACCGATTGTGAACAATAACCCATACCACCTTTTCAAGGGGATTCATTTGTTGACTGGTGGTGTTGCACACCTGAGTTTGGAAAACAGATGGGTTAAAAACATTTATGTCCAGCTGACTACATGTACATAGTCTATGTAATCGTTAATGGAACCATATCTGCTACCATCTGAGGTCTATATATATATATATACACTACCGTTCAAAAGTTTGGGGTCACTTACTCATTCTTTATTTATTTATTTATTTCACATTTTAGAATAATAGTAGTCAGCAAAACTATGGAATAATAGAAATGGAAATATGGGAATTATTTTGTGACCAAAAAATCCAAAATAAATCCAAAACTATGTAATATTTTAGCATCTTCAAAGTAGTCACCCTTTGCCTAGATTTTGCAGACATGTACTCGTGACATTTTCTCAACCAACTTCTTGAGGAATCACCCCGGGATGCTTTTTAAACAGTATTGAAGGAGTTCCCATCTATGTTGGGCACTTATTGGCTTCTTTTCTTCATATTTTGATCCAAGTCATCCATTTCAAAAACTTTTTTTTTTTTTAGGAAATTTTAGATTTGTAATTAAATAAATGTATATGTTTTGGCAGAATAATATTTTGTCTACAAAGTTAATTTCAAACTTTTAAGCATACACCTTCAGATCAAAAGATTTTTAAGATCATGAGAAACATTTCAGACAAGTGACCCCAAACTTTTGAACGGTAGTGTATATAACATTCCCATGCTCATATAGTGAATGTAAACTTGAGTAGCTGCTCTTGCCCATTTAAAGCCTGTTGATTTTTCTCAGGCAGAGATTAATCCACAGTGTTATGCCAGACTTTGACCACAGTTTCTGTATGAATGTTTCTGGCAGCGAGCAGCAATACTTTAAAGGCAAGCAGATTGGATTTGTGTTGTCATAAGAGATTGGCAGGGCAGAAAAGCTGATGTTGATTGACCACGTGTATGTTACCAGGCAGAGAAAGGCAGAAATGAGACGTTTGTGTTGCGTAATGCACTGCAGTGAAGTATTGATTGACTCTTTCAGGTCGGCATGGCAACACTGTCCAATGGAGCGGGAAGGCACGCTGGATGCTGTAGCTATAAGGACTGAGAGTAGAACATAAACGGACATGTATGTTCTACGTCAAGCATATATAGTGTGCTTAGTGCATTGGTTAAGTGGTGTTTTAGTCCCAATTTTTACAATCCAATTATTCTGAATAGATAAAATCAGGCGTCGCACAACATTTTTCCTCTAATACTTTCATATTGACTTTAAGTCTACAAAAACGCCTTTACAGACAGCTTGACTCAAATGACCTTACAAAAAATAAACATATATATATATATATATATATATATATATATATATATATATATATATAATATAATATAATATAATTATAATTTGCTGAATTGCATAGTAACTACTACTCTTACTATTTCTAACATATCTTTAAATGCTCATTTTGTATCTTTAAACCAATTTGAAGCATGTAAGTATAAGAGTAGTTTTTTTTTAAATCAAGATCAAGTTTTTAGGTTAAAATTTATGTAAATGTGCATTCCAAAATATATTTAACCCTATTTTTAAGATTTACGCATTTCAATTTCATAACAAATTGAATTGAGTGATTATTAAATATAATATGAATTAAGAATTTTAATGAATTACAGGTTATTCAAATGTTTCATTTAAATCATCCTAGTAATAAGTAAACATGGATTCATTTTAGGTTTATTATATTCATTAACAAAATCTATGGCGTAAATTTTAACACAAATAAATTGTGTATTTCAGGTTCTGTAACCGGTATCCCTTTTTTTCTTAAAGGGATAGTTCACCCCAAAATTAAAATTCTCTCATTATGTACTCACCCTCATTGTGTATGACTTTTTCATCACCAGAACACATTTGAAGAAAAATATCGTAGCTCAGGTGGTCCTTAAAATGCAAGTAAATGGAGATTTCTCTTTTGAAGCTCCAAAAATCACAGGCAGTCAGCATAAACGTCATCCAAAGCAATACGATCACTCTTCGTAAAAAGATAAATATTTAATAGAGGTGTAAGCATTGTAAATCATTTAATAGTATTTAATTATGATTTAAAATTAATCTATGCCATGCTATTCATTTTCATTTTTAAGCTCATATGGAAGTTGCTGGTCCAGGATGAGAGATATATCTGCTTCTATGAGAGTGCGGCTGTCAGCTGCTCCTCTCCTCACCTGCACAGGTGATGGTAAAGTGCTTTAAATAGCACAGTTGTTGCTTTAGAAATGTATCAAGTGTCCCATATGCACTGTTGTATCTGTTTGCTCTGCAAGTAGAAGAAAACACTAATTAATTTAGTAAAAGTACAAATATTCCAAATACTGTATTCCTTCAGCTAATATGTCATATAAACAGCATGCATAATCATAAGCCTATAAAGCAAAATACTTTTTTAAGATCATGAGAAATAAATTCATTGTGTCTAATGACTGTCTGGCACTGTAGTTTCTGATTTCTCTGATTACATATAATTGGTTGGCTTCACAGTGTGACAACATGTCTTATCTTCTTTTAGAATGTTTTCAGTGCTCTTGGTCTTTGTGGTTGTGATAGTGAGAGGAGCTCAGCCTGGCCAGCGAGATCACTTCCTGTCAAGCAAAACCAACAAATGCACATGTTCAGTCTGTACCGAGTGCCAAAGTGTGCTCTGAAAAGAGCAGTGGTTGGGCACACAGTGATCCAGTGGTAGGCAGAGTGTGATGACTGGTTGCTTGATTTCTTCACTATCCACAGTGACGGACTATTGGGGCAAATTGTAACCCTGCTGCTTCTTTGATATGTTAATGTTTAGGAAAATGTCAAGACACCCTCAGGCAATGTGATGTGTGTATTTTTTTCAGTGTTAAATTATGCACTTCTATGTCAGTCTAAAAACTATGAATAAGCCATTTGTGTTTTGACTTCCCCTAAGACTGAAGTCTGTGTTTTCTGCACCACTATTGTCACCAAATGGAATTAATTAAAATAATCACTGTTTTCAAACAGATTCCAAAAGTCCTCCTGTCTTCGATTGGTTGTACAAACAGATAGTCCCACCCCAAACTCACACCATTGGTTAAAAAATGTTGCTGTGTCTGGCTTTGGGTCACAAGAACTGCGGGGGCCGGCAAACAAACAGGGAGGGTAGAGTCACATGAGGTAACCTCCACGTGATCGCGATTAGGGGTTCTCGCTCTCAATGGGGCATGTGGTAAGTTGTGCATGGATCACAGAGAGTAGCATGAGCCTCCACATGCTGTGAGTCTCTGCGGTGTCATTCACATTGAGTCACGTGATAAGATGTGCAGACTGACTGTTTAAGAAGTAGAGGCAACTGAGACTTGTCCTCCACCACCCGGATTGAGGTGAGCGCCACCACCGCGCCACCACGAGGACCTACTAAGTAGTGGGAATTGGGCATTCCAAATTGGGAGAAAAGGGGAGGGAAAAAAATGTTTAATTGCGTAAATTCCTGGTGAAGAACTGTTCTGCCATGTTGCTGAAGAAAAAAGATTGACCCAATAGAGAATCGCCACAAAGGCGCCAGAAGAGCTCTACAATGACTGTCCGCTCCCATGATTGGCAGTCTTTATAAACTCTAAATCTACTAACACATTTGCAGATATCTGAATACTTTGCAATTAAATTACAGTATATTATTTCTATACTGAAATTAACAACTTTAAATCAATAGTTTTCTATCGTTTTTTTTTTTTTTATTCAATCAAGCCATTCGCAATGCTTGATTGTTGTTCATTCCCTTATTAAAGACGTAAAAGTTGCACTCCGTAATATTTTCCCCATTAAAAGTATTACTCTTAATGAAACTAATTGTCATTTTTTGTATTAATGAATTGTAATTTTTAAACATATGTATAAAATCATGACCACTCACATGAGATGAAGGCTGTAGTCATATTAGTGACCTTATAAAAGCTGTTTTCTTCATGGGGCAGGGGCACCCTTATGGGGGCTGCCATTTTAGAATCACATGACCTGCTGAATACTACTCTCTTAAACTCAGTAACCATCTATTGGGCACGTTCACTCTTGGATTAAATGAAAAATGGCTGATTGTGAATAGTAAAATGTTTACAATGGCATCTGTACCTGAAAACTATTGATTTTGAATTATGCTGCATCCACACCACTAGGTGTCACTGTAAATCCAAGATGACAATCAAAAAGTTACTGAGTACAATTTTAAGGACAGTCTTTTACCTTTGTCTTTTTGTATGATTTTCAAAAATCCTAGTTTTGCGTAGGGCTGAACGATTTGGATAAGTCATATTGCAATTATTTTTAAAGATTGCTATTTTAAACTGCGGTTATTATAAACAAAACAAACTAAAATGGAAATGTTTTACTCGTGTTCTACTGCTAATAAAGTTTTGAATGCTCACACCTGAGTCCTCTAAAAAGAAATAAACTTGGACCTTTTTTTTACTTCTGCCATGAACAAATAAATAAATAAATCAAAGAAACAAAGAGAAACAAAAACACACTGTGGTCTCATACCACAATTCATCATTATTATTTCTGGAACCCAATCAAATTGAATATTAAATTATTGTAATTTTACAATATTTTAATTATTATGAAATATAGTAATACATTTCTGAAATAAAATTTTAACGTGCACCTGGCTTTGCTTTGTGCTCAAGTAAACCAAAGAGTTCTTAACTGTCATATTTATAATATACAAATATAATGCGGTCCGCACACGTAAGCAAACGGAACTGAATTCGGAGCTTATCTGTTACATTGAGAACCACAGAACGGGTCTGAAAACACTGTAATAATGCACTAACATGATACAGACAGGACAGAGCAGTGCATAGAACCTTTGAAGTGGGCAGCGCAAGCAGACTATTTATGTAATTTACATTTATGCATTTGGCAGAAGCTTTTATCCAAAACGACTTACAGAGCCCTTAACCTGGAGTTAAGTGTCTTGCTCAAGGACACAATGATGGTGGCTGTGGGGATCGAACCAGCGACTTTCTGATTACCAGATTACCAGTTATGTGCTTTAGACCACTACACCACCACCACTCATGTAATTCAATCGCAGCCCTTTGCGGTTTAATAATCACACAGGGTCTTATCACAATTTCAATTTCATTTTGGTGAATTGTGCAGCCCTACTTCACTGCTTTAAATCATAGGTTGTAGTGGTATGATTTACCTTGGAGGTGGTTGATAAATGGCTTAGCTCTTTTATGAAGGATTTTATGAAATCCCTATGGAACAATTATTGGGAAAAATACTTCCAGAATCATGACAGCTGAAAAGTGCACAGGCACTGTTGCGCTCTATTGTTAATGAAGGGAAGCATCATTATCACTACAATATTTCTATTGATCATACTTGGGATAAAGGGACAATTTGAATCCGTAAAGCTATTAAACTGTAGCATGTAACTTTTTCTTCTGCATGTGCCACGTACATAAATGATGCCTCAAATCATGCAGCTTAAGGAGGGTTGTGCTATTACTTTTCAAAGTATTTGGATTTAGGTTAGACTTTTATTTTGGGCTTTCATTGAAAGACGGACCCGAGACATACTGTATAATTAGAGGCTTGGGGGTGGGCTCTTTTTAGCAACTACCTAGCAACTCAGAACACCTTAGGGTTTGAATATTAATGCCCTGACATTCACCCACAGCACAATAGCACTGTGGCTGGCAATTTTGAATGGGTAAGTGCCACTAATATTTTCTACATATAATGTGAAAACTATGCTGGGGCAGAAATTTCACACTGTAGCTTTAATTCTGTTTCAACATTTTACTTGTGTTCAGCATGTGTTGACGTGTGTTTGGAAAGTTAATGCAAAAGAATGATTATTATAATTATTTTTTGTTTTATTATTTTTTGTGCCCTTTACCCTATAAAAGACTTATTTCTTTAAGAAACTCATGCTCTTAATAGCAGATATAACAGTATGGAACAGTGCATTGGGCTATGAATTCACTGGAAAAGAATGACAAGTTTTCTTTTGGTAAAACTGCTGCTCTCGAAGCTCTTGGCACCATAAAGATTCCGAAGCCTGTGGGTCAATGGCATGTGATGTCCTTAACTTTTTAACCATCAAAACTCTCTCTCTCTCTCTCTGTCTGCAGTGTGTAACTTCATGTCTCATGAGAAGTGTTTGAAGCATGTCAGGACAGTGTGTTCCTGTATGGCTCCTACTCAAGTTCGGGTAAGTGACGTGTCATTCATGAGTTCAGCAGAACACAAACAAAGATATTTAGAAGGATATCTTGGCTCTGTTGGTCCAAACAATGTAAGTGAATGGTGGCCAAAAAGGCAGCCTAAACTTAATCCTTAAGACTCCTGTGGTTAAATCTACATCTTCAGAAGCAATATGAAGTATGGGTAAGAAACGGATTCATATTTAAGCCTATATTTTTACTAGAAATTCTCCTCCCTGCCCAGTAGGTGGCGACATGCATGAAGAATGTGAATTGCCGAAAACAAAAGAAGAAGAATGTGAATGTGGTGATTTTATGTGCTGTTGGAGCTTCAAAATTTTGGTCACCATTCATTTGTACTGTGAGGACCAGCAGAGCTGAAATACTCTTTTCAAATCTTTCTGTAGGAGAAAGAAAGTCATATACATCTGGGATGGCATGAGGTTTAAGGTTCGATCACATTTATCTTCAAATGGTGAAATTCTGCAGATTAAATAGTCATCTCTGTATTTTTGTGAATTCTAACTGTCATAAACATACTGCCACAAGGCAAACAATATACTAATGGTCATAACAATAGTGTTCATTTTGTTATTTTTTCTTATCTTTTGATTTTGGAGTTTAAATTTTACCTGGATATGTTTTCGTGAGATTCGCTCATTTATGATGCACCCAGTTCTACACATTTAGTCTGACACCTCAAACACACCGCATTATTGAGTCATCACAACACTGGCAGGGTGCTCCAGTGATTCAGGACATTAAGTCTTAAAGTCTTTTTCAGTGGCCGCCCAAACAACATTTTTAGAAGTTGGGAGAGAAAACTTCCTTTTATATTTTGTCATTGACATAATGATGTCACTTGATTTGAGCATGACCATTGGTGTCCGATTCCTGAACGAATGACTCTCATGAGTCTACACTGATCTACAGCACGATCAGTGTACTCCTGCAATTTAAATGCTGTGCGGTTACTGAATGGTTGTTCATACAGTAGGACAAATGTGTAGATAGAGAGAGGCCTACACACAAGTTTTGTTGTGATCAAATGATTTAATGAAAAAAAATCTATATTTTTTACCCAGACCTAGTTGTGGCATATTTCTTAGGCATATTAATAGACAGAAGACTTTGAACAGTTGCTGACACTTAAAAAACCTGCTGTAGTGTTTTGAAAACAGGATGTAGCCTTTAAAACTTCACAAGTCTTGCTGGTTAACAGCTTGAGAAAAAAAACATGCAAAATGCTCACTACTATCAAGGTTTTATTTTCTGTTATAACATCTGTTTTGAACCCCCCCCCCCCCCCAATCTTTCTGATGTACTATGTGAAAGTTTCTTGAGATTTTTTTGGTGACAAAATTACTAACTTAAGATCGCAGTTAATGCCTTGTGTTGATGATCTGCCAAATTCTATGCAGTCACTAGCCTCATGGGATGCCTTCAACCCTATCACATTACACACATTTATAGAAATATCTGCCAGTCTTAAACCCTCCTTTTGCCCCCTTGATATTATTCATCTTCAGTACTTCAAACAACTAGCATACTCATTAGGTCCTGGTCTGGTGTCCTTTCTGAACAAACGTCTACTTACAGGGTCCATCCCGACTGCCTCAAAATTGCATCTGTCACTCCTTTGATCAAGAAGCCTTCACTAGATGACTTTGCTGATGACACTCAAATCTACTTACCAGTTAAACTAACTGATCACATTGCAATACAATCTTTTCTAGCTTGCCTGGAGGAAATAAAAAGTTGGCTAGCAAAAGACAGAAGTGATTATCTTTGGTCCTAAAGACAATTTTAAATTCAGTAATGCTGACTGCGGAAATCTTAATGCTTTCCTCTCTCCTCAAGTACGGAACCTGGGTGTCCAGTTTGATAGCCAGCGGAAATTTTACGAACATATTAGTGCTTTCATAGGTTTAGTTTATTTCAGCTATTGCTGAGAATATATATATATATATATATATATATATATATATATATATATATATATATACAGTGAGGAAAATAAGTATTTGAACACCCTGCTATTTTGCAAGTTCTCCCACTTGGAAATCATGGAGGGGTCTGAAATTGTCATCGTAGGTGCATGTCCACTGTGAGAGACATAATCTAAAAAAAAAAATCCAGAAATCACAATGTATGATTTTTTAACTATTTATTTGTATGATACAGCTGCAAATAAGTATTTGAACACCTGAGAAAATCAATGTTAATATTTGGTACAGTAGCCTTTGTTTGCAATTACAGAGGTCAAACGTTTCCTGTAGTTTTTCACCAGGTTTGCACACACTGCAGGAGGGATTTTGGCCCACTCCTCCACACAGATCTTCTCTAGATCAGTCAGGTTTCTGGGCTGTCGCTGAGAAACACGGAGTTTGAGCTCCCTCCAAAGATTCTCTATTGGGTTTAGGTCTGGAGACTGGCTAGGCCACGCCAGAACCTTGATATGCTTCTTACACAGCCACTCCTTGGTTATCCTGGCTGTGTGCTTCGGGTCATTGTCATGTTGGAAGACCCAGCCTCGACCCATCTTCAATGCTCTAACTGAGGGAAGGAGGTTGTTCCCCAAAATCTCGCAATACATGGCCCCGGTCATCCTCTCCTTAATACAGTGCAGTCGCCCTGTCCCATGTGCAGAAAAACACCCCCAAATCATGATGCTACCACCCTCATGCTTCACAGTAGGGATGGTGTTCTTGGGATGGTACTCATCATTCTTCTTCCTCCAAACACGGTTAGTGGAATTATGACCAAAAAGTTCTATTTTGGTCTCATCTGACCACATGACTTTCTCCCATGACTCCTCTGGATCATCCAAATAGTCATTGGCAAACTTAAGACGGACCTTGACATTGACAACCTTCCGTGCCATGCATGATTTCAAACCATGACGTCTTAGTGTATTACCAACAGTAACCTTGGAAACGGTGGTCCCAGCTCTTTTCAGGTCATTGACCAGCTCCTCCCGTGTAGTTCTGGGCTGATTTCTCACCTTTCTTAGGATCATTGAGACCCCACGAGGTGAGATCTTGCATGGAGCCCCAGTCCGAGGGAGATTGACTGTCATGTTTAGCTTCTTCCATTTTCTAATGATTGCTCCAACAGTGGACCTTTTTTCACCAAGCTGCTTGGCAATTTCCCCGTAGCCCTTTCCAGCCTTGTGGAGGTGTACAGTTTTGTCTCTAGTGTCTTTGGACAGCTCTTTGGTCTTGGTCATGTTAGTAGTTGGATTCTTACTGACTGTATGGGGTGGACAGGTGTCTTTATGCAGCTAACGACCTCAAACAGGTGCATCTAATTTAGGATAATAAATGGAGTGGAGGTGGACATTTTAAAGGCAGACTAACAGGTCTTTGAGGGTCAGAATTCTAGCTGATAGACAGGTGTTCAAATACTTATTTGCAGCTGTATCATACAAATAAATAGTTAAAAAATCATACATTGTGATTTCTGGATTTTTTTTTTTTTAGATTATGTCTCTCACCGTGGACATGCACCTACGATGACAATTTCAGACCCCTCCATGATTTCCAAGTGGGAGAACTTGCAAAATAGCAGGGTGTTCAAATACTTATTTTCCTCACTGTATATATATATATATATATATAACTGAAAACTATTGATTTTGTATGATGCTGCATCCACACCACTAGGTGTCACTGTAAATCCAAGATGACATGAACAAAGTGTTACTGAGTGCACCTTTAAAAACTGAATTTCCTCATTGTGTTGATCACATGTGTTGCTTCAACAGAGGTGATTACATTAGCCTTATGGTGCATAGGTGACACTGACAGCGTAATAACATCACAACAGTCGCAGAATGTTACCGGAGGGTGCACAGAGCACCGTGCCACAGCAAAACTTAATTTAGACCAAAAGATAATCATGTAATATAATCAGAAACCACCGGTGTGAATGAAAGAATGGCTCAGCTGTGTGTGTGTGTGTGTGTGTGTGTGTGTGTGTGCGCGCGTGTGCGTGCACGCGTGTTGTGTGTGGGTGGTTGCTTGTAGGAGGGAGTCAGTTTCAGAGCCAACTGCTTCATTAACCTTTACTGAACAACCTCTGTGAACCACATCTGAGGAAACACAAACATGACTGTTACAGCCACATGACACTGTTATTATACAGAAAGACTAGAATTCAGAAAAGACATGTTCACATATCACCTCCTGTAGAAGTTAATTCATTTTAAATGAAATATATTGTAGAAATTTGTAATTACAACAATAAATGGCTTTTGCAATGCATTTTACTTCCATAATGGATGTTACATATATCGATTTAAAACAGAATATACAATGGGAAATAATATCACTCACCAAGCACTTTATTAGGTACACTATGATCCTAATAAAGTGCACAATCAAACAATCAATCAAATCACTTTATTGTCACACTACTGTGTACACGAGTGCAACAGCAGGTGAAAGTCTTGTGTGCAGTTCCGAGCAACATTGCAGTCATGACAGTGACGAGACATAAACCACTTTACAATAAACAACATATTTACACAACAATTTACATATCAAATGTACACAATACACACAATGTAGAATACACATACACTAGATAAGGGTATATAAAAATATATATACACTAATTTGAATTGGGGAGAATATATTTGACAGAATGAAGATTAATAAAGTGCAGTGCTGATTGTTGATCATGAGAGATCATGTGTTCAATAGTCTTATTGCTTGGGGGAAGAAGCTGTCATGTAGTCGGGTGGTGCGGGTCCTGATGCTGCGATACCGCCTGCCTGATGGAAGCAGTGAGAGCAGCCCATGACTCGGGTGACTGGAGTCTCTGATGATCCTCCGAGCTTTTTTCACACACTGACTGTTGTATATATCCTGGAGGGAGGGAAGCTCACCTCCGATGATGTTTCTGGCAGTTCGCACCACCCTTTGCAGGGCTTTGCGGTTGTGGACGGTGCTATTGCCGTACCAGGCGGTGATGCAGCCAGTCAGGATGCTCTCTACAGCGCTGGTGTAGAACCGTGTGAAGATGTGGTGGTTCATTCCAAACTTCCTCAGCCGTCTCAGGAAAAAGAGGCGCTGGTGAGCCTTCTTCACAATGGCCTCAGTGTGGACGGACCATGTGAGTTCCTCAGTAATGTGGACACCGAGGAACTTGAAGCTGCTGACTCTCTCCACCGGTGCTCCATTAATGGTGATGGGGCTGTGTTCTCTGTCTTTCTTCCTGAAGTCCACCACAATCTCCTTGGTTTTACTGACGTTGAGGGAGAGTTTGTGCTCCTGACACCAGCGTGTCGGAGTGTGCACCTCCTCTCTGTAGGCTGTTTCATCATTGTCAGTGATCAGACCTACAACCGTCGTATCGTCAGCAAACTTAATGATGGCATTGGAGCTATGTGTTGCCACACAGTCATGTGTGTATAGGGAATACAGGAGTGGGCTGAGAACACAGCCCTGCGGGGCTCCAGTGTTGAGGGTCAGTGATGAGGAGATGTTGCTGCCCATTCTAACCACCTGACGTCTGCCTGACAGGAAATCCAGGATCCAGCTGCACAGCGAGCTGTTTAAGCCCAGAGCCCGGAGTTTCACATCAAGCTTGGAGGGCACTATGGTGTTAAATGCTGAACTGTAGTCTACAAACAGCATTCTCACATATGTGATCCTTTTTTCCAGATGGGAGAGAGCAGTGTGTATTGTAGATGCAATGGCATCGTTAGTGGAGCGGTTGTTGCGGTAGGCAAACTGCAATGGGTCCAAAGAGGTGGGCAGAACAGAGCAGATGTGATCTCTGATCAACCTCTCAAAGCATTTGCTGATGATGGGGGTGAGGGCAACAGGACGCCAGTCATTTAAACAAGTGATTTTAGATTGCTTCGGTATAGGCACATTGGTTGATGTTTTGAAGCATGTGGGGACTACAGACAGGGAGAGGGACAGGTTGAAAATGTCCGTAAAAACACCAGCCAGTTGGTTCGCACACGCTCTGATGACGCGGCCCGGAATGCCGTCTGGACCCGCGGCTTTGCAGATATTCACCAGTCGAAAGGATAGGGTTACATCCACAACAGAGACGGAGAGTGAACCATCCTCTGTAGTGTCGGCCGCGAGTGCTCTCTCCGCGAGGGCGGTGTTGTTGTCCTCGAAACGAGCATAAAATGTATTAAGCTCGTCCGGGAGAGAGGCAGCGGTGTTCATGGCGAGTTTTTATTCTGTTTGTAGTCCGTGATGATGTTAATTCCCTGCCACATACTTCTAGAGTCAGTGGTGTTGAACTGTCCTTCAATTTTGTGCCTGTACTGGCGTTTGGCTGCACTGATGGAGTTACGGAGGGCATAACTGGCTTGTTTACGCTCCTCCGCGTTCCCGGAATTAAAAGTAAGTGCCGCGCGAACATCGCCGTTAACCCAGGGTTTCTGGTTGGGGTAGATCCGTATTGTTTTTGTCGGAACAACGTCCTCTACACACTTCCTGATGAAACACGTTACGCTATCGGCGTAAACCTCGATGTCGTCATCGGAGGCGGACCGGAACATCTCCCAGTCCACGTGATCAAAACAGTCCTGTAGCGCAGAGTCTGATTGGTCCGACCAGCACTGGATCGTTCTGAGGGCGGGTGCTTCCCGTTTTAGTTTCTGCCTGTAAGCGGGCAGAAGCAGAACGGAAGAGTGGTCGGATTTGCCAAATGGTGGGCGGGGGAGGGATTTGTAGCCATCCCGGAAAGGAGAATAGCAATGATCCAATACCCGGTCCCCTCGTGTGTTGAAGCTGATATGTTGGCGGTATTTTGGTGCTATTGTTTTAAAGTTGGCTTTGTTGAAGTCCCCAGCAACAATGAACGTGGCCTCAGGGTGCGCGGTTTCCTGCTGACTTATACTCCCATGCAGTTCCTTGAGTGCCCGGTCTGTGTCAGCTTGTGGGGGGATGTACACAGCAGTGATAATGACCGCTGTGAATTCCCTCGGAAGCCAGAATGGTCGACACAGAAGCATGAGATATTCCAGATCAGGAGAGCAGAAAGACCTGATAAAATGTACATTCCTCTGATCACACCATGATTTGTTGATCATAAAACATACACCTCCACCTCTGCTTTTACCTGAGAGGTCTTTCGCTCTGTCCGCTCAATGTGGTCTTCTGCTGTTGTAGCCCATCCGCCACAAGGTTTGACTTGTTATTTGACTTACCGTAGCCTTTCTGTCAGCTTTGAACCAGTCTGGCCATTCACTTCTGACCTCTCTCTCATCATCAACAAGGCATTTCTGTCCGCAGAACTGCCGCTCAATAGATGATTTTTGTTTTTGGCACCATTCTGAGTAAACTCTTGAGACTGTTGTGTGTGAAAATCCCAGGAGATCAGCAGTTACAGAAATACTCAAACCTCATCCTTAACTTTTTAGATGAATATCTCAGCTCTGTTGGTCCTCTCATTGCACGTGAATGGTGATCAGAACTTTGAAACCCCAAAACGCACAAATGCAGCATAAAAGTAATCCATACGACTTCAGTGGTTTAATCCATGTCTTCATTGATGATTAAGCCAATATTGCCATGTCCACTGTTCAGGCAATCATATTGCAATTTTGTTTGGTGCATCTAGTAGTGCAGAAATGCACTTTTAAGGTGATTACAAAGAATTTACATTTGATGAATCCTGAACATTAATTATCAAGAAATGAAAACCATCCAAAACAAAAAGAGCAAATGATATGTAATAACCCTCTTCAAAAACTTTTCACAGACTGTCCCAATGGCAAAACCAATCATCCATTTGTGCCAATAGCACTCTGATTCGAGTACCTCAGCAGAAACAATTTACAGGAACCAGTCACCTTTAGCATCAGAGATATGGTAGCTAATGGTAGGAAATGAGGTCCCGTCTGATAGGATACTGTGCATTTGACTATTGTAAATCTCTCAAGAGTGCTGGAGTCAGTTAGGAAGTGTCCTCTCTTTGGACAGGACATATTTGACAGTAGCAGGGAGTATTGGGCCATAGCTCAAGGACACATGCCGTCAGATGTATGAGAGAGAGGTGTGTGTGAGATACTGCATGAGTGTTTGAAGCCTGCTTAGCATTGCTTATTCTTGTACATTCATTGTTTCATCCTTTGTCATTTTATCATGTGCTTTGGGTTTTCCTCTTTTCTACTGTTTCATCTGTGTGTATTATACTGCGCACACCCATTTCACAATGTGGAAATGGAGACTCAAGCCAACATTGTAAAATGCATTTCGGGGGTTCGGGCATCTGAAATTAGATCAAATTTACAAGTGCTGGCTAATGCTAAATGTAGATTTTCTAAAATTGTTATTCATGTCGGCACTAATGATGTCCAGCATCGCCAGTTGGAGATCACTAGAGATAATGTTAAAGAGGTGTGTGAACTTGCAAAAACAATGTCAGACACTAATATGCTCTGGCCCCCTCCCTGCTTGTCGTGGTGAGGAGGTTTATTATTAGTGTCACTGAATGGCTGGATGTCTGAGTGGTGTCTGGAGAATAGCATAGGATTTATAGACAATTGAAAGAGTTTTTGTGGTAGATCTGACCTGCTAAAGAGAGATGGACTCCATCCCTCCAGGGAAGGTGCAGCTCTTCTCTCTAGTAACTTGACTCATAGTATTAATATTGATAGTATTTGACTAACTGTGGCCGAGGTCAGGAAGCAGACAAACTGGTTAATCTGAATGTCTGTTAGCTGCCTTGAGACATTACATAGGTCACATAAACTACAACACATAGAGACTGTATCACTTAGAAATCATGTAGAGAATGTGTCTGTTCCCCAAACTACCAAACATAAAACTCTTACTGAAGTATTTAGAAAACATTTTTGGGGAAAAATTAAAGATTAAGATAAGTATCATATAAAGGTAGGGCTAATAAACATTAGATCTCTTTCTACCAAAGCACTAATTATAAATGAAATTATTACAGATCATAATTTGGATGTGCTCTGTTTAACTGAAACTTGGCTTAAACTAAATTAATATATTTGTTTAAATGAATCTACTTCCCCAGGTTATTGTTATAAACATGAGCCTCATCTGAAGTGTCGAGGAGGAGGTGTTGCTACAATTTACAATGAAGTTTTTGGTGTTACTCAGAGGACAGGATACAGTGAGGGAAAAAAAGTATTTGATCCCCTGCTGATATTGTACGTTTGCCCACTGACAAAAATATGATCAGTGTATAATTTTAATGGTAAATTAATTTGAACAGTGAGAGACAGAATAACAAAAAAATCCAGAAAAACGCATGTCATAAATGTTATAAATTGAATAGAAACATGGCTTAGTACTTGGTGGCAAAACCCTTGTTGGCAATCACAGAGGTCAGACGTTTCTTGTAGTGGGCCACCAGGTTTGCCCACATCTCAGGAGGGATTTTGTCCCACTCCTCTTTGCAGATCTTCTCCAAGTCATTAAGGTTTCGAGGCTGACGTTTGGCAACTATGGGATTAAGGTCTGGAGACTGGCTAGGCCACTCCAGGACCTTAATGTGCTTCTTCTTGAGCCACTCCTTTGTTGCTTTGGCCATGTTGTGGGTCATTGTCATGCTGGAATACCCATCCACAACCCATTTTCAATGCCCTGGCTGAGGGAAGGAGTTTCTCACCCAAGATTTGATGGTACATGGCCCGTCCATCGTCCCTTTGATGCGGTGAAGTTGTCCTGTCCCCTTAGCAGAAAAACACCTTCAAAGTATAATGTTTCCACCTCCATGTTTGAAGGTGGGGATGGTGTTCTTGGAGTTATAGTCAGCATTCCTCCTCCTCCAATCACGGCGAGTTGAGTTGATGCCAAAGAGCTCGATTTTGGTCTCATCTGACCACAACACTTTCAGCCAGTTCTCCTCTGAATCATTCAGATGTTCATTGGCAAACTTCAGATGGGCCTGTACATGTGCTTTCTTGAGCAGGGGGACCTTGCGGGTGCTGCAGGATTTCAGTCCTTCACGGCGTAGTATGTTACCAATTGTTTTCTTGGTGACTATGGTCCCAGCTGCCTTGAGATCATTGACCAGATCCTCCCGTGTAGTACTGGGCTGATTCCTCACCGTTCTCATGATCATTGCAACTCCACGTGGTGAGATCTTGCATGGAGCCACAGAACGAGGGAGATTGACGGTTCTGTTGTGTTTCTTCTATTTGCGAATAAATCACACCAACTGTTGTCACCTTCTCATCAAGCTGCTTGGCAATGGTCTTGTAGCCCATTCCAGCCTTGTGTAGATCTACAGTCTTGTCCCTTACATCCTTGGACAGCTCTTTGGTCTTGGCTATGGTGGAGAGTTTGGAATTTGATTGATTGATTGCTTTTGTGAACAGGTGTCTTTTATACAGGTAACAAACTGAGATTAGGAGCTCCCTTTAAGAGTGTGCTCCTAATCTCAGCTCGTTACCTGTATAAAAGACACCTGAGAGCCAGAAATCTCTGGTTGAGAGGGGGTTGAATACTTATTTCCCTCATTAAAATGCAATTCAATTTATAAAATTTTTGACATGCGTTTTTCTGGATTTTTTTGTTGTTGTTCTGTCTCTCACTGTTCAAATTAACCTACCATTAAAATTATAGACTGATAATTTCTTCAGTGGGCAAACCTACAAAATCAGCACGGGATCAAATACATTTTTCCCCTCACTGTATATGTTTAAGTCTTTTGAACTAATAATGCTTAATATGACACAGTCAGATATAAATAAATCATATTTGCCCTTGCTACAATATATAGATCACCTGGTCCTTATTCTGGTTTTCTTGGTGAATTTAAGTAGTTAATGTATATAGAGATTTAATTGTTGGTGACATCAACATTCACATAGATAATGAAAATGACACATTGGGATTAGCATTTATCAATATTCTCAACTCTCTTGGAGTCAGACAAAATGTGACAGGGCCAACTCATCACCATAATGATACACTAGATTTAATTCTGTCATTTGGAGTTGATCATTACCTGATCTCTTATTTGTTGCTATCAGCTAATGTCTCTCAATCTACACCACACTATTGTTCAGGTAGAACTATTCTTTCAACCACTAAAGATAGCTTTACTAATAATCTTCCAGAATTGTCTCATACTCCGTAAGCCAAAAAGTCTAGAAAAATTTGATGAAATAACAGAAAATATAAATACAGTCTTCTCAAGCATTCTTGAATCTCTTCACCCCCCTTCGACTAAAGAAAATTACAGAAATAAGCCTTGCACCATGGTACAATGATCACACTCATGCTCTCAAGAGAGCAGCTTGGAAAATGTAGCACAAGTGGAAGAATACAAAATTAGAGGTATTTTGTGGTGCATGGAAGGATCGTGTCTGTAGCTACAGACAGCACTAAAAGCTGCCAAGTCAGCATATTTTAGCAAACTCATAGAAAATAACCACAACAATCATAGGTACTTATTCAGTACTGTGGCTAAAGGTGTTAGGATTAAAGCATCGACTGAACAAGATATTCTGTCGCAGTATAATAGTAATGAATTAATGAATTTCTTTACTGATGAAATAAAATAATCAGAAATAAAATTGGAATTATGCAATCAACTGTCACAGCACCTCAGAAAAAAAGTGTCTCATAATTTTACTCACGAGCAACTTCAATCCTTCAGTGTCATTGGTCATGAAGGTCATGAATCTTTTCAAAAATCAAAAGCCACAACATGTATCTTAGATCCAATATCAGCTAACTCTTAAAAGTGCTATTCCCTGTAATATCAGAACCTCTTCTTAATATTATTAAATCCTTGCTATCCTTTGGACATGTCCGAGGAAACTTTAAAATGGCAGTTATCAAACTGCTTATTAAGAAGCCACAGCTTGTTCCTAGAAAATTGGATAATTACATACACCGATTTCAAATCTACCATTTACTAAAATACTAGAAAAGGTAGTGTTCTCCAAACTATGATCATTTCTACAGAGAAATAGTATATATGAACAATTTCAGTCAGGATTTAGGCCTCATCACAGTATAGAGACTGCACTAATCACAGTTACAAATTACTTGCTCCTATCATCTGAACGTGGCTGCATTTCTCTTCTAGTGCTGCCTTCGACACAATAGATCACGACATTCTCTTGAATAGGCTGGAGAATTATTTTGGCATTAGTAGACTTGCATTAGCATAGTTTAGGTCTTATTTATCAGACTGCTACCATTTTGTGTAAACGAGGAATTGTCCTAATCAAACAAAAGTTAAGCATGGAGTGCCACAGGAATCAGTTTTAGGACCTCTGCTTTTCTACTTATACATGCTTCCGCTGGGAAGTATTATCAGGAATCATGGAATAAATTTCCAATGTGATGCAGACGATATCCAATTTATATTTCTTTTAAACTCAATGAAAATCCACAGTTTTTCAAATTAGCAGAGTGTGTCAATGATATCAAATATCGGATGGCCAGAAATTTGCTTCATCACCAACTAACAAAGGACAATACATCTATGTGAACTTCTGCAGTTAATCCAGGATGGACTTCAAAGACATTAGACATTAATCTTACAGTTCTTACAACGCGTATTAGTTTACTAATTTTAAATCATCACTTGCAATATACATAATTAAGTAATACTGGTATTATATTAACAGGGAGCCTGGTTTCCTTCAAGGTTATTTTTCTCCAACATCTTATATAGTTTTGTGTTTCTTGCCACAGTTGCCTTCAGCTTGCTCACAGGGGTGCTAAATACAATTATTATTTAATTACTTAATTTCTATACACATTTTACAATCATATTTAATCAAACTACACAATGTTGTGTATGCGACCTCCCCATATTTGCAAATGTATATGTCAGATTAAATACTTGTACCTATAGTTTATATATTTATTGAGCATTGGCCATATTTTCGCTTGCGTCATTTCTCAGCGTTATAGAAATAAATGCGGTCCAGGTCTATGTACAGCTGTTCCATGTCTGTGAGCTCGCAGACATCAGTGAGTTCCATTTCTGGCACCCTTACAAGCGCCTAAATACCATGATTTGCCTGAGCAAATGTAAAGCTATTTTTCTTTCTTTTCCCAAGTCATATATCCAAATCTTCAGTAAAGCACCTAATCTCCATTGTGCTGTGGGCTGTCATGAGAATTTCTGTCCTTAAATGTCAGTTTGATTTTTTTTCGCTCATGCTGACAACAAGATTCAAATCGAAGCAGTTATATTTTACACTATAAAATCAGCTTTCTTTAAGAATGCTTAAAGATCCCATGAAATCAAAATTGGAGTTGTGTGGCTTGTTATCCATGACTTATAGTGTTGAGGCCATCCAACAAAGTCTCATGACAACATGTAATAATTTGAATGAGATATTATATGACTTGACTCATATGAAAAAGTATGATTTTAAGACTAACCAATTAACAATCAATTTATATCGATACAATACAGGTATCAAATTTGAGCAGGCCTCCTATCCTTTATTTTAAGAAAGGAAATGTCTGTGAATACATTTTCTTACTTGATTTATTATAATGCAATACAATTAATTGATGTATGTCAATATACATGTCCCTTGTATCGTTTCAAACACAAAGTTTTCTGTCTTCCTTGGTACATTTAACTTATTTTCCTATTAAAACCATGGTTTGGTTTTGGTAAGGGGTTACCTTTTTTATTTTTTTAACCTCGGATCAGGTTTGGGGTTAAAGCTAGGAAAATTCATAAGAACACTTGTTAAAAAGCCCAGATGTTTCTCAAAGTTGTTAGCCTATTAAAATCTTGGTTTGGATAAAGGGTTACACTTTGTCTATTTCTTCATTTATTTTTCTCTATATGAATGAAAGTCATATGTTTTTTGTATGAGCTAACTCATCCAATATCTTACAATATCGCCATCTCGTACTATTATTATGGCTTGGGTTAGGCTTCTGTATGCTAGTGTACTTCTTAAAGTTGACAAAATTGACTTTTAGCAGATATACACTTCAAATTTACTGTCTTTCTCTTCCTGGAAAACAAACCAACAGATTTTTTTCTCCCCCTGCAACCAACTAGCAAATCATGTCCTATTGGATATTTTAAAAAGGGATGAGTCATTTAGTATGTCTCACCCAAACTTCCTGTTTCATAAGGAAATTTGGCAACACAGGACAATTCATGGGGGTCAGAAAGCATTTTCATGAGGTCTTTAAGGGCACTGCATTTCAGAAATTCTTAGAAATTTGTCTAAATATATTAATTATACAGGGGACCTTCTAACTAATTACATTAAGAAAATATTATTTTTACTAATTATATTAATCTAATAACTATATTATATTATTAGTTTTTCATCATTGTCACATTTTAGCTTTTTAAAAATGAACAAATCCATGTCTTCAATCAATAAGATGTTATATTTCATTTATAATTTTTTGTTACATTGTTTAATTGCATTATATTGTACTAGTCTAAAATTATCATTGGTCATGCGCCACCCCAGCAACTGCCATTGAGATGAATGGGAATGCTTAAGGCCCATGCACACTTCCTGCAAAATTAAAGAGCAAAAATGCCCTTTCACTCTGTTGTTTGAAATGCTGCTTCACTCATGTGCCGTCTGCAGGCTAAAGCATTCACACATCTGCCCAAAGTAAAATATGCATGTCATCATTCTTTAGTCTGCATTCTACCCATTAACACTTTTTATAGACCAATATTTGCAGTAGTATAATTTTCATCATAAATGACAATAACAGTGTAACTATTATGACTGCGTATAGCATGTCAGCACATTAGCACCATGAATGTTAAAGGTAAACTTTACAAATTACTCATTGTCTACTGCATGTATACTTAAAATCATCATTGAGTAAAACAGCTTATTTTTCTGATCTTGTGTATTCTCTAGAATGAGGCATGAAGTCATTGATAACATTTTAATGTTATATTACAGCTGTTGATATTTTAAATGTAGATTTGAGCGTCGAACTTCTTTTTACTTCTGATCAAAGAATGAAGAATAACTTGTCCGTATGTGTGCTAGGGCCTTAACAGCTTTCTCCAGGTATTATAGACTTCTTTGGTAAGAACATAAACCTCCAACAGCTAATTCACCAACACTCCAAAGTTTTTGTAGAGAGAGAAAATCAATTACCAACCTGCACATCAAGCTTTCAGGAACCTGGAAATATTTATCCAGAGGAGTCACTGTGCCGCTCATCAGTGCGAAAGAACTATAGAAAGACAGGCCGATTTCTCTCATGTCACAATCTGCTCTATGATTCACAAGGTGTTCCCGTGAAATTAGTCGTTGCAGATGCGCACATGCACCATGACAGCCTGGCTGGGGTTTGACAGTGCATATCTTTACAGGATACATCAGAGCATTTTGCTCTGGATGTTGAAGGCTCAGGCCAGGGTCACGTCACACTGATCCATTCCTGCTGAGAATACGGTCGCTTGCTTGTAATTATGTTGGAAGTAATTGGAAACACTGGCAGAACTTGCTTTTTCTGTACAGACGTGGGTGCAGTTGGGAAAGTCTGGGTTAAGTGCAAGCCCCAGACACTGGATAACGCTTATACCTTGTCAATAACTCTGGAAAGGAAATAGATGGGAAAGGCCTATTTTTCAATATATTATATCACTAAATATTTAATGGATTCCATTAAAGATCTGCTATAGTGTGGAAGGAAAGGAGAACCACTCTCAGGCTATTCAGCCTTTTATTGAGTGTGGAAGATTGCATATGTGAAGTTAAACAGGTTAAATGCTTTTAAGTCTAAGGCTAAAGTGTACTCTCCCACTTAAAAAAAAAAAGAAAAAGGAGGGATCAGGTTTTAGTGTTGTATTTTGTTACACTACACACAGGATGTAATTAACACTTATTTAGAGGTATTCCAATGTTGAATACATTCTTAAAGGTGTGTGCAAACTTATGAGACAAAAGGGGAATGCAACCCTATATATTAGTTAAGGTGTGTCCTTGCATTGCTGCAGCGGTAAAATGCCTCTGTATAGGGATGGGAATGCTAACGAATTGAATAGGGGTGGATAAAATATTGATTTTCTAATACATTGTGATCTTCATTTGAATGATATCGATTCTTAAATCCCAAGATCGATCTATTACTCTGTGCAACCCCCTATTATAATGAAAGGAAATCCATTGCATTTGCAACCAAATTTCATGCTGGTCGACTTATTTGTATACATTTGGTGACTGATTGGTAAATGCTCATATTTCACTCAGTTCAAGTGATTGAGCAGTTCAGTAGCAATGTGTTCAGTTGCAAGATCCTTTCACTGTGTGTTGAGCGTAAAAGATGTTCCATGTAATATGTCTAAAGTCAAGATCCACAAAACCCATTTGTCATTGAATGATGTCTCTTTGAATACCCTTTCTGTTCTTTAGAGTCAGTTGTTGATCAAAAATAAGAAAAAATAAACGTTTAGGTTGGGATGGTGATCTTCGACTTGCAAGCCTCACCTTTTTTCCTCCAAACGTAATGATTATGACGATATAGGACTTGTTTTACTGTGGATATAGATACTTGTCTACCTGTTTCCTCCAGCATCTTCATAAGATCCTTTGCGGTTGTTCTGGGATTGATTTGCACTTTTTGCACCAAACTACGTTCATCTCTAAGAGACAGAATGCATCTCCTTCCTGTGCGGCATAATGGCTGCATGGTCCCATGGTGTTTATACTTGCATACTATTGTGTGTACTGATGAACGTGTTACCTTTAGGCGTTTGGAAATTGCTCCCAAGGATGAAACAGACTTGTGGAGGTCCACGATTTGTTTTCTGAGGTCTTGACTGATTTCTTTAGATTTTCCCATGATGTCAAGCGTAGAGAGTTTGAAGATAGGCCTTAAAATACATCCACAGTTACACCTCCAATTCAGTAAAATTAGTCTTGACATAATTTTCTGGAATTTTTCAAGCTGCATAAAGGCACAGTTAACTTGGTGTATGTACATTTCTGTCCCACTGGAATTGTGATATAGTCATTTAAAAGATAAACAATCTGTCTGTCTAAACAGTTATTGGAAAAAATATGTATGTCATGCACTAAGTAGTTGTCCAAAACCATAGTTTGCTAATATGAAATCTGTGGAGTGGTTAAAAATTGTTTTAATGAGTTCAACCTAAGTGTATGTAAACTTCTGACTTAAAACCTAGATTACTTTAAATCATTATTGAGTTGTTGAAACAGCTCTTTTACTGATCTCGAATGAATTCTACTCATAGAATGAGGCATGAAGTAATTGGTAAAACATTTGAATGTCATATTAATTGATGTTCCATATGTAGTCTTGAGTGTCCTCATATTTAAGTGTACCTCTAAATGCCTCCTCCTGCAGTGTAGCCAGTATCTGAATGTTCACAAACAGTATGTGATTGCTCAGCTGTTTCAAGCTTCTTGTCGACTCTGAGTGAAGAATAAAGAAGCACATTGCTGTTAGTATGCTGGGGCATTGAGTGTGTTCAGTCTGTCTCTTTTTGTATTCAAAAAATTTCACAGATACAGACACTGAAACCTTCCTCCTTTTTATTTATCAAGCTTTCAAATCGAGCATCTATTTGTGGTATGCGATGCAATCAGATGTCTGTATGCATTTGCTTGGAATGTTGTTCACCCAAAAATGAAAACTCTCTCAAAATTTACTCGCCCTCATTCCATCCCAGATGTGTATGACTGTGTAACACAAACAAATATTTTTAGAAGCGCTCTGTAGGTCCATACAATGCAAGTGAATGTGACCAGAACTTTGAAGCTCCGAAAAGGACACAAAGGCAGCATAAAATTATCCTTTAGACTATAGGAACACCTCTCATATCACTTCTCTAGACATGGATTTAACCACTGGAGTCTTAAGGATTAATTGTATGCTGCCTTTGAGTCCTTTTCAGAGCTTCAAAGTTCTGGTCACCATTCACTTGCATTGTATGGACCTACAGAGCGCTTCTAAAAATATTTGTTTGTGTTCAGTAAAAGAAAGAAAGTCATACACATCTGGGATGGCATGAGGGTGAGTAAATGCTGAGAGAATTTTCATTTTTGTGTGAACTATCCTGATACCCTGGGCAGGATGTCGATGGTCAGCCTGTATCTTCTTTACTGTGCTGGGATAGGAGGTCAAAGGGAAGTGACGGAGGCTATTTAAAGCATTTCTGCCCCCAAATACACTCCTCCTCTCCCCCAGACAGGAAGGAAGTGCGGGCATCTCATGTTGCTTTCCCACCATTCGCATCACTCAGAAGGGAAGTGATGTCAAATCTTGCTAATCACGTTGAGGTACAGAGCCCTCAGTGTGCTTTTTGTATCTGACTCGGTATTTATAAAAAAAAGGTTTTGCTGTCAGTGTGAAAGCCATGTCAGAGTATTTTGGTGACTATGAGTTTCAAGTGTGCCAAAGCAAATCTAATTTATATACACAGTATAGAGGAAGGGAGGAATGGATGGAGTCCTACTAAATTTACTGTATCTGTTAAATCTGTCCCATTAAATCAACTTTTATAATAACTTGTGCCTACAGTGTTAGAATGCGTTGGGGTGTTACATCAGTCAAGGTTTGTGATTATTCACTATTCTCCATATTTGTGTCTAGGTTCCTGTCGCACACTGCTTTGGTCCAGCCGGTCAGAAGAAGAGATTCTGCTGTGTGTGTCGGAAACATCTAGAAGGCAACTCAGCTCTGCGCTGTGAAGGTGTGTGTTTGTTAAAGGAAGAGAGAGAGGAGGTTTGTGGTTCAGACTGGCATTAGTGAACAGTCATGTACATCCTAGCTGCTGAGGTTGTGAGGTTTATTTAACCAAAAATAAGTTTTTTTTTTTTTTTTGCCCTAGTAATTATTAAAATCACCTCATTTAAAGGCACTGCTCACATGACATGTACTTACCCGCATTGGCACAAATGTCTATCAAACAACCTGGTGGAAACAAAAAAAATCATGAAATAAAACAGCTTAGCTGGAGTGTTTGAGATTTAGAATCAATTCATTTCAATGGGAAGACTTTAGTCAATGATATAAAAGTCTTAAAGGGATAGTAGCAAAAATTGTACTGTTTAATTCTAAGGGTCAGGTCATGTAATACAAAACAATTGTGCAACAAAAGTGTAAGATTTGACTTTGTATGACAAATTGCTAAAGTTCCTCATTTGTCAGTCTCTTTGAATAAAAGCTTCTGCTAAATGACTACATGTAAATATAAGATATCGCCACTTTAAAGCCTGACACGTACTATTGATTTTGTTTTAAACATCATCTGCCCTCCTTTAATTCAGTAGTGCCTCATTGTTTTTCCCCAAACATTTTCCATTCTCTCCATTTATCTTGTATTTCCTCTCTTTGTATATGCCATTATTGCTCATTTATTTGCACAGGTCTTCCCTGTTCGGAAAGCAGTTGTTGCCATGGAAATGGCAGGATGGCATTTTGCAGGGTGCTGAATTCTAAGAACAGAGCTGAATGAAAAACATCAGACTCCAACTCTCTCTTTCTCTCTTTCCCTCTTTCTCTCTTTCAAAAGAGACACATGAGGCTCAGAAAAAAAGCCAGTCTTTAATTCTCACACCCACTTAAAATTGGGTTACACTAGCATGAATTTAAATGGCTTTTACCTCCTAATCAGACCTGCAATGCCTCACAGAGCTGATTATTACTGCTTTATCACATTTCTACAGTTCTATTGAAATATGAGGTGTTATACTGACTGGTTTAGTGGTTACATCACTAAGTGACTACATATTCTTATAGTAACTTTAGCTATTATGTGTCTTTCAGTGTGTGAGCTGCATGTTCACAGTGATTGTGCCCTATTCAGCGTTAGTGACTGTCGTTTCTGCCACCAAGATGGCGGGCAAGACATTGTGAGTACCTGAATCTGCACCATCTTCTTCTGTTTCTTTAGGTATAAACCTGGATTTGAAAGCTTACAGACCAGAGAATAAAGGCATAACTGTCATTTCAAGGAAAGCCATGTCATATAGTGTTTCATAGACTGTTAGAAATCTTTTGGCCACATTTTATAGTAGTGTCCTTTGTTACATTGTAATTACATTAGTATTACTAAGTAATACCAATGAACTTCAAGTACATATTGTGTGTTTTGTGATGTTGCATGTAATTGCATTTTTATTGCTATAGTAAATATTTATTGTAATAAGGAAAATATGTAAAAGACTGTGAAATTAATTTCCCTTTTTTGGGGTTTCTCCAAATTTAAAGTTTAGAGTTGGGATCTGAGAACCAGTTCCTATTCTGATCTGGTGCCATTTAAAGAGAAAAATACTGAAACCAAATTATTTTCATTACTTTTGGTTCCATTAACAGTTCTCAAACAAGCTTGCTTCCGCCGATGCGGACAGACACAATACTGTACTGAAATACCCTGACAATTGTTTCCTTTGCTACCATTTAGTGGACAATTGCTGAAAGAATGATTCTTTAGAATCTACAATGTGAAGCATACAGAGTGATGACTGTAGCCCGATTCCCAAAAGAATGACTCTTATGAGCTGGTTCTTTTGACTCTACTGGGTGAAACATACAGTGTGATGAGTGGTGTCTGAATCCCGAATGAATGACTCTTATGAGCCGGTTCTTTTGAATCTACTGTGCGAAACATACAGTGTGATGAGTGGTGTCTGAATCCCGAATGAATGACTCTTATGAGCCGGTTCTTTTGAATCTACTGTGTGAAACATACAGTGTGATGAGTGGTGTCTGAATCCCGAATGAATGACTCTTATGAGCCGGTTCTTTTGAATCTACTGTGTGAAACATACAGTGTGATGAGTGGTGTCTGAATCCCGAATGAATGACTCTTATGAGCCGGTTCTTTTGAATCTACTGTGTGAAACATACAGTGTGATGAGTGGTGTCTGAATCCCGAATGAATGACTCTTATGAGCCGGTTCTTTTGAATCTACTGGGTGAAACATACAGTGGAATGAGTGGAGCCCGAACCCCAAACTAATGACTCTGATTAATCGGTTCTTTTGAATCTACCGGGTGAAACATACAGTGCCATAAGTGTAGCCTGAATACGGAGTGAATGACTCTGATTGATCTGTTCTTTTGAATCTACCAGGTGAAACATACAGTGCGACGAGTGGTAGTTATTTTGAATCTACAGGGTGAATTATACGGCGATATGAGTGTAGCCTGAATCCCAAACGAATGACTCGATGAAACGATGAGCAAATTCTTTTGAATCTACACTGCAGTGCTATCTCATTAACAAATGACTTATCAGTCGGTTCTTTTGAATCATTTACACTGCAAATCATAGAATGTTATACCTACCTCCTGAATGAATAAATTCATAACATTCATTTTGTTATGTCTGGCTTGAAATGAATCAATAATTGTTACTATGTTATGTGTAAGGCTTGTGAGACATAAATCTCAACTATAACTACTAAATGGTTACAGGAAAATGCCATTAAAAAACACATTGTGAGTTTTGTCATGATATTATGAAATTAGAAATTAGCAACATGGTTTACCCAAGCAGGACAGTGATTGGTCGTGGAACAACATTCCTCAGACAGTAACAAGACAAACTCTAAGCCTAAATTGCCTGGGAAATGATGAGAATGTACTAATTTGTGAACCCTAAATTCTGATTGATTGCTCTGTATATTGTTCCAGGACCAACAAGGATGTCCAATTTGGAAAAATAACATCAAACGTTCCCTAGTTGTGTTAGTGTTTTTGGATCTGTATTATATACAGTTTGTCATAACACTACATCTCCTGATCTGATAGGATACATACCAGCACCACTGGCGGGAGGGCAACATGTCCTCAGGTACCCGCTGTGAGGTCTGCCGTCGCGCATGCAGCTCCTCGGATATCCTGGCTGGCTTAAGGTGCGAATGGTGCGGTATTACGGTAAGTGTGTGTGTTTGTGTCTTGTATTTACAGTGCATCCAGCTTTTTGTTGTCCTTGCATTTTTTCAATTTGTCTCTTGTCAGCTGTATTCATCACAAAAAATGGCTCATTACTTAGTGATAGAATGAAGGTACCGTAAGTGGGCTTTCTGCCTGTTGTGTCTCACAATGAACGGATCAATTATTTAACAGGTGCAGTATGCTGCCCTACAAAGGCAAAAGACCTTAAGTCGCTAGAGTGTGGAACTGAGAAAAATGACTTTAAAGTTTTTTAGTCGTCCAGCCAAATTAATTATAGGTAGGAATCTGAAAATCTGGCAATTAAATGTTTTAGTAATGAAAATTATCTACATAAAAAAATATTGATCTCAAACTTGACCTTTGACCCCAATTTTGAAGTTACTGTACTCTGCCTTTGTATTGTCTGCAAAAAGTGAGAAGTCATGCCAAGGCAAAAGGCAGTAACTTCCACATTATCAATATTTGGTTGCTGATCACCATTAACAAAATCTTTATTGTAACACCAGTATTGTGTTTTATGGTTTGTTTGTGTATATGTTATTTAAGGTTGGTTCTGTAAAGCACTTTGATCAACTTGTTTTGTTTTAAAATGTGCTTTAGAAATAAAATGATTGATAATTTTGGATGATTTACAATTACTCTTAGCCATTGTTGCTATCCTCTGATTTGGTTGCATCCTGATGGCATTATTAATTAATTAGACATGACACATACCTCCATAGCAGTAAAGAGTATCTGGTGTGCAGTAAAACTAACAGGTTGACTGCAGATAGGTGACACTGAATTCTATGAATAAATACAAGATAAGCATATTTGTAACAAGTAAACATATTCATTTAATTAATAATGGAATGCAAAGATATAACAAGATGTAAAACAAAGATATAGCAGATAGAACAACGAATCATGTACAAATTTAAAACGCATGGAATGGGAATAAGGGAATAAGAGTAAATCATGTACAAGTAAGTGAACTTGGAATCCTGTATTCATTTAATGTTGTTTCAGGGTGTTCTCACTCCTCATCCTCCACAAGGAATATCACCATAAGGAACTGAAAGGAATAGAGCAAATTTAATAATAATAATAGTAGCCTAATAATAATAATAATAATAATAATAATAATAATAATAATAACAATAATAAAATGATAAGGCATGGAGGGAAATTTGAATAGGAAATAATATTTTATATCCAATACACGTAGGTCCAGCAAACATTTGTTTTTACCAATAGGCTATTTGATTAATCAATGTCTATTTTAACAAATTATCAGGCCTAGGCCTACAAATTAGTGCAACTGGTTAATCAAGGGTTAAGTTTGGCTCGCTGACTGGTGGATTAATCTCAAATGCGTGGAGTAGCCTAATTTGAATTGTTTTCAGTGTTGACAGATGTACGATAATTATCGTATTTGTACGATAATTTTGACCTCTGTACGATGTACGATCAATAATGAAAAAAATCCCATAATGTACGATAATTTCAGAGTTTTCAGTCGTTCGTCCAAACACACATCCTACCGCTTCTCTCTCGGACCCCGAATCATTTCGCAGGCTCGCCTGCCTGCACGCAAGCACGTATATATACACACACACACACACACACACACACACACACACAGACAGCACAAGTGGATGTGGCATCCGATGATGACAGCGACTTAGAGATCGAATTTGAATCTTTTTTGTGTTAATTGTGCACTTTTTTCTTTTTTATGCACTTTTTCGGCATATCTTTTGCACTTTGGAAAAAAAAAGTTATTCAGACTTCCTCCAGTTAATGTGAGCGTATTATACAGCTTGTTCAAATTAGCTGTAAAATTATTTGGAAAATAAAATTGTTGGAAAATAACTATATTTTATGCGTTTGGTTTGTGTACGATAATTAAAAAAAAAACGATATTTTTGAGGTTTTGGTACGATACTTCGACATTTCTAATCTGGCAACACTGATTGTTTTTCTGACGTAACTGCCAGACAAAAAAGCTATGGTACATGTGGGTGGATACCGTTTTGCAACCAATTATTATTTATTGCAACGTAAAAGGATATGATTGCTTTTACATCTAATTGAATGAAAATCGCCTAACTTGTGGATTGATGTGAACGCCAGCAAGAAGAAATAATGCTCAGAATGCTTGTGGATTAAACATCTCCGATGACGTTCATTGCCATGGATTTTATCATGTTACAAGAAAAGGTAGGATATGGATTTAATTGCGAGCTGTTTCTACTGTTTTTATGTGTGTTCACGGTAACGTTAACTGCATTCGACTCACACTCGTGTCGTGCAACTAGTCTGCTGTCTAACGTGACAGTGTCACTGACAGGCTGGCTCTGAGTGAATAATCTTACCATTATGAAAAAAACATTTATTTGAGATTATTTACGGTTAATTTACTTATTGCTGGTAAATTATTTAGTCTCTGCTTGTTTACAGTGCTTATATGGAGCAGTTTGGTAGCCTATTCATAACTGACTAACTTTAGCCTTATTTATGCTAGGCTGCTAGCTAGCTAAATTAAGTAAATCGCGATACGTATGTGTTTCACAATTTCTTACCTTCACAATGATGTCTGCGTTTCAAAGCCATCTCAACCATCATTCCCTCGAGAGTAATGGGCCATCCTTAAACGCTATAATAAAAACAACCACTCAAAAATATTTGTTTTTTACCTACACTTTTATTCAGGTATTGTGTGTGTCAGAAGTGCTTCAATGACAGTATGACAGTTACACAGGCTACACCGTAACTTAAACGCGGCAAACTTTAATGGACAGTGAAACAAAGGCAGAATACCGTAACTCCAGGCCGGCACAGTAACTTCATATTGACGCACGGCACAAAGGCAGAGTACCGTAACTCAATTTGAGCATTCCAAAACAAAGCCAAACAGAGGTAACTGGCGTTACGGTCTTCTGCCTTGGTTTCTCCTTTGCTTTTTGGAAGTTACTGTTAAGACAACCCATAATTTTTCGAAAAAACAACAGAATTGACGCAAGATACTTATCCACATGATAAAGGGGGTCTTGAATTTGTCAAAAATATCAATAACTCATTTTCGACCTAAAACGAAGTTACGGTCTTTTGCCTTTGCACGGCAGTATGGGATGCAGTTCCTGTCAGCACTCGAAAACATTAGCTGTGTCCTAAATCGCCCACTCGTTCACTCATTCACTATTTCCTGTATAGTGAATGACTGTGAGTGCGCTGATGTAAATTCCATGCATCAGAGAGCACTCGGGAGCTGTCGCAGACATTTTGTCATGAACATTTCACCTGTGTGGCTTCATGAATTTTATAATCTCTGTAATCTTTATATAGTTTTTTAACATATACTTGTTTTACTGTGCATACCCCTGGCATTCTGTGTTTTATTTTTGCATTGATAAAAAACTGTTCATTTGTTATGCTTATTCAAGTCAAGTGTTTTTTTATTGTCGTTCAACCATATACAGAGATAAGACAATGTTCCTACAGGACCAAGGTGCTACATGAATCAACATAGGACAAACACAGAACCACATGAGACTACACAGACGAAATAAAAATACCTATATAAAATACCTATATAATACCTATATAAAGTGCACATGCAAACGTGTGCAAAAAGTATGGGACAATACAATAAATTACTGACAATGAACAGTACAATAGGCACAGTGAGAGACAGTGCAGCGCCGACCAGTACACAGTAGTGCAAAAAGATGACAGTTCCTAAAAATGCCAAATGTAAATATAACATACTATGAGATAGTGTTCTATGCACATAGCAGTTATTGAGGTAGCAGACAGTTATAAAGTGGCAGTTATTAAAGTGCAACTCAGGACACACATGTGTGTGTGTGTGTGTGTGTCAGTCCAGTCTCTGAGTATTGAGGAGTCTGATGGCTTGGGGGAAGAAGCTGTTACACAGTCTGGTCATGAGGGCCCGAATGCTTCTGTACCTCTTTCCAGACGGCAGGAGGGTAAAGAGTTTGTGTGAGGGGTGTGTGGGGTCGTCCACAATGCTGGTTGCTTTGCGGATGCAGTGTTTTATGTAAATGTCTTTGATGGAAGGAAGAGAGACCCCAGAGATCTTCTCATCTGTCCTCATTATCCTCTGCAGGGCTTTGCGGTCCGAAACGGGGCAGTGATGCAGCTGCTCAGGATGCTCTCAATAGTCCCGCTATAGAATGTAGTGAGGATGGGGGGTGGGAGATGTGCTTTCCTCAGACTTTGAAGAAAGAAGAGATGCTGATGGGCTTTCTTGGTAATAGCTGGTGTTGAGGGACCAGGTGAGGTTCTCCGCAAGGTGAACACCAAGGAATTTGGTGCTCTTGACGATCTCCACAGAGGAGCCGTCGATGTTCAGCGGAGAGTGGTCACTCTGTGCTCTCCTAAAGTCAACAACCATCTCTTTTGTTTTGTCCACATTCAGAGACAGATTGTTGGCTCTACACCAGTCCGTTAGCCGCTGCACCTCCTCTCTGTATGCTGACTCGTCGTTCTTGCTGATGAGACCCACCACGGTCGTGTCATTGGCAAACTCGATGATGTGGTTCTAGCTGTGCATTGTTGCACAGTTGTGAGTCAGCAGAGTGAACAGCAGTGGACTGAGCATTACTATATTATTACACATTATTATTATTACTTTAATGATAAAGCAAAAATACTTCAACTTGTCATGTTTATATTTTATTTTTCATATAATGATAATAGAACTGTTTACTCTATATGTTATTAAAGATAAAAAGAATGAAAACGCTAATATCTATCTATCTATCTATCTATCTATATATATATATATATATATATATATATATATTATTTTTATTATTATTAAAACAAATTGTAGAAAAGTAAACTACCAACAAAAACTAACACAAGTGCACAAGCACACATTTTGCGGGGTTCTTCTTATCGTTGTCCTCCACGCGAGTCCAGAAGCAAACTTGATGAAAAAATGTACGCCGTCTTGTTGATTTTGTTTCAGGTGAATTTTATTTTCTTGAGATTTATAAGTCGTATTACACAAAGAGCAACAACTTTGAGGCAACTTTGTTAGCTCGTCGACACCACACATCGGTAAGAAGTTATTTAGACAAAATACATTTAGCTGTAAACTAAAAAACTGAAGAATAGATCCATTGAACTACTGGAAAAAATGTTTACAGGATATTTAAAAACTTGATGTTAATAATACACTGATATCAGTGGATCATTTGTGTATCTTATATTTATATAAATAACTTTTTTTTTAATGTCCAGAAGAATGATTTACACATTTAACACATTTTACCATCACACATTACCTTACACTATAGTGTGTATAAATATATATATAAACTCAGGTCACTGTATTTTAAAGATAGTTTTGTAAAAATCCAAATAACTTTACAGATCTTTATTGTAAAGGGTTTAAATAATGTTTTCCATGCTTGTTCAATGAACCATAAACAATTAATGAACATGACCTGTGGAACAGTCATTAAGACACTAATACATCACAGACGGTAGGCAATTAAGGTCACAGTTATAAAAACTTTCTAGACCTTTCTACTGACTCTGGAAAACACCAAAAGAAAGATGCCCAGGATCCCTGCTCATCTGCGTGAATGTGCCTTATACATGCTGCATGGAGGCATGAGGACTGCAGATGTGGCCAGGGCAATAAATTGCAATGTCTGTACTATGAGATGCCTAAGACACCGATACAGGGAGACAGGAAGGACAGATGATCGTCCTTGCGGTGGCAGACCACATGTAACAACACCTGCACAGGATTGGTACATCTGATTATCACACCTGTAGGACAGGTACAGGATGGAAACATCAATTGGCCGAGTTACACCTAACATAACCTGACATAACCGGCAACAATGGCAAATACTATGGGCACAAACCCACCTTCGCTGGATCAGACAGGACTTGCAAAAAGTGCTCTTCACTGACGAGACGCGGTTTTGTCTCACGGCTGATGGTCGAAATCGCGTTTATAATCGAAGGAATGAGTGTTTCACTGAGGCCTGTACTCTGGAGTGGGATCGATTTGGAGGTGGAGGGTCCATCATGGATTGGGGCGGTTTGTCACAGCATCATCGGACTGAGCTTGTTGGCACTGCAGGCAATCGCAATGCTGTGAGTTACAGGGAAGATATCCTCCTCCCTCATGTGGTATCCTTCCTGCAGGCTCATACTGACATGACCCTCCAGCATGACAATGCCACCAGCCATACTGCTCGTTCTGTGCACGATTTCCTGCAAGACAGGAATCTCAGTGTTACCCCAATGTGACTATCCACCCTAGCAACCGGGCCAATTGGTTACTTAGGAAGCCTGACTGAAGTCACTCAGCATGCCCTGGATTCAACTTTGCGACTCCAGGCGTGGAAGTCAGCATCTTTACTTGCTGAGCTATCCAGGCCCACAAATTCCACTGTTATACACGGAAGAACAATGGTGAACTTTGAATTGCATATTTATTTATTTTTCAATCGTACCGTGGCTTCAAAATTCACGTTTGAGGTATGAAAGTGTGTAATATATGCTGTAGAACAAAACATCCATGTATTATGAAGTAATGTGTACCACAGATCTTATTTTACGCATAAGTTGAAAAACCCCATAAGAAAATCCAGAGAGAACCCATGGCGAATTAGACTTCTGGGATTGCCAAAAAATTGCAAGAGTGCTTTTGTTCTGAAGAAAAGTGTGTTAAAAATGCAATGGTATGTTGAAAAGGAATTGTTCTATGTTTTTCTATTGTTCTGTTCTACTTAGAGTTAATATGTGTAGACACCACATTGATGATGAAATTAAAATTGAACAATAATGGTAAAAAAGGAAATGCATAAAGGCATACTTAATTGACAAACAGTTGAAGAAAAAATGTATTTCTTTTCATTTATTATTTGAATTGAAATGTATCTTTAAATAGGCTAAAAGAGTATGTGCAATAGCACATTAACATATTAGCACATTTTTGCCGTGGTATTGAAAATAGAATGGAGAACCATGAAATTTCACTAGTACTGAAATTTTGGCATCGTGACAACACTAAAGTGCACTGGAGGATGCTTTGTCATTATTGGATACTGGACAGATTGCTGTTGCCATAACGCTATGTTGCCGCTCGGGAGCTCTTGCATTGACGATGTGTTTAACTGTTTGCAGGCACATGCATCATGTTGCAAAATAATTTCCCCAGAGTGCGGCATGGGTCGCCTGCAGAAAATGATTCTTCACCCCAGCTGTGTTCGGATCTGTTCACGAAACTTCAGCAAGATGCACTGTTACAGAATCTCAGAGAATTCCCAGCATGGAGAGATGGGTAATCCCTGTGCACTGGCCTTTAAACTGATGCTTTGAAAACACATGCATTTTACATGACAGGAGTTCAATTATTGAATACAACTTTGCACAGGCGAGGATAATAAATGATTTTATCACACTAGTCTTAAGTTAACACGTGTAATGTTTAAGTCTTGTGACTATACTTTCAAAACTTTGTATTTTAACCATCCCCTAGTCCTCCATTGTAAGTAACTTATCAAAGACTTTGATATTAGACTTATCAAAGTATGAAAGCCTGACAGTTGAGATGTGTGGGAAATTGTTCACTTTAATTCATTGTTAGGATTTTGTTATTCACTCCTGGATGTCAAATAACGTGATCACATGACTGTGAGATCTCATAGAGAAGTGTGTTTTTCCCCACAGATAATCTGGATGATGTTGATGCTCAGAGTCCAGTGACGTCAAAGGACAGTCCGTCCACGGCACCACCTGACACAGGTACAAACCTGACCAAACATTACATCATGACTATTGTAATCACTGTTGTTTCCAAAGTAACCTCACCTTTCTTGGCCTACAGGGAAACAGACACTGAAAGTTTTTGATGGCGAAGATGCAGCGAAGCGGAATCAGTTCCGTTTGGTTTCAATCCCTCGAATAATCAAGAATGAGGAAGTGGTGGTCAGAAATTATTTTTTTTCTTGCTCAAGATTCACCTGAATTGTTTTTTTTTAATTATATGCCTCAAAAGTGTTTACAGCAGCCTTAAATACATACCATGAATTATACTGTGGTGGAGATTTCACTAAGAATGAATTGTGCTCACTGATTATGGCAAGCGCTTTTAACATTTATTCCTTAAAACAGACCTAGTAACTACTTTATTTTAGGAGTACTTATTTTTTAGTTACTAGTATGTGCTCCAATAGTAACTAGCAACTTTGCCAACCTTCCTTGTACATATTCATTAGATACTAGTACTTATTCTTAAGCAAAAAGACACTATTCGTTAATGACAAATAAATGTTACTTGAAACTAAATGCACTTTTTTGCCATTGAATTCTTTTGGGATCTTTGGTTCATATTTCATTTATTGTGTGTTTTCCAATAGTGATTAGTGTCCTTTTTTATTTTACTAGTAACTTTTCATTAGATACAAGTATTTTTATTTGACAACATTGTCTATTCCAATTGTTACTAACAGCATTTCTTATGTCAGCACTTTCAACTGCTTTTTTACTTGTTGAAATGTAATGACTTGTCTGAATGGCTACTGTATAGTATAATTTCATATCCTACAAGTAAAATGTAAAATGTTACTAATCTCAAATGGACTCGATACTAGTGTCTATTAAATAGTAATAGTAAAACTGAAATAGAAGTAAATAGTTTAGATCTGAACTACAAATCCCCAAAGCATTCAATGGCACAAATGTGCAATTTGTCACCAGTAATAATGGAATAGTTACTTGTCATTACTGGAGGAGTGACTAGTAGGAATATGTTCTAGTATATAATTACTAGTTTCTAAGTACTAATAAGGTTGAAAAAGATACTAGCCACTATTGGAATACATACCAGTAACTAAAACATAAGTAATGGTAACATAACTATAGATACTAGTAAGTTTCAAGGAATAAATGTTAAAAGTTCTTGCAATACGGCGATAGCATTTTTTATTTGCACATTCTTATCTGCAGTGTTTTAGCAGTCGATTCACTAAATAGATTATGCAAATCGGCTAACGCTACACAAACATTGAATAGATGCCTATTTATAATGCTCTTCTTCAATTATTTAATTATCATCATAATGAGTTGCTAGCTAAAATGGATTACAGGTGGTTGGTAAAAAAAAAAAAAGGTAAAATACCATGTGTGAAATTAATGCAATTGCTTAATGAATTTGCCCCTCAAAAAGGCTAATTTGTACATCCTGTCCTGACAGGAAGCAGCACTTAGAACGTTTTACATCTCAGATGAGCCGCAAGGTTATGAGCTTCAGAGTTACGGCCAGCAGGGACTGGTTACAGATGACATCATCAACCGCAATGGCACTCCAGACAACAAGCCAGTTTTTAAGGACAGTTTTTATGATTCCTGGGTGCTCAGGTCAAAACCCAAAGAAACGGAGGTGTTGAAGATCTACCTTGGCTGGCTCAAGTGAGTTTTACTTCTGCTTATAGTGTTTTAGACTCATGTTGTCCAACTGTCTTGAATATGTTGGTCCACAAGCTAGTGCACATGAAGACAGTTTGAGAAAACGCCTTCTTTCAAGGCCCCATGAGTTTTGTGGCTTTAAGTCCAAGTTTATTAGCCATCAACATGTTAGTTTACTCCTAAAATATGGCCAAATTTATTGTTGGCCGACAGATGCATTTAATATTCACTATCTTCCTCTTCTGGATAAACCAAAGAATGACCTTGCCACTGGCAATCAACTCATGATGTAAGCAAAATTTATGAAAATATCATCAAAGAAATTACTGACGAAATCATTAGTTAATGAACAGGGTTTTAATTTAATCAGCAATTATGAAGATGAAATAAAAAAGACTCTTAATGATGCTAATCAAACTATTTTAATTAAAGCACACTGTTGACGAAAATATGACGAGAAATAATTATACTACAGGATTTACAATGTACTTCTGATTATCTTTACTGATTGCATAGTTGGGAAAGTAATTAGATTACTTATTCATTTACCTTGAAGTTACTTTCTAAAACCAATCAAACCTGCGAAAAAAAACGAATGTGACTAATTGCACTACTAATGCACTACTAATTAGTACTTTAATATTGTCTGAAAACAACAACAAAATTACAGCAATATGACAAAGGCAGCAACTTGGCTAAAGAGATCCTATGCATTTCTAAAAATGCAACTTAACTTTCTTATCTCAAACATGCTGTAGTAGTATCTTCAGGTGTGTGTGTGTGTGTGTGTGTGTGTGTTTGCGTTTGCCTAGCGACGTCTTTTACAAGATGCTGTTCCGCAAATGTTTCCACGTTGTGAGCGATATGTACCTCTGTCAGCCCGAAGCCGATCCCCTGTCCTCCCGCTGCAGCTGAAGAGGGACACACGAAGGAGGCACACGTGGATGGGGTAGAGCGCACAGATTTTAGGAGGATTTGTCGCCGGCCCATCCTTGTGTGCCTCTCTTTTCCAGCCAGGGTTGGGAGCACGCTGACACAGAGCTCGCTGAGATTGATTGTGAACGCATGAAAACTTGAAACGCTTCCCTTTTTGTTTTCAATTTGAATGAAAAACTACAATCCGCTGCGTCCATAGTGACATCACTTACTCATCTGCCGTTGGCTCCATATGTGTCCTCTATGTCATGTTGGTTTGTTAGAGCACATGCTCATTAGCTGACACAGCAACACTCATAAAAGTTCTAACATACTTTTTAAAATGCGTTCTACTTTATTATTATTATTATTATTATTATTATTATTGTCTTAGCAGTAAATGTGTAATCCAAGTAACGTAATTTTATTCATGTCTGTAACTAATCAGATTACTTTTTTTTTTTTTAAGTAATGCGTTACTGCATAATGCAATTTGCGTTATGCGTTACACCCAACACTGTTCACAACACAGTTGTCACAGTACTGTCACTCTGTCAGTCTGGGTTTTTGTGTGACAGGACCGTGACATCATCGTTCTATGTCTGTCTTGTGTTTTGTTTTCTGTCTCTGTGTGAGCGCATGGCCTCGGTTGGTCTCATGTTTCATGATCGGAGCATGGTGAGCACGGTTGTTGTCGGGATTCGGACACTCATGCTCCATGTTCTGTCTGTTGTTGGCGTGACTTGCGTTGGGCTTATGTCATCTTGCCACGTCAATCTTTTATGTCTGTCTATCGTGACCACGGGTGTGCTTCGCGTTGCATTGTGCCCCCAGGTTGCGAGCTGTCTTCACGTTGTGCTGAGGTTCAGTCACGTTAGTCTGAGGTGTCGGTTTGTGTGTGGCCAATGTCTCGTACAGGTGTCCTGTCTTGTTTTGTCGCCTGTTGCATGCATCATGTGGTGTTTACATCGTGATGTACGCTCAGGCTTTGTCTAGTGGGAATGCATGGCATTGCTTTGTTTTGCAATGCTATACATTCTGTTGGTTGGCATGAGCGTATACTGTATTGCCTTATTGTCTTGGCAATGTGCACTCATGCCATTCTGGTGTTTGTGTCTTGTGAGACCACGTGGGTTTGTTTCTGTGTTGCCGCATGTCTCTCAGTCTTGCTAACGTTTTCCTCTGACAACGATTTGATTACGATTCTTTACCTAAAAATTACGATGCATCATGAAATCTGAAATTTGGTAACGATCAATCCCATTTGATTATTTTGGAATGATTCATAATTGTTTTCTAAAACATGCCAAAAGACGATTCACGGTTTTTACTGAACATTCCTAGTTTAGACAGCACATAAATGCACTATAGTCACAGAAGCATTTAGCACCAAGGAGGATAGCTTGTGTTATTTTAACAAATTGTAGTTTGTTAAGTATCAATTAGCATGAGTTCTGTGATTATTGAGGCCTGTGGTTAATGCATATTTAACCCAGAATGCTTCTTTAAATAATTATGCAAAGAATGGCCTTAAGAACACAAAGCTATGTATAGAAAAGCAGAACAGAATGGGAAAAGATCATTATTAAACACAGAAAGCTGTTCTGTACATTTTGACAAGATGCATTGTTCTCATGTCACAACAAGATGGCAGTCTCACAGTTTACTTAAGATTCAACTCAGGTACAGATCCAATGAAATGCAGTTTTTTTCACATATCCCAACTAAGCTCGGGTCAGAGCGCAGGGTCAGCCTTGAAACAGCGCCCCTGGAGCAGATAGGGTCAAGGGCCTTGCTCAAGGGCCCAACAGTGGTATCTTGAACCCCCAACCTTTCGGTCAGTAACCCAGAGCCTTAACCGCTGAGCTACCACTGGCCCCAACTTGTAAAAGGGTGTAGTGGGACATCTATCCTCACTTCTCCGAACAAATCATATATCATTTCCAAATATAGCAAAAGATAGACAATAATCATGTTGTGTATCACTCATGTTGTGTATCACTCATGTTGTGTATCACGCTATGGCAAGTTTATATGAAAGCCAGCAAAGCACACTTGGCTTGACCAAGGATAATCTTGCTGTTGTGTGTCCGGTTGCCATAGAGATAAAGTGACACAGCATCCATGGTTACCTTAGATGATGTTGCCATGCCACCACGAAATGGATCACACACTGGAATGTTTTTTTTCTTAATCAGTGCTTTTGTCTAATTTCCCAGTTAATTTTTTTAATCATCCTTAAAACAATAAAAAATTTCATACCCATTTGAAAATCTGCTTTTTTTTTTTTTAAAGCATAAACTTCACGAAATGTATGCTTAAAATAGAAAATATCTATTTGCCAATGTGATAAGAAAATAAACGAAACTCTCGATATATTCTCTGAAAACAAGTATTGTTATTTTCCGCAATTCTGCCGTAAAAAAGTAAATGTATCTTGATTTAAGGATGTTTAAATATTTTTACTGGTAACAAGACTTTTATCTAAAAAAAAATATGATGGGCAAAAAAAATACTGATTCACAAAATGAATACACTGCAAATGCTGATGTACTCGTGTCGCCGGCAGCAGCCGCTCAGCTGGAAACCTTTTAAGTTCATTAAAAAAAAAGAGCAGTCGGTCTCATGTGCTCGAATTTTCCATTAGATGATGCATTTTGTTTTGTCAATTTGAATCTGGGACTAATTAAATATTTTGTTTTGTCTTTGTTTTATGAATGCATTTTCGAATGAGTCGGGGAGGGGTTGAGTCAGTATTACACATGCCGCAGTTAGTGCCACAATCAAGTGGTAATGTTCTTATAGAATATTTGACCACAGTAAATCAAATCATGCTCTAAAGTTTCAGCGGCAGACCAGTGTGAGTTACAAGATGCCAGACCACTTAAGAATCATGAGATGGAAAATATTTTTATGCTTTACATTTTCAGTAATGGTGTATTGAGCAGGGTACCTACAGTCGTGAAAAACCTCAAATGGTGTTTTCCAGACCTTCAAAGTCATGGACATTAATCTGAAAAGTCATGGAAATCTTTGCTGTAAAATATACTTTTTTCTTTCTAAAATACAAAATATCGTAAAAAATCTTTCTTTTGTAAAGTAGAACTTGCTCACAAACCGTAGTGATGTCCAATTAGTGAAGAATTGTTCTTTTGAGTCACTTCTTTTCACCGAATCAAATTGTCCTGAATGATTCATTATTGAATAGGTCTTAATTTAAATTAAAATAAATCTCACAAAAGACTGGAAAGTTCACTTTGAAAGAGGAATTTTAGATTGTGTGTGTGTGTGTGTTTTGTCAGAGCTGGATTTACCTACATCTCCGTTACTGCTGGGAAAAGCAGCACAGTAGATTTAGTCATAAAGGAGACTCTCTCACAACTTGGAAAACAGGTAACTTTGGAATTCACCTCTCAGAAACATCATTGAGTGTTCTTAGTTGTGCTTGATGTGGGCATGCATCAGTATTGCCATTGCTTGTATTTACAGTAGAGTTAGACATATTTAGCGTTACAATGTCTTCCATTAATGTGTATCATAGTGAGCCATTTCATCGCCTTTTAATGGGTCTGGTTTTGCACAGGCAACCATCACTCTCATAATGGGAGTAAATGAACTACAAATGTCTTTGAAATAAAAAGCACACTGAATTGCACTAATTGAAAAATAAACGCATTGCATTAACAGTGCTTGCATTTTGGGGATGTCATTTTATATGGATGTAAATATAAGCTGTGAATATTTCAACTGAAAACATTTCGCACAACATTTAATCATAAAAATTTCAATAATAAATATTCACCTTTCATAAATCAGTTAAAAAAATAATCTTTATATATTATTTATTTCGCTTTGCAAATTCTCCTCTAAAATTTCAGTGGTTACAATTTGGTTGGAAATTCAACCTTGTACATTCTGGCATAGCAGAAAAAGCAGTAGAGTGCCGATGCACAATCTTACTGGCCTTCAACACAAGGTGGTGCCATCGGGTGTTGATGAAGATCAAGAGCAGCAGGGGGGAGGTCCTGGACTATTGCCAGTTTGAAAAAACAATTAAACTAACATGGCAATAAACAAAGTAATTTCAAACAGTTTCGCCAGCTGGAAACGCCACTTTACTATGTGTGTTTTCTGTTTAATGTACAACAGTATCTGAGTGAAGCAATTGTCAGAGCGCAGTGTTCCTGGTTTATGAGGAAAAATTAGGAGATTTTCAGGCTAGTGGTTAATGTACACAACTGTCTGAAATTACTTTTATTTGAAATGTTATTTTTTTCATTGTTATAGCATGTAAGATTAGTCTTCCTTCTGTATTTTAAGCATAATGCAGTTATGTTGTTTCACCTATTTTTTATTATTATTTAAGCAAATGAATTTATTTACATTGCATTCAAATCAGACGAGGAACAACAAATACAAATTCAGACAGCCATTTCTCTTATTATATATTTGGTTGCCATTGAATGCTTCCCCAGTCATTGCAGTCATTGGGTATGGTGTTTGTTTATTGGGGTTCTGCAAATAGTCACAACTCCAGTACGGTGGTGGTTACATTGTGGTATTCCGATTGGCCTGGTTCTGGTCACATGGTCAAGGAAGGGATAAATCGGGTTATAACTTGTGCTCTTCCTCTATTTCACTGGCCTTCAGCCCAGACTTTCTCTCTCATTCTATTCTTTGGTCTTCTCTTTTCAGTATATTGTACATACTGGTTTCATCTACACATTTCATATATCTGATTTGTAGCTATTTAATCTCAATTGTAAACAACTGATGTAACCTTTCAAGACATAAACGCCATTAAACACTTTCTCTTTAATCCATGTCTAGTTCAGTTCGTGCTACATAGTGTATTGCAATAAGGTTTTAAACCATGATCTCCCACATATTTTGATATTCAAGCTGTACTTATTTCCGCTGACCCTCTTGTCCTTATCCGGGGTTACTGGAGAGGGATTGTGTGGGGGAGCAAAACCACTGGAGGGGTGGCTGACGCAGTCTCGTCACTCTCCTACTTAATATGTTGGAGGATTTGTTTAAGGATAGGCACTGGACGGGTGGTAGGCAGAGAGTGATAGCTTGTGTTTTTTCCAACAGAGAAGAGGCCTTGGACATAGGGTAGGTCTGCTCGGGGGGGGGTATTGAACCCTGGTTGTATGGTATGTCTCGAGGAGAAAGGAGGAATGTCTTGATGGGAAAGCAAGAATGATAGGCAATTGAAAGGATCTGGGATCCAGCTGCGGGCGGTGGCCACCCCACCACCAGGAGATTTTCTGGGATTGATGGGCCGAAACATCAATGATAGGTTGCTCCCGTCTGATGACACCATAGCTGGACAACTATAGGCACCGTTGGAGGTGCGGTAGGCAGTAATGCACAGCAGATTTAGACATCTACCCGTGCATCTGAGTGTAGTTGGTACTAGTAGCAGAAGGTGGTAATAGACAAGACATGCACAGTGTTATATCATATTGATGTTAACATTTTGTGACACTTCTGTCAATCTGGCACTCCCACAACTGATCCACTGTAGCGAAAACCCACCTTCAAATTTAATTGATTTAAAAAAACGGACTACTGTCCATTGACATCAATGCAGGTAGAGCGTCGATAACCTATTAATGAGAGCTAAATGAGATGAGACCCAGATGGTGATAAAGGTTTATTTGGGGATTACCTCTCTCTGTTGCTCTTGGTTTATTTTCAACACCCAGAGGTGAAGCCTTGTAGCAGAGAGTGAAGATTGTGCATCGGCACTCTACTGCTTTTCCTGCAATGCCAGGATGTACAAGTTTGAATTTCCAGCCAAATTTTAAACACTGAAATTTTAGTGGCAAATTTGCCAAGTGAAATACAGTATATTGGACCGAACGTTACCTGTTGAATAATAAAGATTTTTTTAAATTTTGGAAGGTGAATATTTCTTATTGAATTTGTAATGACACATTTTGTGCAAAATGTTTTCTATTGAAAAATGCAAGCTGTTGATGCAATGCATTTATTTTTCAATTAGCGCAGTTCAGTGTGCCTTTTTGTTTCGAAGACATCTGTTGTCAGTTTACTTCCATATTATATTTTCTTCAGAAAAGGCAATAATCAAATGAACTGTCATTCTCTGCACATTTTGTATGCCGTTAATCCTCATACTGTAGTTTCTTCAAATCTCTTTAGAAAGAAAACCCTGCTGACTTCAGCCTTGTTGAAGTTTTTATGAGCAGCAAACAAGGTAAGATGATCTTACGATCTTCAGATGATGATGCTCAAGAGATTGATTGAAGGGTTTTAAAACCCTGACATGATCTTTTCCTGGATTATTATTATTATTTCATGCCGTCTGCCATTTAAATGTGTGTTATGGTGCAACTCAAGGACAGTAAATAAAAATGGCAGGTGAGGTAATTTAGCCCAGTATGATGTAGATCTCTTTAAATCTGATATTCAAGGTCACATTAAAGGTATTTATATGCAGCCACTTTCAACACAGGGTTTCTGAAAGTAAGCATGCAGGTGTGTGTCAATTCTTATTATATTCTTAACCTCCATATCTGTCTCATGTTTCTCATCCATCTTCAGTTCAACGGCAAGTCCTGACTGGTCAGGAGCTTCTGCTGGACAAACTGCAGGAGATCAGGAAGGTATGTGGACTCGTGCTGATATTGCTTGGTATTTGGAAAAGACTCAAGGTGATGTGCCCTGATGATTCTACAGTAGCATGCTAATCTGCTAATATTGTGGTGCGTTTGCACATGTGTGGGGTGTGTTTCAATGCAGCCTTGTTCAATTGTACGTTTGTATGTCTGGGTTTTTGACACATGACCTGCACATGTTTTCGTGAGACTCACTAATGCAGTGTGATTGCTTGTGAATGCTTCTTGGTTTAAACTTGCTCGTGATTCGGAGTGTGTGATGTTTTAGACATCATTGCGGCAGATGAATCAGACACGGTTTTACATCGAGGAAAGCAGGAATCAAGTTGCACAAGTGAATCTGATGCTGGGAGGCTTTCCGACACAACTCGGCCAAGACGCATACACACGCCTGCTGTCGGAGCACCTGGCCATTAAGAGTGAGTCTGCACATCTATGTGTGTGTGTGTGTGTGTGTGCGTGTGCGTGTGCGTGTATGTGTGTAGATGTATGAAAGCTAAGGATTATGTGGGTGAATCTCGCGAAGAAAAACATAAATAAGAAATTATGGTTCACATAATGAAAATGTACACTTTTTTAGGACTTTTAGTAAGATTTTTTGGGATTGTGATATTATTTTCATTACAATCAAGCACATTTTCACCAAAATCTCATGAATGTAACGTTTTTTTATTATTATTATTATTATTAACATTAATTGATTATATTAAATCTGAAGTGTGTAACTTATTCTGTGTTGAAACACTTTCTCCTATCCAGTTTAATATGCGGAGCAAACTATAAGTAAGCCATTCATAGGTTAATATTTCAGAAAAGTGTTTGTTTTGAGCGACCTGTTTCAAGAGAGACAACACCAATGGCATGTGTTGGGGCAGTTCTGTTTATGTATATACCATGACATGCACCTCCAGATTTTAAGATGTGTGTTTACTACTACTACTGCTTTAGTACATACTACTAACGCATACTACCATGATGCATACTTACAATTGTTCTTTACAAATGTACTTTCAAATTTAAATGAATTTTAAGGGTTGTCAGTCAATTGAAAACATTGAATCAAATGTAAAAACTATTTTTTTCCTTTGTTAATTGAATTGAATTAATGCATATTTAATTAATTGCATTCTTTAATATTTATTTCAACAGCTCTAAATGATACAATTATTTTTCTTTTTAACATAATGAGTATAAGGGTGTTTTTTTGTTGTTGTTGTTGTTGTTTTTGCATTAAATTAGGCCACTGATAATTTAGAGGGGATGCAAATTTGTCACATTGTCAATTAAAAATGTTATAATAAATCAAACAGTCTTCATAGTCTTAAAATAGGCTTCATTTTCTTTATGCAAAAATATCATTTCTCATTGTTTGTTTAGATTTTGGGCTGACCCTGACATTTTCTTGAACGGTTTTCCGAGATTCACCCATCTTCTGTTGACGTGGACTGGGTTTTACTCGTTTATTCCAGCAATCTTTTGCTTTTTATTAATCTTTCTAAGAAGTTGTCCTAAAGCAGCGCTGATCTATAAGTCTATCATAAGTCGTCTTATGTACTGATCATAAATCCGCTTGTCACTGCTCTGCTGGGATGATTAGAGTGGATGACACGGTGAATACTGTTGATTTCTTGTGATTAGAAGGTTAACACTTTCTCTCTATCTGTCTCTTCTCTCCTTATCTTCACTCTCCAGGTCACCTGATCACCATCACTCATGTGTACGCCGAACAAGGTAAGATCTCCATGGCAACCACAACCATAATTCCTGGGGTGCTGTGTAGGAACCACCTTGTTTCCTCATTACAGGAAATGCTTTTTAGCAAAAAATGTCTGTATCCTTTCCAATAGAGCTGATTCAGAATGACAGACTTTGTCTTCTAATAACACAATTCTGCTTCTGAACTGCAGGGCTTGATTTGATAACACTAAAGGTCATTGGTGCATGCAGCAGTACAAACTGCTGGCTGTGTGTATGGATCACAGTCTGGCTGCAGAAGTCTGGCCTCCTTTCAGAGCTCTGTAAATGAATGTCGTTGTTCCACACACACAAACTGTGTTAAGAGGGAACTTGCAGTTGTTCTTAATCATTCGCGACATCCCCACTGCCTCATTCGCCTTGATGCATTGAATGTTTTTATTATGTTGTGACAATGCTGTGAGTCGGTTTGTGTCCTGATTGAGCTGTCACCCAGCAGTTAGTGTATGTCAAGGGGCTATGGTTGTCATGGGCCACTAAGCTCATATTAGTAGATGCTGTAATTAAACCATTCTGTTAGCAGAAATCTCTCTCCGTTGATGGCTATTCAAAAGTAGCACTGTATTCTGATGAAGAAAAATATGGGCCCTGATTTAGTGCTGTGCTATGCTATAAGTCATACATGCAAAGTCCATGAGCATGGCTATGAAGTTTTGGTATTTTAGTGCAAGGTTGCTCTATGTGTAGATGATAAAGGGCTGGGTCAAGTGCAATTTAATTTGGAGGTTCTTCTCCGGTTATTTCAGCATCTGTGTCCTATTATATAGTCAATTCCCTGTAAAATACCAGCGATATAAACAGAGACAGCACATTCATATGAAGTTGGTAGTGCAAATGGACTATATGCAATGAATAAGAATAGAAATATGGACTTAAGTTATTTTGTGCATTAATTGTGTCCATGTTGAATGACACTGACATGCTCCATTAAGTCTCTGTAAAATAATACAGAATGAAAGTATCATTAATCTAATTGATCAAGTGACACATCATGGCTAATATTAACAGTGATTGTATCGGCCTTCTAAGTCAGGCTGTGGATCAAGGGATGTTTTTTTGTTTTTTTTGGCGCGCACTTCACTTCTAGCGGTCAAAACCCTCTCCAACTACTTTCACCAGCCTTTAATCACTCTACAAAAACTGGTGAAAATTACTAATTCAATTAAGATTATAAATACAATTGTAAATATAAACACAGTAATAATAATAATTGGGGGCCTGGGTAGCTCAGTGGTAAAGATGCTGGCTACCACCCCTTGAGTTTGCTAGTTTGAATCCCAGGGTGTGCTGAGTGACTCCAGCCAGGTCTCCTAAGCAACCAAATTGGCCCGGTTGCTAGGGAGAGTAGATTCAGCCTCCTCGTGGTCGCTATAATGTGGTTCATTCTCAGTGGGGCACATGGTGAGTTGAGCGTGGATGCCCCGGTGGATGGCATGAAGCCTAAACACACGCGCTATGTCTCCGTGGCAATGCACTCAACAAGCCACGTGATAAGATGCGATCTCAGATGTGGAGGCAGCTGGGATTCGTCCTCCGCCACCCGGATTGAGGCAAATCACTACGTGACCACGAGGACTTAAAAGCGCATTGGGAATTGGGCATTCCAAACTGGGTGAAAAGGGGGGGAAACCCCACCCCCCCATTCTAGAAATCTCATATTGTTGTTTCATAAAACGGCTACAACAGTGATTGTCAGGGGCATTATTTTATGTTCCACTGTATGATCAGAGATTGGACATGAAATTTGTTGCCTCCTGCTGGTGGAATCTGCAGGAAGTGGAACTGAATTTATTCTTTCTGCTGAAAACAGACATACTTCTGAAACATCTTAGCACAATGACCTATTTCTCAGGAAAATAGAAAATTGCAAATTACACCCACAGATATAAATAGATGTGCTTTGAATAAGCGCTCTAAGGAAAATTTGATAAGACTTAGCGCACAGTCATTGAGCATTGTGCTGTGCTTAGCACGGCAACGAAAATAGAGCCCATTGTCTTAAGTAAACATTTTTCAGCAATTTTGTGAAGGTTATATCAGTCATCGGCCACCCTTCTGTTATCTCTGTTGATATTGACATCAATATTAGCCATCATAAAACTCCTATCATTTAACACCAGTCCTGAGGAGCCTTGTATTGAGACTTTAATATACCATATATATATATATATATATATATATATATATATATATATATATATATATATATATATCCTTATGCTATCATATGTAGGATGTAGGGTTTAAAAATAATTGTGCTGGGAGGTAAAAATAATTGGGTCCCAGGTATGAGCAGGTGTTAGTGAGAGTGTGTGTGTGTATAATTGAGCTGGTGAGTTGTGTTTCAGGTGCTGTGGTTCTGCAGACCAGCTGTTTCTCAGAAGCTGAGAGGATTTACATGCTGGCCAAAGACATCAGCATCAGCAGCAAACCGCTCTACTCACTCGTTATACCTGAGATCATGGTACATCATCATATCAGAGATTCAGTACATACTGCTACATGATAATGAAACACAATGTATCTGAAGTGTGTTTTGGTACAGGAAGGATCGGGTGTTTTTATATGTGGATTTTAATATGTGCAATTAGCCTAAGGACTATCCAGTGTAACAAACATTGTGCATGTGTGTGCCATGTTAGTGTAATAACTGTCATTTCCATTTGCGGTACACTGTATTTGCATTTTGTTCATCGACTGGCAGTCTCAGAAGTCCACATATATAAAACCCATATTACTTTCTTCTGAGGAATATAAAAGGATATGTTTGGCAGAATGTTAGAGTTTAATAAAAAGAAAGTCAAAGGGGTTTTAAACAACAAATGGGTGAGTGAAAAATTACCGAATTTTACATTTTTGGGTGTTCTGTTCCCTTAAGACCAGTGGGGCTGAGGCTTAAGAACTGATGTTTGATGAGACCCAAAGCTGGCCTTTTTTTAAATGGTCACCTATATTGACATCAATGTGATTAGTAGGTCACATGCTGCTTACTACAGATGTAGTTAACAAACAACAGAGGCCTGTTGATCAGAGCTTACTGTACAATACCGGTCTGAGCTTTAGATGCCACTGCTCTCTAGTGGCTCACAGAGAAACTACAAATGACATTTTCCCTACCAGTGTAACCAATGTTTTTTAATCTCTCCTCAAAGCAAAGCAAGCTGCCCAAAGGAAGTTGCCCCTTGCTGGTCTTTGTCAACCCTAAAAGTGGCGGGCTAAAGGGCAGAGAGATCTTGTACAGTTTCCGGAAACTTTTAAACCCTCACCAAGTGTTTGAGCTGAGCAGTGGAGGACCACTTCCTGGGTCAGATCACCCTTCCTCACAAACCACTATATTTATTATTGCATCATCCAATTAATGATAGTAAAATGTGCACTCTGTATTTTTTGTGTCAAGTTGGTCGAAATGGTAGTTGTCAGGGTTACACTGACACCTAGTGGAGTGGATGCATGATGCCTTGGTAGAAATGTGTTATTCATAGTCAGCCATGACCAATTTATTTTGTGTGAAATTGGTGGGTTTCCAATATAAATTAAGTACTATTTGGCTGGTTTATTTCTTACATTTCTAAAGAAACATGTTTCAAATTGATACTGCAGATATGACGATTGGATTGACAGTTGTAGGTTTTCTGTCTCTTATCTGTGGTTGTGTATTGCAGGCTGCACACGTTCAGGGATGTCCCTCATTTCCGTATCCTGGTGTGTGGAGGAGATGGGACTGTGGGGTGGGTGTTGGGCATTTTGGAGTCCATTCGGCACAAAATCACTTGTCCAGAGCCAGCGATCGGCATCGTACCTCTGGGCACCGGTGAGTGATGAGTAAACAAAAATCACTTTTATTTGCTGCTGCTGTTTATTTCAACATTTCATTATTGCCATGTAATCCAACCTGATTAAAGTACAACTTGACATTTTGGAGATCATTATACTATACTACCAATAGTATTTTGGTTTGTTTTGGTGATCTAGTTCTAGTTTTCTGTAGGTTTTTTTCTTTGTTGATGCTTTTTTTAAGATATATACAGTAAGTTCATTGTGTTGAGATTGTATCCTGCTATTTCAATTATGTTTTGTATCTGTGTGTGTCATCAGGGAACGATCTGGCCCGGATGTTGCGCTGGGGGGCTGGTTACAGTGGCGAGGATCCCTACAACATCCTGGTGTCTGTGGAAGAGGCAGAGGAAGTGAAAATGGACCGCTGGACGATTCTTCTGGACGCACAGGATATGACGGAGGATGGCAAGGAGAACGACTTCCTAGAACCACCCAAGGTACTTCATCATCAGTCCCTAAGGCTTCAAATAATAAAAGGGTTGTTCAGGATTCAGAAAAAGTTAAGCTCTATAGATAACATCTGTGACATGCTGTCCGTTACCACAGACAAAAATCATGATTAAAATAATGCACTTATGATGACGGTCTATAGGGCAAGGCATTCTAAAGGGTATAAAAGCCAGCTTTACATGGTCTTGACAGGAGTTCACTATAACTGTACAAAAAAGTTTACTAAGCAGATTTGTCACATTAGTCTCTTCTAAACATGCATAGCCATTAGAGATCAACTGATATTGTTTTAATGACCAATACGACACTGATTATTTTTGTTTATCTTTAAGTTTCTGATAACCAATGTGCATAAACAATATTTAAGTGTCCCTTAACTGATATGTATAACCAAATTGTATGTGTCCAATAACTGATATGCATAGCTGATTTATAAATGTCTGATAACCAATATATATAACCAATTTTTAAGTGTCCGATAACCGATATGCATTACCAATTTTCGAGTGTCCGATAACCGATATGCATAACTGATTTTGAAGCGTCCGATAACCGATATGTATAACAAAATTTTATGTGTCCAGTAACTGATACGCATAACTGATTTTTAAATGTCCGATATCAATATGCATAACTGATTTTTAAGCGTCCGATAACCGATATGTATAACCAAATTGTATGTGTCCAATAACTGATATGCATAACTGATTTTAAATGTCCGATATCAATATGCTTAACCGATTTTAAGTGTCCGATAACTGAAATGCATAACTGATTTTTAAGTGTCCTGTAAACGATATGCATAACCAATTTTTTGGTATCCGATAACCGATATGCATTACCGATTTTTAAGTGTCCAATAACCAATATACATAACAAATTTCTAAATCTTGTTTTATTTCTTCTTTTAATCACATTAACAACCTACTCATTCATCACTAACCTCTGCTTTACAAAACAAATATTGCGCACAATTCATTTGACTATTTATATTTGCAGTATACATTTTTAGTAAGTCCCTGACTTAATGAATATTTTTAAAATAGAGTCTTTTGTGCTCAACTTTATCGGTGAACCTCACATTAAAGAACAGATAACCGATTAAGTGGAAAAGTGTGAATATCGGTTAAAAATAATAGTAAAGTCGATTATTTGTCTAACTCTAATTTACATGTAAAACGTCTTGTGACAACAATATACTTTCAAAACTGTGTATTTTTATGTTTATCCCAGTGTTATTCTTTAAAAATTAGACTTTCATTGTATGGCTTTGCAAATTTACACAGTACATGTTGCATAGATATGACATTGTCAGCCAGATATTTAATGAATATGTTTTTCAATCGCTTACAGTATGTACCTTCATAAATGCTCAACTATTCAGTTAGCTATTCAAATAATTAAAAATTAAGTGCAATTAATTCAATCCATTGATATTCAATAATAGAAGACAAATTATTTATTGTTTGCTCAATACTGGCTCCTAAACTATATATTTGGGTTGTATCTACATGTCTGTTATAGATTGTGCAGATGAATAATTATTTTGGGCTGGGCATTGATGCTGAACTGAGTTTGGACTTTCATCACGCACGTGAAGAGGAGCCAGACAAGTTTAACAGCAGGTAAACTGAGCTTAAGAGCCATTTTGTGCATTTCTTGTGCTTTGAAATGTGAATTAAGTGCAATTGTTTGTTGTCGTTCTCTCAGGCTCCACAATAAAGGTGTGTATGTGAAAGTGGGCCTGCAGAAGTTGAGTCACACACGAAACCTTCATAAAGACATCCGACTGCAGGTGGACAAACAGGATGTGGAGCTGCCCAGTATAGAGGGACTCATATTCCTCAACATACCCAGGTCCATAAACACTTTTAAACACTATAAAACACACCTGAGTTTGTGAATTTGTCAGCCAGTGAGCATTAAATGTGTCTTTTTATGCAGATATATATACTGTATATATATATATATATATATATATATATATATATATATATATGTATGTATGTATGTATGTATGTATGTGTATGTATATATATATATATATATATATATATATATATATATATATATATATATATATATATATATATATATATATATATGTATATATGTGTATATATATATATATATATATATATATATATATATATATATATATACACATATATATATATATATATATATATATATATATATATATATATATATATATATATATATATATATATGTATATATGTATATATGTGTATATATATATATGTGTGTATATATATATGTGTGTGTGTATATATATATATATATATATATATATATATATATATATATATATATATATATATATATATATATATATAGTAAGATTTTTGTCTTTTGGATTTTTTTCAGTGATGAGTTTCCAAAGATGTTATGTCAGAAATATGTGTACATCCTTTCGTTGAATTGTTCATATCTCTTAGATTTTTTTATTTTATCAATGTGTGTGTGTGTGTGTGTGTGTGTGTGTGTATCTAGCTGGGGTTCTGGTGCTGATCTATGGGGGTCAGACAGCGACTCTCATTTCAGGCGGCCTAGCATAAGTGATGGCATGTTGGAGGTTGTGGGTGTTACTGGTGTGGTACACATGGTGAGGACTGATTCTCATAAACAATTTTAGTGTTTTAGACATTTTTAAGTGTCCAAAAGTATCCCAAATAAGTTTTGAGGCCACTGTATTCGGGATTCCTTTTTTTGCTGTTTTAAGTATATCTTTCCAGATATATTCAGACTTGAGCTGAAACCCAACCAAAATGTAAAATAGATTTTCTAGTTATGCACATTTCACGGTGTTGATATGATGTAGTTCTTTTGTTAAACTAATTTTATGTGTGTGCACGCACTTCAGGGTCAGGTTCAAAGTGGGCTGCGCTCTGGGATTCGTATCGCCCAGGGCAGCTATATTCGCATCACTGTGACGAAACCCATTCCAGTGCAGGTGGACGGAGAACCCTGGATACAATCACCAGGACAGATCATCATCTCAGCAGCTGGACCAAAGGTTATACACACCACACATCCCACACACACACACACATACACAAACAAACACAAATCGCTAACACATTTAGCTCCTCTCACACATTATAATTTGCTCTGCTGGCTCAGATATGGCCCAGTGTAAATACATCGTAACATGACATTGTAACGTGTAATGTCCAGAATGCAAATGTAATAATCCTATTTTTTTTTTTTTTTTTTTTTATTATGATGCATTAAAGATTGTATGACAAGAAGGTTTCCAAGCAATGTCGATGTTACCTAATTAATTAATTCCCCTTAGTATGATTTATTAGTCATGAAGTTCATTTGGATTAAAAAATTAAAAATGCAACAATTCACGATCCTCTACCCTAATTCTAAACCTATTAGCCTTTAATGATATTGTGAGCTCTGTATGTTCCAACTGGCTTGTTTTCTGTGCTAGGTGTGCATGCTGAAAAAGTCCAAAACCAAGCAGAAGAAGCAATCTGGCAGTTTGAAAGAGGGCCGATCCGACAGTCCAGCTCCCAGCGATGAGTGACAGTGACGACCTGGACCCCCTCCTTCAAAGGCATAAACACTTCGTTAATAGCTCGTAGCTGTCAGCTTGACAGGTTTTCTTGTGTAGGCCTCTGTTCTTTGTTCCAGTTTGGGTGGGAATCAGAGTTAATGCAGAAGAACTAGAGAGAAAACAGATGAAGATAGAATGCAATGAATGTTTTAATGTAGATATCTGCAATCTTAAACATCTGAGAGACTGTAGTGTTTAGGAGGCCAGTTAGATGACAGCATAATTCGGTTTATCTCAGGACTTTAGCTGCCTGCTGCCTGTTTGTGGCCTGTGATTGCCTTAGATCCTTGCTGGTGTATATAATTATTTTAGTTTTTGTCCTTTATTCTCAATGCCAATTTTATGTTTTTTTGTTTCTTGTTAGAGTTCTGTTTTTCATTTGTTTGGTCTTGGTCAGGGTGTGTGTGTGTGTGAGTGTGTCTTTTTTTTTCTTTTTTGTTAGGGTTTAATTTTGTGTTTTTGTTCAGTTTTTGTTTCGTTTGGTTATGGTTTTTTGTTTGTTTTGTTTGGTTAGGGTTTTTTGTTTGGTTAGGGTTTTTTGTTTGGTTAGGGTTTTTTGTTTGTTTTGTTTGGTTAGGGTTTTTATTTGTTTTGTTAGGGTTTTTGTTTGGTTTAGTTAGGATGTTTTGTTTGGTTTTATTTTGTTTTGTTTGGTCAGGATTTTTAGGGTTTGTTTTTTTTGTTTGGGTTGGGTTTTGGTTTTGTTAGGGTTTTGTTTTTGTTTGATTTGGTTAGGGGTTTTGTTCTGTTAGGTTAGGGTTTTTATTTGTTTTGTCAGGGTTTTTGTTTGTTTTTGTTTGGTTAGGATGTTTCATTTGTTTTGTTAGTGTTTTGTTTGGTTTTGTTTTGGTTTTTTTTGGTCAGGGTTTTTAGGGTTTGTTTTTTGTTTGGTTTTGTTATGGTTTTGTTTTTGTTTGATTTGGTTAGGGGTTTTGTTCTGTTAGGGTTTGGTTTTGTTTGTATTGTTTGGTTTAGGGTTTGTTTTTTGGTTTGTTTTTTGGTTCTGTTAGGATTTTTGTTTTGTTCAGTTAGGATTTTATTTTTATTTTTATTAACTTTTGTTTAAAAGTAGTCTATCACTGACATGTAATGGATGCAGGTTTATAATTTTACAAATGATTGAGCAGACAGGATTTAATCAATTGATTGTGCTCATCACAAATGCCAAAAACTGGAGCTGTGTTTTGTGGATAATAACCAAGTCAAGACCATTTTCAGACTTTTCAGTTTGCAGTAAATACTGTATCTCACAAATCCTCATTTGATCTTAATAATAATTATTGTTAATGTCTCACTTGACATTTATTTAGATTGGCAGCTCCTAGTAGCTTTTTACAAGTATCAGAACAATGCAGTATATATGTACATACATATAAGTATTGAGCTGGAGTTCTTATTCATTAAGAGCACATTTAAATGTGTAGGTTGATTAGAGAACAATACCATTTGTCAATTTTGTAGCTGACTTTACCTAAAAACAGTTTTGAGCAAACAATGTGAAATCATCACAGCTTTTTTGTAAAATTCTCTGGATATAGTCATGAAAGGATGAGATTTATGATAGATTTAATACTGAAAAATATTGTGAAAACATTTAAAGAATAGATGTGGATTTTATTGCAATTCACAATGAATGAATGTTTGCAGATTCCAATATTTCCTCCACATTCCACATAAGATCATGTAGCCAGTGCAGTATTTGTAATTGTTTAGAGATACTGATGGTGCCAGTATGTCTGAATGTTGTATCAATGCTTATCTTTATTGATTGGCAATGTTTACATAATCATTTAAGCCAAGAGTAGCTTCAATCATGACTCATCAAGTTGTGATGGAAGCATTGATTTGTGTGAATCGGTTACTGTTTTATCTGACATATTAGACAGTCGTGTAAAGCTATAAAGTCAACTTATTGTAAAGATATACAGTAGCTCCCTAGAGGAGAGCACAGTGCTGTAATATAATATAGTAGTAGGCTAGTAAATGATATCTTATACATGTAGTTTCTGTACAGTGACTGGTCAGCTGTGATCCAGCAGTATGGACTGAAATTAGGCTAGACTTAGATTTGTATGTATGATCAGTTGGACGCTCCACACCCCTACAGAATGCATTATCAGGAGGCTACATGCTGGATGCATCAGACCACAGCATCTGCAACCCATGGGGCAAATGTCTAAACTCATCTACCTCATCTTATCACATCACTCCAAGAAACAAGTTCTGCCAGAGACCTATAGATCCTGTAACATATAAATATAGACCTAAACAGTGCTATATGCACTTATATAGCGCCTTTTTAACCTTAACGGTATTCAAAGCGCTTTACACTGTGACTCATTCACCCATTCACACACACATTCATACTCCAATGGCGGTAGATCTGCTATGAAATGGCTGGCCTGCCATTGGGAGCAACTTGGGGTTCAGTGTCTTGCCCAAGAACTCTTTGGCATGTGGAGTCGTGTGGGCCGGGATTCAAACCTCCAACCCTGCGATTAGTGGCCAACCCGCTCTACCACAGCTACCCTCTATGTCACAATGTCATTGTGATGCAGTTTAAGACAGATCCTATCCGAAAAGGTATCTCCATTCCTACCATCTCAATGATTCGCCCTCTGTCATGTCGATTGTTGCAATGTTAACAATTGTGAGTTTCGCATCAGTTGTGCCTGTTGCCATGATGACCCCTCTGGTTGACATGCTGATCTGTGGTGTGGCTCTGCGTATAGGGCCCTTATTTAAGTGCTTCTAGAACTTCTGCGGTATGTGTGCGTGTAACTCCATGCCATCTTCTGTTTGTTCTGCTGGTTCAGTGGCTACCATGTAGAACTGTGCTGTTCTAGGTCTTTTAGAGCTGATGTGCCTCCTAATGGGGGATCTCATGTAAACCTGTCCAGGTCACATTTCATCCCAAAACAATTTCTTGTATTGGTAACACTTTACAATAATGTTGCGTTTGTTAACATTTGTACATTTATTAAGATTGGTTCATGTTAATTTATGAACATACAATTGTTTTTTGCTAGTTCATGTTAAATAATAATGGGTTAACTAATCTTAACATTTACAACTTTTAATTTTTAAAATAGATTTGTTTATGTTCAAATTAACATTGACCAAGGTTATTAAATGCTGTTTTTCCTTATCAGCATGCGTTTCTCCCAACCATTACCATAATGACATTTGACCAGTTTTTGTTATTTTTCACTTCCCATTAATATCAATAGTGATTCTTGTTAGATTCTCTTTATTGTGATATTTAAAACAGTAAAATACAGTAATAAATATGTTCAGCGAAATCAAAATTCTAGTTTCTTTCTTTTGATTTTTGGGGTGAAATGCGGACAGGTTCTTGATAGGTTTCGTGAGATTCGCCCAATAATTTGGTCCAAACTGTATGTTTGAAAGCTATTTTATCTCCTGGTGTGATCTCATTTTTTTGTACTACTTTAAAGTGTAGGAGTAATGTTCTGAGAGCTATTTAGATGTATATTTTTGAAGAGAATGCTGTTTTTAATTTGGACTGTAAAGAATATTGCACTGACCGTCCTGTTCAAAGATGCTTCTAAGTGTTAAATATGTGTTTAATGAATATGAACTAAATATAAGTATAGATCTATAAATCAGCTGTATAACAGATGGATGTCCAATGGAGGAAAAAACATACATTTGGACTTTTTAATACAATTCTTGTTTGTCTTTATTTTGATTGCCTTAAAATGTTAATTACAAAGTAACACACATACAATACATACATTACTCTGTGCCTATTTTCTACTAAATACCATGTCAGTAAAGTTTATTTACAACCGTAAAAAAAATCCTCAGATTATGCATATTCAGAGCAACAAAAAAAAATACATCTAATGATTTAGCCAAGTTTCTTCTGTACACATTATTTAAGCAATATGAAGTTGTGTTTTTTCTCAAATAAATAGCTTATATGAGACTACTGTCATGGATGGAAAGTGCAAGAAAGGCACGGAATGGAATATTTTAATAGCAGTGGTTCATTCGGTATATAGGCTTATCAACTTTTAAAAGGGATGAGAAAATGCTTCTTATATCTTTGGTTGTTGACATCAAAGAATGCCCATACAATCAAACTGTGGTGTTCTGGTACTGTATTGGGTTGCCACTTAATTTGCAATGTAAAATATGGGTCCTGAAGCAAAACCAGTTGAGAACATCTGTTTAAGGGCAAGGTGGACATGTAGCTCAGCCTAAGTTAATGTCCCCAGCAAACATGGTTATAAGCAGAATAATGGCAAATCCTGTCAGCAGTCCAGCGTTCTGGATCACAAAAAAAATGACATCTGTCCTTGTGCTCTGCACATGTTCTCTGGCAATCAGGTTCATTTCAGGGAACTGAGGGTGAGAGAGATAAAAAAAGGGGTCAGTTTGCAGTCATTGGAATGAAGCACACCCACTACATCCTGGTACTAACCTTTTTATATTTTGTATACACTTGCAAAAAGCACTTTTGATGTTATCATGGAAGTCTCATAGAGGATTATCTAATCTACTTCATTTTACTTTGTATTAGTGTATATAAAGGAATAGCTTGTCTAATGAGGGCCGAAGATCTGCTGGGGTTGCAGGTATGATTCATAGTGTTATCGCAGATCCAAAACACAGAAAAAACGATTAAGTTTGACATACCATATCGGCCAAGGAAATGTAGAGGAACATGCCACCAGCAAAGGCAAAGATGACGTTTGGGGCAAAAGTGCTGCCCAACAGGATGCCCAGGACCAGACCCACGTAGCAGGACATAGCAGACAGCAGATTGAAGAAGATGGCCTGTGGAACACTCAACCCTGCATTCAGCAGTATGACGAAGTCACCTACAGGGGGAGATGGAGCACAGGTTGCCTCAAATGTACCACATGTGGAAACCTTTCCCTTGATTTTGCAGTGTATGAAGTCAACAGTTGCAGGGCTGTTGTAATGGGAGCAATGTGACATAATGGTTAAAAATCTGGGTTGGTAACCGAAAGATTATATGTTTGAACTCCACAAGGGATGATCCAGGAGGATTGTGCAGGTGATAAGTGTACTGTAAATTGCTTTAGGTAAAATTATCCGGCGCTATTTCAGGGTATCTCAAACTATTTTGGATCAAGTTTTTGTGGACCCCACAAGAACTGTGATTTCAACTTTTTATAACTGAATTTCTGAATTCCCAGTGAAGTACTACACTACCCATAATCCTGAAGATAAATCCACCAATCAGTGAAGTCGCTGTTGCAATGGACACAGAAATCTTGCACACTCTAATAGAAACCTGCAATCTCAACCATACAGGAGTTTTTTTTACATACTTTAATATTTTGTAATAAACTAATATACTATATAGTATTTATAACTTATAAATAAACTTTATATACAGTATATGGGGCTGTCTATCAGAGAATTTTTTTTATAGAATTAGTTATGCGATTAATCAAATGAATCAAAATTTTCTGAGAAAGGCCCAAAAAATAAAGATAATTTAGTATATAGAATAATACAAATATTTATAAATAGCCTATAATATAATACATAAGAAATATAAGATTTTAGCTCAATCTAATACTCGTGTGTGTGTATGTGTGTGTGTGTGTATATATATATATATATATATATATATATATATATATATATATATATATAATTTTAGGGCGTGAAATTAATTTCTGCAAGTCATATTTTTTGTTTAATGCAATTAATGCTGTTTCCATTTTTTTATACTTCCTGAAACTAGGGATGTCCCAATACTGGTATCTGAATCAGTCCGGTACTGGGCTCATGTATTCGTACTCGTAAAAAGACTCCGATACCAAAAACTTATGCCATCTGACTTATGATTGTCATTGCTTAAGCGTACAGTGCACAAATTAAATCCACGATATGTCTTGGTGTTATCATGAAACCGCAAAGGCTACAACTGAATGAAATAAATATATAATTGCATGTAAACATGCAGTTAGTTGATTAAATCATTCCCTTTAGCAGTGTAAATTCACAGAGTCACCAGCGACTTTTGCTATTTTCATTTAATAGTGTTTAGACACCCTTTAATGATAACACTGAATTCAACTGTTAAATATGGAATTTGTGAAAGAAATAAAAATAATGGATTTCATAGGGCCATACATGTTAACATACCGAGCTGCTGCTTGTCATGAAAGAAATCTTCCCCTTAAATATGCTAAATAATTCTTAGACAGCCTTTAAATCTTATTTGAGTTACAATAGCTGAAATCAGTAAATTTAACAGTTCATCTCGCTTGGTTTTCTTTACAGTTATTATTTTTATATATACTCCAAAAAATGGTAATGGGACATCCCTACCTGAAACTTCACATGATAGGGGAAAGGTGTTCCTAGTTGTTCATGGAAGTCTACACAGACTTACAGGCTTACAGGCGGGATTAGGGCATGCTGCCTGCCACGAACAAACCCAGACACTTTTGTACAATGGCCGAAACTTGTTTTTCTCCACTTTCTGTGGCTAAAATTGGCATATACATTTTAAGGGGGGGCACACTCGACTCGACTGCAAATCTTATCACAGAAAGGAAACTGATTGTGTGGAGCATCGCGTGCTTAATCTTTACGTGCTACGCATGTCCCGGGCATAATAAACATTGGAGTGGATTTACTGTACGGAGAATTGAGACTTCACCTGCAAGTAATGAAACAGGCCTGCAAGAACAATGGGCAAGCTGCTGTATCTATTCGCATTGCTCGAAAACATTCAATAACTTTCTTATACACCACTGTCAAATGTCAAATTGTATACATATACCAGTATCCATGATTAATACTTGTAAAAATGTGTCTAACTATTGATGCTGGTTTGAGCATTTCTGTAACTGCTGATCTTCTGGGATTTTCACACACAACAGTCTCTAGAATTTACACCGAATTGTGCCAAAATCAAAAAACATCCAGTGAGTGGCAGTTCTGTGTATGGAAATGTGTTGTTGATGAGAGAGGTCAACAGAGAATGGCCAGACTGGTTTGAACTGACAAAGTCTACAGTAACTCAGATAACCATTCTGTACAATTGTGATGAGAAGAATGACATCTCAGAATTTCAGTCTGTAGAAAGTCTGTAGTTTTACATCATTGCTGATTTGGCGCTGTATCACTTGCAATGTTTTTTGTTCAGAATAGAGGACTTTTTTAAAGAAAATTAGGAATCTTTGAGAAACACTGCACTTATATGACTGCTTATGTATTTCTCTTACCCAGCTCGTGAGGGAACTCCTCACAGACGATAGCAATAGATGTGCTAAAGCCGTTGAGAATAGACACAGTGAAAGAGGCTCCGATGGCCAGTCCATCGATAAAGTTGTGCAGAGCGTCACTCAGCGAGATCATCCATGCCACTGTCTTCACACCGGACAGCTGTCTGCCTCTGAGCCATCTGCAGGACCCCTATAACAAAATCACAGAGTCATGCTGTGTCACCATGACCATCAGCACAAATGACAACAAACATTACAGACGAGCCTGAAACCTTTCCAAAAACAACTCCAAATCAGATAACTGACCTTTCCCAAACCCTGTCTTAAAAATTTGGCTTATCAATTCTACCTTAGAAACTGTTGCCATCCGTCATAATATAAGCTTAGTGAACTGTCAATTACAACCTAATCATGTACCAAAACCACCATACTTCAAATATGAAATCTCAACCCTGGGTTCCACTTTTCATTTATTTACTTTAAGCACAGAGGTCTAAATTGTATTGTTTCAGTGTCAAGATGACAATCTAAAAACATGGTGCACGTGATTTAGGTCAAAGGTCAACAGACCATCTTGTTTCTGCTGGCAGCTCTAACAAATGAAAGTAAACACAGCTGTATGTGTCCTCAGGCTGGACTGTAAGTTGCACTGCCCTGTACACTATGTACTTCACTTGTTCTCAAAAGCAGCTCTTCAGCACTCATTAAAAGCCCAGTGGGATTAATGGCTTGAGGTGTTTTGCAGACTTCAATGGTGATCATGTTTGTCTAATGAGAATTTACCAGTTGGGTGACATGGAAAACTTTTGAAAACTATATTTACCCAGAGCTTTTGATATCGCTGAAGGCCACCTGTTATCACATGACCCTAAATTTTGGTTTAACCATTTACCATTTTCAAAATCTAACATTTTCGTAAATGTCTCTGTACACTGTTGCAGAACTACATTTTTACATTTTCTTAAAGGAATAGTTCACCCAAAAATGTCAATTCTCTCATCATTTACTCAACCTCATGCCATCTCAGATGTGTATTACTTTTTTATTCTGTTGAAAACAAATTAAGATTTTAAGAAGAATATCTCAGCTCTGTAGGTCCATACAATGCTGGTGTATGGTGACCAGCACTATAAAGTTCCAAAAAACACAGACAATCATAGTAAAAGTAATCCATACGACTCCAGTGGTTAAATGAATGCCTTTTAAAGCGATGTGATCACTTTGGGATTAATATTTAAGTCCTTTTCACCAATAGAAAATAATCAGTGGTGAATTTGCAGCAGGTTTGTGGCAGAAAATGATTTAAATATCAATATAATTCTCCCCCAAAGTGATTACATCACTTAAGAAGACATTCGTTTAACCACTGGATACATATGGATTACTTTTACAATGATTGTCTGTGTTTTTTGAAGCTTTATAGTGCTGGTCACCATTCATCAGCATTGTATGGACCTACAGAGCTGAGATAGTGGTTTAGAGGTTTGGGTAGAGGTTTGTTTTCTACAGAAGAAAGAAAGTCATACACATCTGGGATGGTATGAGGGTGAGTAAATGATGAGAGACCACTCTGTCACGGGGACAGCATAAAAGATATTTAGACTTGCTTTTAGAGAATAGATCTTGAATAAAAGTATATTTAGTCTTTACTGCACTCGCTGAAGTATAACCATGTGAAAAAATACACTTATGTTTAAGATACATTCTCTTCAAGCAAGTCTAAATATCTTATATGTTGCTTCTCAATTAAATGCTTCTTGTTTTAAGGATTTTAGACATTTTTAAATGGAAAACAAGACAAAAACACTTGATAACTATAGTATTTTTAGCAGTGAATTTCTTTATTGAATTAATAACTTCATAAAAAGTATTTTTTCCCCTTTAATTCAGTGAATGTAATTTAGAGTTATTTAGATGATTATGTCTTCTTTATTGTTAGGAAGCACGTTTAATACAAACGTTTAAGTCAGGCACAAGCTGAATAATCGGTTAAGAGCTAATGATTAATCGTTGCAATAATCGTTCGATTAATCGATTATCAAAATAATCATTAATTGCAGCCCAATCAAATAAACCCTTAGCATGGATTACTAATAATGTAGTCTAATTTTGCTATAGCAAACTCACTGATTATTATCTAGTATCTAACTAGTATCTTCTTTAAAAGGTACTATATATATACTATAGGTATAGGTACTATATATATATATATTATATATATTAATATATATATATATATATATATATATATATATATATATATATATATATATATATATATATATATAGTTTATACTATAAGCTATATATATAGTGTATATATATATACATTTATACCATTCTTTTGAGACTATTTGTAGTTGTGAGATCTGAGCAGTTGTACCTGTTCGACTGAGGAGTCAGATGTTATGCTGGTCTTTTCGCTGCTGGCAAATTTGAAATCAGGGTCTGCCATAATGCTGACGCCATTCTGCTGAACATTCTCTGTGGGGTGGAAGTGACTGTGTCCATGTCCATGCTAAAAGTGGGATATAAAAGTAGTATACAATGAACATGTATACTAACATTGAACATCAAGAAAATGTAAATTACCACACTTTCAACTCTTTTATTAGTAATTACAATTTAACTAGATTATTTATATATATATATATATAAAATGACAGAGTGTATTTCTTGTATGAAGATGTATTGCTGTTTAGTTTTTAATTATATGCAAACATCTTTAACAGGAATACCGCTAGCAAAAGTGCAGATCTGTGATAACCAGCAAACTGAATTCATTTTTAACACTACAACGTCAGTTTACTCAATTTAACCGTCATATACTGAGACGAGCCTACCTCATATTCTGTCTTTAGGATGATCTTCAGAATTTTCTCAGTGAAATAAAGCACGTAGAATCCACCAAAGATCCCAATGGCTTTGAGGACGTAACTGTCTACTTTTGGGTCAAACCCAAGGGCCTGTTCATTTAAAAGAGGAATTAATCATGTAATCGTGTGTCTTTGAACAGGGGAGGCCCACTGGTACCCAGGGTTTCAAGGGTGCCCTGTGTCCACATGCACAATATTAGTACAAAGTTAAAATGCAAACCCAAAATAAATATTACAACATGCAATTATTTCAAAACAAACATCATGTATCATGAAACAATCATGTGAAATACATTTCATGCAACAATGTCAGCCCAAATCCTCTCTAAACTCATTATGAGTAAATGTGTAAACAGTCTGTATATGTATTATGGCCCTGATAACACAGCAGTTTAAGTTGTAAACTTATAGCTTAAAGTGTTGCAGGTTAGATCCCAAACTTCTAAGAAGCTAAAATGAGCTAGTGAAGGTTACTGAGTCACAACAATCCGGCTTTAATACCAACGTGACCTTAAACAAGGATGTCTAGAGGACTGTCCCTTTAACCAACCTAAAGTAAGCTTCCAAGCGACCAATTCAAACTTACAGTAGAACAATGTAAATTAAATAAACATTCACCTCGGGTATAAGCTGGAGAGCAGCATTGGAGAAGAGTGTGCCAATAGCCAGACCAATGAAATAGGTGAGCACTTTGGGGAAGTAGGGTTTTTTAGTTAAAGGAATGAGAGCCAGACCCAGCAATGATGCCAGGTTGATAACAGTAACAGCCAGGAAGCCATAGCCCCACACTGTGTAGAAAGAGGAATGCCACACAGTTACTCACACTGATCCTCTTTAACACGGCTTTAAAACTCATCTTTAGTTATATCATTTACCCATACATTACTGTTGAGAAATACCCAAATAAAATGTCCACGGTAAGAATTGTTTCTGCCAAAATATCATAAAAATGTGGTAACAGTGAAGCACTTAAAATGCAAATGAATGGGGCTCCAGCTAATAAACATTAAAATAACACATAGTTTCAAAAGTATAGCCCAAAAGTGTAAACATTTTACATGTTGACTTGATTTTAGTGTGATAAAATGGCTTGTATGTAACACAGATACGGTTAGCGATTTTATCCCACTAAAATCATGATAAAATGTATAATGTTCACATCTTGTAAATATACTTTTGAAACTATATGCATTTTATATTTATGAACTGGCTCCATTAACTTCCATTTAAGTACCTTATAACAACCATAATATTTGCTGCTGCTTCTTCTTTTTAAATAAAGGAGGGGACGAGTCTAAATTATTTGATTTTTTTGTCGAAATCAACATTATGCAACAAATGCTGTTAATGAGCTTAAATTTGTATTGAATATTTCTTTAAAATCATAAAAAATGATTGGATCTCCTTCAAATATTGTAAAAAGCTTTGAGAATCTTTATATACATATATTATTATATTATTCAACATACAGGTTTTAGGGCCCACATTATATGGTCAACAATTTTGTTTGGAAGTTCACCATTTTTAACCACGTTTGCTTTCACGTCTTCCATTTTAAATGGTCCTGCTGTGTGAAAATGAATTTTTAGAAGTACAAATAAATATTCCATGGAGTCTCTCAATTACTATGAGCTCATAAAAGCTTTATGCGTGATAATTAAGGATTAATTGATGATGGATAATGCACACGCTGAAGTGTTAATGCGGTCAGGTCAGGGTGCTTTCAAACTGAAATTGAAATAAACAGGATATTATACACACTATTTGACATTCTTATCAGATGTACTTAACTAGTGTCTTTGTTAAATTGGTTATTTTGTTGTGATAGCTGTACAGCTCTTTGAAATAACTGAAATATTTTGGCAAAGTGATACAGAACTGTTATGTGGTCCTGGAACTACTTCATAGCCGTGCGTTTACTGGTAAATAATTGCACACCTTAGAACATCTGAACTTCTACAATTACTTTCAGAATCATTGATTTTTATTCAGTTTTATGTCAGTGTTAGCTATTATGTTACCAAAGTTACAGCAACACTAAATGTTGATTTTCCCTAAAGCATTGATCCTCGTTAATATCATCCTCAACTAACACAATTTGCTTTTCCATGGGTTTTTATGTGATGGTCTGTGAGACACATTTCCCTTCATTCACTGCTATTCTACATATGGAGAGGGTATGAAGTCTAAAGTATGCTGTTTTATATCAGGAGAAAGATCCTTGAGAACTGCAGACTTCAAGATAATTCAAGTTAAGATATGAAGAATCGAAGCAGATGAACACTCACCGTGGGGGTCAATGTTGGTGATTCCTGGAGTTTCTGTTGAACAGGATGGCAGTACAGCCTGGTTGAGCAGGGCAGGGCAGATAGTGACCAGATGTTCCTCTATCAGATGGGTGAGGTTCTGAAGACCATAGTGGACCAAGATATCTTCCCCAGACACACGCTAACATACAGGGTCAAGATACAATGAATGAGTGCGTCTCAAAGGGTAACAAAACACCAGTCCACTTATACAGCATGAATGTCAGTATTTGACTTTGGATCTGACGCACATGTGAAACACGTCAAGAAAAAAAAACATATATATATATATAAAATCATAAATGCCACTGTGATAATTGCTTGTAAATCTAATAAAAACATTACACACATTGTTGAGATTTTAGGGACATAACTTTTAGTAAATAAAGTATTTATTTCAGTACCTGAGCATGTACAGGAATGTTCAAATCCAGAGGCTTTTCTTGCACAATTATGTGCAATAAACTGTTAATTCCTTTGAGGTCCAGTGAACCGTTTTCTCCGTAAACCGCAACAATATCCTTCAAGAAAACCTTGTGCAGCGACTCTGCTTTAACCCCTGGTCTCATAGTTATTAGAAACCCTATAAACACGTAAATGAGACATTTGGCAATGCCTGCCATTATTACAAGACCGCACGCTTGACCGCTAGAAGCCCGAATGAATCACAAGCTGAAGGAAGTTTTAAATGTCCCGTTTGGAGATTATCAAGATCTCAGAAACACCGCGCGACTCCAGAGAACTGTAAATCAACAAGGAAAGTTGCATTTTAAGAATAAAGATAAGAGCTGTTAGAAAGGGTTAATTATTTGTTTTGTATTAGTACGGTGACCTGGACAACATGTCGCGCCTCCATTTGGCACACAGTCCACATGACCAATTCTGCTGGTTTCGGACAATAAAAGTTGTCAAAACATCTCAACTGTAGTCGAACGGAATGTGGCTCCATCAAAACAATCCAAAATAAATCGAAATAAATCAAAAGTCGTGTGAAAAAAAGACCCCAAATAATTTAAGAGTAGGCTATTTTGAAATGACTAGACCCTGACCCTGTGTGTGTGTGTGTGTGTGTGTGTGTGTGAAATCAACTAAAATAAATATTGCGATGCATATAGTATAAGGCGGGGGGGCGGGGGGGGGGGGGGGGGGGGGGGGGGAGTTTTATAGTGTGAATATCTCTGATTACAATGCAATGCCGGACGCATACCGACAACAAACCGATTGAATAATTTATTATTACGTATGGGCGGAGCCTGCATATTATTACAACCCTTTCATGTGTGCATGTATCACAGTCAATCATTTTCAGTTTCAGTGACTGCATAAATATTAAATGTTTGTAAATAGAATATTTAAGTACATGTTAAACATTTATAAAATGTTTAATATAAAATGTATGTTAAATATCTACATTTATTTACAAATAGGCTACATGTTAATATTTAAAGTATGTATTTTATAAATATTTATAAAATAACACTAGCCCCTGAGAGCAAATCATTTTAAATTATAAATATATTATACACGAAAGACATAATTGTAAGAGAACATTTTTTCAAATGTCGGAATGAATTAATCTGACTTGGCGTTTATTTTCTCTGATGCTCATCTGACTGAACTGTTGCATTGTTTAAACAAAAAAAGCTATACACAATGTTTGATATAAAATTGTCAAATAAATGCAATAACACAAAAGATAAACATGGACTCCTAAATGTGATGGGGAAAGCATTCTTCTTCTTATTATTATTTTATTATTTTACCTTTTCCTTCATATCTAGTCTATTCAACAAATGTAAACTAAATTGAGTAGACCAACCACCCACTATATTAAAGAGTAGATCATTTATACTCGTAACCAAACTCGTAACCCTCATATACAAGTGTGCGTATATGCATGTATATATACTCTCTCTCTCTCTCTCTCTCTCTCTCTCTCTCTCTCTCTCTCTCTCTCTCTCTCTCTCTCTCTCTTCAATTGAATTGAATTGAATGGGCTTAATTGGCATGAAAGTCAAAGCATCATATAGAATAAATAAAATAAAAGCAAATTACATTTTGACAGTATATAATATAATTATTAGTAATATATAAATAACACTAATATATAAATTACTATTATTATTTATTTCATAATAATATTATGGGGGGGTTACAAAAGGTTTTTTTTAGGTTACAAAAGGGTAATTACAAGGGTATTATGCTTTAAATGTAGTTTATGAGGACATTTGTAGTTCCCCCCTAATTTAAATAGCTTAAAAACATATTAAACAATGTTTTATTGAAAATGTAAAATGCAGAAAGTTTTCTGTGAGGGTTAGGGTTAGGGGATAGAATATATAGTTTGTACAGTATAAAAATCATTATGTCTATGGAAAGTCCTCATACTTATAGGTAGACCAATGTGTGTGTGTGTGTGTGTGTGTGTGTGTGTGTGTGTGTTTGTGTGTGTGTGTGTGTGTGTGTGTGTGTGTGTGTGTGTGTTTGTCCAGATCTTTCACTGTTCCTCAGGTTGTGGCATGTTGATACATATTGGGCAGCATGATATGCCCTGTCTCCTTCTCCTAGGAGTATTTGTAATTTTGAGAGGTCATTTAGGTCTTTAAAGTCTCAGAGTTAAACTTGTTTAGGTAAACATTCCTTATTTCACTGAATGTTTCACATTTTTGGTGGAAGTGCATTTCTGTCTCGACCTCACCTGTCGAACAGTGACCATATATCGGTTTTCTTTTGGATGCCATGATTTTTTGTGTCTTCCTTTTTCAATTGCCAATGTGTGGTCACTGAGCCGTTATTTGGCTAGAGTCTCTGTTTTCGATCTCTGACAGTAAAGAGATATTTTGCCAACTCATACTCTCTGTTTAGGGCCAGATAACACTCTAATCTACTTTGGCTTTTAGTTTCTTCTTTTCAATGTTCCAGATAGGTTTCTTTGCATTGAGATATAATTTGGTTTACTCTGATTGGTGTTTGGAAAACAGTGTTGATGTGAGACTGGTCAAAGTGTGTTTGAGGGGGGACAATTAGTCTCAGCAGCATCTGATGTAGGGGACTCTTTTCTGGGCTCAGATCTTGGATTTGGAGGGCTTTGGATTGAAGGGTTTCTCGGGGGCTGGATTTAAGGTGAATGAAGAATTTAAGTACTCTCTTTTGAATGCTAATTATCAGTGGGTATCTGCCTAATTCTGCTCTACATGCATTTGTTGCTGTATTTCTGTGTACACATAAGATGTATCTGCAGAATTCTGCATGTAAAGATTCGGTTGGGTGTTTGTCCCAGCGTGTATAGCTATGATGACTTAGTGGACCCCATACTTCACTACCATACAGCACAATAGACTGGATGACACTATAAAATATTTTCAGCCAGATTTTAATTGGAATTTGGAGATTAAATATTTCTCTCAATCGCGTTTAGGGCTCTTCGAGCTTTTTCTTTGAGTGCATTCACTGCCATGTTGAAACTCCATGAGACTGTTATTGTAATACCAGTATAACTCATGCTGTGTTCAATCATATGATTATTTATAGTAAACTGGTATTTATTTTCATGACACTTGGGCCGTTTCTGAAAAATCATGACATTTGTTTTCTTCATGTTTACTGCTAGGGCCAAGTTTTGACAGTATTTTTCTACTCTGTCCAGCTGCAGCTGTTGTCCTTGTTCAGTAGGAGACAGTAGAACAAGGTCATCAGCATAAAGCAGATACAACTGATAAAGCACATTGATCCAACTGATCAGCAAGTTCATATATATATATATATATATATATATATATATATATATATTAAATAAAGTTGGACTTAATTTGCAACCCTGACGGACACCTCTTCTCTGGGTGAAGAATTCAGTTTGTTTATCTCCAATTTTAACAGCACACCTGTTTTTCAAATATAATAAATTAATCAGATCATATATTTTGCCACCTATACCACAATGCAGAAGTCTATAATATAGCCCTTCATGCCAAATAGAATCGAAAGCTTTCTTGAAATCAATAAAACAAGTGAATATTTTACCATTTTTTGTTTGTGTACATGTTTGTTAATTAAAGTGTGAAGGGTATATGCATGGTCGGTGGTGTGGTGTTTTGGAAGGAAGCCAATTTGATTTTTACACAAGATGGAGTGTTTGTCAAGGAAATTACGTTTTATTTTGTTAATTATACTGCCGAATAGCTTAACTAGACAACTGCTGACACAGATGTCATCTTTTTTATCTTTTAGGACTGTTTCTAAATTATGATGATTACAAATTCTATACACAGTTCTTTAGCTTGTGTGTGGGGGGGGGGGGGGGGGGATCCTATTAGGAAATTCCCATTAGGCAATTTCCCACTATGCTAGAAATAACATTTGGAATCCTCTTAGGCTTTTAGACTGTGGAATGAAGCGCTTTCAGGTAGACTCTGAATATAATCTGAGCAATACCGCCACCTGCTGGTGTGTCTGTGAACAACACAAGTCGTGATGAGCGTAGAAGAAGAAGAGTTTCATACGGCACTTCCGGCAGTGAACTTACTGACGCTGGGATGACGCTGGACCTACCGACGGAATTCGCCCTCTGTCATGTGTGCTGGTCTCAAAAAGACACACAAATCTACGTACTTTTAGTTTGAGGTATACAGCTTTTTTTTGTTCATTCATTCGCTCTTCATTCAAATGTCTTCCATATGTTTAGAGAGGCGTGCAGTTTATGAAACTCCATCACTGACAGCCGGTCAGATTGACTAAAACCGTCAATGTGGGATGTTTAGACTACATGCTCTTTTATAAATGGAAAAATAAGTATAATTTTTAGGTCAGAGTAACAGGAATATAAAAATTCCTCATCAACTCAATGAAGTGTCATCGAGTAATTTTAGCATTGAGATACTGAGTGTTTCCTCAAAACTAACATAAATGTCACGTAATGAATACTTAAACACCCAGCTAGTGTGTTTTTTATTATTATTGTAAACTGGAAATTAAATATTTTCTAAGAGCCAATTGCACCATCTAAATCACAGATCCACAGATAGCTTATGTCATTTGCATTTTGTAGCAGGTACACTGCTAGTTTCCTGTAAGTGTGTTTTGCCCTCTTTGTTGGTCAGTTCTTATATATTGAAATGTGAACATCCATAACCCTCACTAAGTGGTAAATAAAGAGTTGTTTTAATTATTATGACCTGTAACAAGTTCTAACTTCAAGTAGATTGGTAACGTTTGTCAAGACAAACTTTGATGTTGGCTTGACAAAGGAAGTTTCATGCTTATACAGACACTCAGTTAAGCTAGCTAGACAGACAGATAGATGGACAGATAGAGAGATAGAAAAAGAGATGGACAGATAGATAGAAAAACATACATATGGATGGACGAATAGATAGATAAACAAACAGACAGATAGATAGCTAGCTAGACAGATAGATAGAAAAACAGATGGATAGAAAGATAGATAGAGAGATAGAAAAACAAACAGATGGATGGACAGACAGACAGACAGATGGATGGATAGACAGATAAACAGCTAGATGGATAGATAGATAGATAGCAATTTAAACCAGATCAAAGACCTTTTGTTGGTTTGTTTACATAATAAGTTTTTGTTATTTTTTTCTCCCCAATTTGGAATGCTCAATTCCCACTACTTACTAGGTCCTCATGGTGGTGCACTTACTCACCTCAATCCAGGTGGTGGAGGACAAATCTCAGTTGCCTCTGCTTCTGAAACAGTCAATCCACGTATCTTATCAGGTGGCTCTTTGTACATGACACCGTGGAGACTCCGCATGTGGAGGCTCATGCTACTCTCTGTGATCCATGCACAACTTGCCACATGCCGCATTAAGAGCGAGAACCACTAATCGCAATCACGAGGAGGTTACCCCATGTAACCGGGCCATTTTGGTTTCTTTGGAGACCTGGCTGGAGTCACTCAGCACACCCTGGATTCAAACTCACAACTCCAGGGGTGGTAGTCAGCGTCAGTACCCACTGCGCTACCCAGGCCCCCACATAATAATTTTTTACAGTTGGAGTTTGAATTAATAAGCATTCCTTTTGCTCATATGAACATTCTGTCAATGGGATTTATCCAATATTGTCTGCTGTTTAAAAACCCTAAATCCGATCAGTTGGAAAAGAACCAGAATTCCAGAACAGTCAGAAGGTCTGTGCAATCAGATGTGGTCAATGTAGCTTGAATTTTGGTCTCTGTGTAATGATTTTGAAAAAATACCAAATTAAATTCTAAACCAAATTTGTAGAATAACAGTATGTTGGCTTCGTCGAGCCAACATAAAGATGTGTTTCATTCTCTTGCAGAAGAATGTTTATTTTCAATGGGTGTGAGCCGGCTTGATGTTCTTTATAGAAGGCTTCTCCTCACCAAACTCTTCATCCAAGGGTGGGGGAAGCCAGAGGACCTGAAAAGGTACGCTGTACCAAACACAAACACTATGAATGGATAATAATCAAATAATGATGTACAACATAATGCTAAAATAAATGTTTGCAGTTGTACAGGTGTTATGTTTCTAACTTTTTTGTTGGATTTGGTTGTTCTAAATTATATCTGGTTTGCAGATTTGTGAAGTGATCAGGGTGAAATGTTCATAATATATTTCATGTAATGTACTTATTTAATTATATATAAAATGCTGTATTGATATTACAGATTATTCGAGTTTAGGAAAATCATAGGCAACAGAGAGAGGTGCAAAAATCTGGTACCAAGGGACTATCCGATATTTATTGATAAAGTAAGATTCACTTGAGTGAATTTTTATCATTACAGTACTGTCATTTTATCTTAGTAAACACATTTTATGGTATATTTTGTAGTTTTCTAAACACTTATTCAATACAAAATGTCTGTACCAACAGGTAGAGGATCACTCCGATTGCAAAATTCACAATGGACATTTTATATCACCTCTGGAGCACTTTGTCCCCGGCATCTTGCCAACAGAGTCCATCAAAGCCCGGTAACCAAAACAAGCACCCACAAACACCAAATGCTCATCTGAAGGATTAGCATGGCTTATTGTGCGACTAAACGGCTAGTATTCAAAGTACTTTCAAATGAAGACATATTGTTCCAAACTTCCCTGTAGATTCCAGTTCATCGTACCCAAGAAATGGAAGAAGCACAGACCAGTTTGTATTCATTTGGCTGGAACTGGAGACCACGTGAGTTTGCTAAAACTTGGTTTGTCTTGTCTCTATGATGTCATCATCATCATCAGTTTAATTTATTATTCATATTTTCCAGTTTTTCTGGAGAAGACGAACCCTGATGGCTAGACCGATGGTGAAAGAATCAGGGATGGCGTCGCTTCTGTTGGAAAATCCTTATTATATCCTTAGAAATGCTAAACTTGCATGTTAGATTGACATGTAGAACTTAGTGTCAAGAATTCCTTTAAACCTATCAGAAAACTCCTTGACTCTGAGCAGCACATGGATACAGGAAACCTAAAGACCAACTGTGAGTGTGTGTCTAACATTCAGTAGTTTAAGATTAAGCATCAGTTAAGTGTTAACTGGCTGCAGTTGTGGTGGAAGCCGTTGATGTCCATGTCTTTGTGGTATGAGAAATGCATGTTTACATTGTGGATTACGTGTGCTTTATGTAGTCGCTCCAGTCTGAAGAATGTATCAGACCTGTTTGTTATGGGTGGAGCCCTTATCCTGGAGTCTGCAGCTCTGCTACACTGGCTGGAGCGAGAGGGTTTCTGGCCTCTGGGCATGACTGGCATTTCTATGGGAGGACATGTAGGTTCCATTTGGCTCTAATGTTCATGTTGTTTTTGGTCCATTGTGTTCACAAGAACCTGTGGTAAGTCCAAATGTAAAATCCATTCTTGATTTATTTATCTGTTTACTCTCTAGATGGCATCATTAGCTGTAACTAACTGGCCCAAACCGATTCCGCTGATACCTTGTTTATCCTGGACTACTGCCTCAAGTGTTTTTACCACAGTAAGATATCAATATTTTCCTCTACTCTTGAGTTTAAGCAGCAACACTGACATATTGGGCAATTCTAATGAAACCAACCTTGAACCATGGCATAAAGGTAATTTTATATAAAATCATCATTATGAAATTCTATTCTGAAACATGAACACAATAGATATACATGTGCTACATCTTGTTTAGAGTATCAGTTTTTTTGTTTGATTTTCAAGAATTTTGTAGGAAATTTCTCATTACTGCAACATTGTCCTGATTTAATGTATCATAAACAAAATTAACCATACATTTTTTTTTAAATAATTTATGATAATCCCAATGATAACCCAATGAAAATTGTTAGTGTTAGATCATCTCAAAATATTTTTTTGTCTGTATTTCATCTTAAAATTTTCAGTTTAGTTGTAATATGATGTATTATTAATTATTATTACTTGAATACTCTATTCTGATTGGTGAACGGCACCATCTAGTGGTCTAATATTTCTCTGTAAAAACCACACATCCACATATCTGAGTGATCTCAACAAGTAAGCTAATAAAATCATTTAAACCGAGATCAATGCTTCATGTGCATTTCTTTATTTATTTGGCAAGTAGTCTTGTAATTAGATGCACAACGAGCAGTCAGACATTCATTAATTAGAAAATAAACAACTGAACTCTGACGCAAACCGGAGGTGAATTTCAGCTGTTCAGCGATTTTCTTTCTTTTCAAATAATTACATAATTTCAATACAAATCAATATTTTACGTCCATGTATTTATTTATTTAGTTAGTAGCTGTGTAATAAGCAGGATAATGTACAGTCACAAAATAAACCCAACAAGATCCCGTCTCAAAGCGTTGTTACATTATCCCTTAATAATAATTGTATTATTAAACGGGTTATAAAAAAAGAAAGATGCATTTGAAGTGATGCATAACTTTGAGGAGGGAGGAAGATAGAAATGTTAAAATGTGTCTTTATAATACTGTTTACAATGATTTCAGACTCTCCTTTTCATGCTCCAAAAGAAAATAAATAAAATCCGTAGTAAGAGCAGGGGTGTCATTATATTGATAAATAAACATCTACAATTCAAATTTCTCAAACAGATTAATGGTAAATTTGGAAGAGTCATTATTGATTTAGCAGACATTCGGGGCAAAGGCTGATTTTTCCTAATATTTACGCACCAAATGCTGATGATCAGGGCTTTTTTATAGATGTTGAAGGGATGTTTCAAGCCGCTGGCACCCCTCATGATATAATATTTGGGAGGAGACTTTAATATTTTGATGGACTCAGTCCTCGATCATAGTGAAGCAAAAGTGTGTAACCTTTGGCTAGATATATAAAGCAGAGAGAGTCTTTTTCTACAATTCCCTCACTGAAATCTGCTGGGGTGAAATGTTTTACCACGGCATTTGATATTAATAATGCCTTTAAAGAGTTCTATCTTTAACTTTATATGTCTTTGTCTACTGATGAAGATATCAGAAACTTTGTGGAACCATTAGAACTCCCTAAATTGATGACTGAGCAAATAAACTCTCTTGATTCTAAGATAACCTTGGAGGAGATTGACGAGGTAATTAAGGCCTTACCTGCAGGCAAGGCTCCAAGGCCAGATGGGTTTGCTGCTGAATTTTTTAGATCTTATGCTACAGATAGGGCTGGGCGATAAAACAATATCAATATTTATCCCGATTAAAAAAAACTCCACGATATCGACGATAAGCTTTTGAGTAATTTTCGATATTTAACCTGTGTTCTACATCTAGACATGGATTTTTGCTGAAAACACTAGCAGTTTGGCTTTCTTGTCGTATGTTTCCACTGGTGCATAGTGACCGAATGTGATCAAGCACTTTCAATTCCTTCCTATGGAAGCCGAGCGTCAAGCTCGCGAGGTGGATTGTAAAATTGACAGCAGTTCCCTAGCATTGGGAGTGGCTTTCTGTGGATTTCTTCCACATCAGTGGAAACGCAGCCTCAGACTGTATGAAGTTGCTGTTGCCGCTATGCAGGTCAACGCGTTCCGGACACCAGATTGATTCCATCTTGACTGCAAGACATCATGACGATGGTTACGCCCTCTCGCGACAAAACAACATACAACATTACATCATATCTGATCTTTCTGCGCTGTATTCTTGAATATTTTTCTCTAGCACTGAAACACGCTTCACTGATGCCCTGTCCGCACCTGCATCCTCTTTTCCCCCACGTGTGCGTAAACATGAGGTGCGTGTTTCCAGAGCGCCTTTAGACCATAAAGTTTTTTCTTTCTAAATTTAGTTTTATTAATCCGAATGTTCAAAGCCTTTAATAATAAACAAACAGATTTCTGTTCTAATTTTGTGACATTATTCAGATGTTATCATCTCTGACAAGGATGAAAGACAAAACAGTTACTAGTTTGTAGCCTAGTCTTTCTCACTTTAAAAATGGTCCTTTCAGACTTTTACATTTTCTAAATTTTCTCTCTGGCGATATCCCTGAACCCCCATACAGTATCATTCCTCAGTCACAAGGGCTTCTATGCCCCTTGGATATCTGCATGTAAAGAAATATGAAAATAATTTTAATGTAAAAAAAAAAAAAAAAAAAAATATATATATATAATATATACTGTCATTATGATTCAAAATGAACAGATCATCTTATAACATTCATATCCAACTGCACTCAATTGATAAACTCTATAAAATATTGTAATATTTCATAGAAGATCCCTCAGACACCACTGCATTGGCTGTGTCTGGGCCCCCAATGCAGATTTGTAAAGACTATTTAGACTTTTTAGGATATTGTTTTCTCTTCTTTTTTTGGAAATTAAAAAAAAATGTGCAAATGTGATTGAATATCATGATAAATATCAATAGCGAATTATATGAAAAAGAATATCATGATAATATTTTGTTAGAAGTTTATACGGAATCATTAAAGAATGGAAAGCTTCCTCCAACCATGACACAAGCCCGGATCAGTCTGATTCTTAAAAAAGACAAAGATCCAAGCGAGTACAAGAGTTACCATCCAATTTCCCTGATCCAGCTAGATTGTTAAAAATTCAAGGGTTGCCCTCTTTCCCCATTATTGTTCTGTCTTGCCCTGGAACCATTAGCAGCTGCGATAAGAAAGGAGGAGGATTTTCCAGGGGTGGTGTCAGGAGGTGTGTTGCATAAGCTTTTGCTTTACACAGATGATAGTTTATTATTTGTCTCCGGCCCTACTAGATCTATGCCTTGCCTCCACAGAATTATTAATTCCTTTTCTATATTCTCAGGATACAAAGTCATTTGGTCTAAATCCGAAGCTTTGGCTCTGACAGCATACTGTCCAGTAGCGGCATTCCATCCGGGCACCTTGACAGATGGGCTTCATTATATTTATCGATGATTGGGAAGGTTAATGTTATTAAAATGACTTGTATTCCAAAATTAAACTACCTGATACTATCTCTCCCTGGAGATGTCCTATCTCATTTCAAGCAATTTGATAACATAGCGAAGTCATTCATTTGGAAAGCGTCCCAGGTTAAATTTCAATAAGGTACATAGGCCGCTTGACAAAGGTGGGATAGGCCTACCCAAGATTTTGTTTTATTATTATGCTTTCGGTCTCAGACATTTGGCTCATTGGTCGCTTCCACCTGAGAGAGATCCGGAGTCTGGTGGACGGAACTTTAAATTCTCTCAAAAGATTATGGGAGAAAGATCTAAACTTGACATTGGAGGAGGGGGTGTGGGCTAGGATCCTATAAAACATCAAGTCTGCATCTAGAGATACAAAGGTTCGCCTTATGCAATTTAAGTTTATACATCCATTTTATTGGACCCCGTCTAGTTTATATAGGCTTGGTCTTAAAGACACGCCCACTTGCTGGCGATGCCAATCAGAAGTTGGAGACACAACCCATGTCTTTTGGGGGTGTGCTAAGATCTAGAATTTTTGCTTTGATGTTCAGAATTGTTTGTGTGATGTTTTGAACTTTCAAGTTTTGCTTTGTCCCAGACTCTGTATTTTGGGTGATGGGGTGATCATGAATTTGGGGGATTAGCACATTAAAATATGGGTTCTGACCAGTCTCATGATCAAGTAAGTCAAGTGGAGCACCCTCTTTTTCTTGTGGTGGTATGTGGAAATGGGGAGGGTAGCTGCACTTGGGAAGTGGTAAGTAGAAGGCTGGGGTTTAGGGACTTATTTGTTAAAAAGGGGGATATTTAGTTTTTTGGGGAGTTGTAGTTTAGGTTAATCGTATGTTTATAATTATTTTATTTTTTTATTTTTTTTTTGGATTTTGTTTGTGTGTGTCATTATGTGGGGTCACGGGGTGTTCGTTGGGGGTCAGGGTGAGTTTCATTCCTGTGTCAATGGACTGAGAACCATCAAAACATTTTAATACACAAGCCACCAAGCGATACTTTCTTGTACAAAGATTAAGTAACTTAAATTATTTGTGTCTCAATGTGATATTGAGATCTTCAACCAATCTAGAAATAAAAAAATGTACATCCTCTTTTCTTCAGGGTGTTTTAAGTAGAGCTGTGAACTGGAGGGAACTTGAAAAGCAGTATGCTGCACATACTGTGTATGAGGAGGAAATCACCAATATGCTGGAGTATTGTGGGGTAGGTGTGCCATATTTTACAGGCAAAATGTATACAACTTTCAATGAATTTACTTGGTTCAATCATGTTAAGGAAACCATGAACTATTCCAGATAAAAAAAAGAGGCTATATTTATTGCCTGCCAAAATATATCACATGACTGATCATAAATGACAAAGGTGTAACATTTTGACTAATAACTCACAACTTGCTGACGCCCTCGAATTTCAGACAGATTCTTTCCGGATGGGCCAGGAATTTGTGAAAAATGCCCCAGGCAGCTTTGACAGACTCACAGACCTGGATCTCACCCATGACCTCCTTAACCTTCACTCAACAAAGAGGGACCAGATGGGGCCAGGCTCGTCAGCCTCGTGTTCTCAGCCCGGGGGCGGAGGTCACTCCTCCGACTCTGCCCTGCTGATGGGGCGGAGAGAGAGGGATGGACTGGATCAGATGCTGTCTGCTGTGAGCAGTAGTGGGCCTCATTTGGACATGCTACATGCGAAGAACATCACCTGCGGGTCAGGCCAGCGACAGTCGCTGCAGCAAGAGTCTCTCTGCTTCATGAAGGGAGTTATGGACGAATGCACACACATCGCCAATTTTTCAGGTGTGAATCTGATTTTGCTTTGCAAGTGAAATGGAGTTTTGAATATTAAAAAATAAACACCATAACAGCAACATTAAAGTAGTCTAAAGGACGTGTGCACTACAGTTCAAGTCTTCTGAAGCCATATAGTAGCTTTGTGTGAAATAATATTTTAAATATTCATTCACTGATAATCTTCATCTTGTCCGAAATTAGTGTCTAGCCCACGTTTACATGCAGATTCAAAAATGCTGTATCAACATCATTGATGCTAAAACTATTGGCACTTCTGTAGGAACTGAAAAAGATGCCTTTTTTTTTAAATTATTGATGCAAAACCAGGTTACACTCAAGGTTCAGGGGAGGGCAAGATTATTAGTGGATAATGGCATACATTTCAGTGTGTTCCTCTCACAAACTTTTTATTTGGCCTCAGAAGACTTGGAATATACATAAAGTACAAGACATATAGACAAACGTTTTGTCCTTTTTGGAGCTTGACAGCCTTTGGTCACCAACTAATTGCAATTGATAATGTATTTCTTCAAAAATGTCTGCTTTGCTGCATGTGGTTTTGGAACAACATTTTTCATTTTTATTTAATGATCTCTTCCTTTAAAGGCATTGTTCACCCCAAAATTTACATTCTCATTATTTACTCTCCCTCATATCATCCCAGGGTGTATGACTGACTTTCTTCACCAGAACACATTTGAAGAAAAATAGAAATATATCTTTGCTCAGTAGGTCCTTAAAATGCAAGTAATTGGAGATTTTTCTTTTGAAGCTTCAAAAGTCACAGACAGTCAGCATAAATGTCATCCATACAACTCCAGCGGTTAAATTACTGTCTTCTATATCAATACGATTTCTTTTGGTGTGAAAAAAGATCAATATTTAAGTACTTTTTAACTATAATCCAACGCTTCACGAGAGGGTGGTGTTCAAGCAGTCTCTCATGTGATGTATACGCGTTGCCATAATACAGAGGTAATCTCACGTTCTCCACTAAAGAAACAGATAAATACAGAACTAAACCGAAACCAACCAAGCTACTTTTCAACATTCCTAACTTGTAAACAGTGCTGCTCTTCCGGCTGTGACTCACGTGTGTCAGTTTTGTGTGTTTCAAATGCCAATGTGATTACTTCATGCACTTACCGCTGCAGAACGGAAGCATGATTTAGAGTTTTAAAAAGTACTTCAATACTAGACATAAAATAAAAGACAAGATAGAAGACATTAATTTAACAGCTAGTGTCGTATGGATGACATTTTTGCTGACTGTCTGTGATTTTTGGAGCTCCATTCACTTGCATTTTAAGGACCTACTGAGCCAAGATATTTTTCTTCAAATGTGTTCTGCTGAAGAAAGTAAGTCATATCTGGGATATCATGACTGAGAATTTTCATTTTTGCATTACTATCCCTTTAACAGAGAGTGCAATACTTCATATTCTCATTCACAAACATGCCTTGTGCAAAGACTATCTTGCTACTCAATAGCAAACAACAGAGAAGAAACAAGTCATGTTCTGACACCTCTATTTTCAAACCAGTAACTCTGAATACTGATGTGAAGCAATTCCTCACAGTAATGTCTTCCTGTAGTTATTTCAATGAATTCAATTCAATAGACAATAGACATTGTTGATGCAGGAAATTTATAGTGGCCTGTTGTTTTCTGTCACTGTGTTCTGTCTGTCTCTAGTCGAGAACATGCAACATCTTTGAGCCGAATCAATGTGAATTTCATTAGTACTGTGTTTTGATCATCTCTTTCTTCTCTCCAGTGCCTGTAGATCCCAGTCTGATCATAATAGTCCAGGCAAAAGAAGATGCATATATTCCTCGAACAGGAGTTCGCAGCTTACAGGAGATCTGGTCTGGCTGTGAGGTTCGCTACCTCAATGGAGGCCATGTCAGTGCTTACCTCTTCAAGCAAGGACTGTTTAGGTGAGCAGAAATTTACATATTGCAACTTGTACAAATATGTGGTTATATGCAATAATTCAACTGTAACATATTGCTACTTTAATATACGAAGACCCTTAGAGGACAAGGAGGGAATTTATTTTCTGAAATAGTTTTGCGTTCCATCACAAAGTTTTGTTTTCTCGCAATTATTTTAGGTTATCTTCCAATAGGTTTATACATACCTTACAAGAATTAACCATAGTACTGCAGTAACCATAGTTGAACTAAAACCTCTTTTACCATAGTAACCTCACAATTGACCACCAATGGTTTGACTACAGTTGTTCTCACCACAAAAAATATGGGGCAAATTTCTATCAAAAGTTATCATCCCTATGCCCTACTCACTATGAAGTACAGAGCTCTTGATGAGGGCACTCTGAAGGGAGGATGACATTATAGTTTGAATGTAGCCGGCACTAAATATCTTGCAACAGGGCCCTTTGTGAAAAAATTAACTTTCTTTCTTTTGTTTGGAACGACCCTTCGAGTGGCGTCCCCTTCTCAAAGTGCCCTCCAAGGGAAAATCAGAATGGTAACTACAGCCATGGTTACTGCAGTTTTACTCTAGCGAATCCGTGGATAATTTTCATAAAGGTGCAATATTTTTTTTTTAAGTGTGGGAACCCTGGTTTTAAAAAGTATAAGGTAATTTTATAGTAAAATTGTAGTAAACATGTTATTTTTTTTTTGCAAAATAAATATTTTTATTACCATAATTTAGGTTTTTCTGTATTGTATTATAACTATGAATATTGCGATTAAAACAGCGTTACTCTTGTTAAACTATGAACATTTTGTATTAAAGGTTTTACTACAAATACCAGTTGAACTATGGTTAATGTAGTTAAAACATGGTTAATTTTCATAAGTGATCGATAAAGCTATTACTGTGCAGTATAAACTGGTAAAATATATAGTATGTAAACATATATTATATAAATATATAGAAGACATTTTCACACAATTTGTGGTCCCACTTTTTATTAGGTGTTTTTAACTACTAAGTAGTAACATTAAAATACATACAATACAATGTATTTATTGTGTAACTAAAATGTACTTTAGGTACTTTAAATGTAATTACAATGCAAAAATAATTTTGTACTTAATAAGTATGTTGTGTCAAATGTAAATAGTAATTAAAGACACCTAAAGTGGGTCCCAATTCGATATGCAAATATACCTAGAACTTTTGAGGTAGTGAATTGCGATTGGTCTTCTATGCAGATATTATAATGATGTCGTTGCTGTTTGTTACATTTCGAATGCTGAATATATTATATCAATGTATGTCAATGGGAGATTTCCAAACTTGAATATTTATATTTCTTAAGTTCAAAGTTTTCATAAATAGATAGCACACCTATGTGTAAAGTTTGGAATGGAGTGTGTACATGTAGTGCTTTGCGTTGAATTAATTGCAGAATTTAATTATTTTTCTTTGAACCAGAATGTTTGAGGAATATCAATACAGTGCTGCCTTTCAAGTGCTGCAACAACAAATAAACAAAATATTTTAGACCATGTATCCATTAACCTTTGCTTAATTTTTTGACCTCCAGGCAAGCAATTTATGACGCCTATGACCGGTTTCTTCAGAAGTATTCTAGCTTTTAGCCATGGAATTTTTGGTACTCAATATGGACAAGAATCGTGGCATTTCGAAAGTATGATGTGGAGAACACAATGTGATGGCCCTGATGTTACAAAGAACCTTGTAACTGAAACCAACAGCCTGGTGCTACCCAAGGAGAGACTGTGTGCAGTATTTGAACAATAATCTGCGCTGTACAGCAAAACTTGCATTGACTGAAGTCGACTTACACTTTTGTGCAACCCATACAAAACCCTGTCTTCCTGACCATGCTGCCTTATAGCACATATCATGACTGAAACATACTTAACAAAGAAGAGACAAAGATGTGCCTCCTAACCCATAATTCACTCACTCATCAAGGTGTCTTTAAACCTCTTAAAGGAGCAGGTCTTGGAGAACTATGTTTTGAATTGTAGGGTAAATGACTGAAGTGTGCCATCAGAATCTCTCCTTAACATGTTATGGATTACTTTAAACTTTAGGTTCAACTCAAAAACATAAAAATGATTAAAAGATGATTGTATTTCCTCAACAACTCTGACAATCACAATAGAATAGTATATATTTTTAGAGTGCTATGTTTTTGTTTGGTTTTTAAGGAAATTAAGAAAGTAATTTGTCTTGTTTTGTTACATTATTATTGTAGATTTGTGCACTGGGCTTCAAGCTAGTGGTCTTGCCATTGTAGGGCCTTTAACTTCTAAAATGTGTCTCTGAAAAAAGTACAGGAAAGTATTAAAAAACAAAAGGAGAGCCCATATAGCTCTTTTAGAGATAATGATTGCAAATTAAAATCCTTCCGAAATGTAGACATCTTTGTGAGTGTTAGTGAATGTAATATTTTCAGTCACACTTTGACTCTTTGAGACTGATGCGTTTGTTCGGTGATGATGTTAAGACTTAGACACGAACACAATTTAAAAAAAATACAATTTTCTGTGAACTGCATTTTGAACTTTGTGCTTCATATATTTCAATTGTTTAATTACTAATCTCTGCCAAATTCAACAATATATACTGTGTGCAATAATAGTGTTTATTATTGAAAATTGTCTGTATTATTACCTGTAATGCTACATTTATCTGATCCATCATGTGTTCAATAGTCACTGTATTCATCCACTTTCTCCACTATAAAATAAAAACAAAATTAAAATCCTAAATAATGTGGTTAAAATGTGATTTAATAATTCTCTGCATATGAAATGTGCTTTGTCTGTCTGTTAAGATACAGTATATCTAGCTAATAAAAGCTGAAACTATTATCACACAATTTCATAGAAAGAAACCACAGAAATATGATCTGAGTGATGTGGAATACAATATGAAGCTAAATATATTTTTCTGGCTGGTTTTAATGTATAAGAGGTGATCAAATATATTTGTTTCTAATATGTGTGTAACTGTCATAAAAACTATATTACAATGTAGAGAATTGAATTTTAAAAGCCCCTAAAATAGACTTAGGCCTAAATTAAAAATATAGTTTCTTTTGAATTTGGTGTAAAATAGGACCAGGACATTTTCTTGACAGGTTTTTTGAGAACTGCCCACACACACACAAACACACACATATATATATATATATACAGTGAGGAAAATAAGTATTTGAACACCCTGCTATTTTGTAAGTTCTCCCACTTAGAAATCATGGAGTGGTCTGAAATTGTCATCGTAGGTGCATGTCCACTGGGAGAGACATAATCTAAAAAAAAAAATCCAGAAATCACAATGTATGATTTTTTAACTATTTATTTGTATGATACAGCTGCAAATAAGTATTTGAACACCTGAGAAAATCAATGTTAATATTTGGTACAGTAGCCTTTGTTTGCAATTACAGAGGTCAAACGTTTCCTGTAGTTTTTCACCAGGTTTGCACACACTGCAGGAGGGATTTTGGCCCACTCCTCCACACAGATCTTCTCTAGATCAGTCAGGTTTCTGGGCTGTCGCTGAGAAACACAGAGTTTGAGCTCCCTCCAAAGATTCTCTATTGGGTTTAGGTCTGGAGACTGGCTAGGCCAACCAGAACCTTGATATGCTTCTTACACAGCCACTCCTTGGTTATCCTGGCTGTGTGCTTCGGGTCATTGTCATGTTGGAAGACCCAGCCTCGACCCATCTTCAGTGCTCTAACTGAGGGAAGGAGGTTGTTCCCCAAAATCTCGCAATACATGGCCCTGGTCATCCTCTGCTTAATACAGTGCAGTCGCCCTGTCCCATGTGCAGAAAACCACCCCCAAAGCATGATGCTACCACCCCCATGCTTCACAGTAGGGATGGTGTTCTTGGGATGGTACTCATCATTCTTCCTCCAAACACGGTTAGTCGAATTATGACCAAAAAGTTCTATTTTGGTCTCATCTGACCACATGACTTTCTCCCATGACTCCTCTGGATCATCCAAATGGTCATTGGCAAACTTAAGACGGACCTTGACATGTGCTGGTTTAAGCAGGGGAACCTTCCGTGCCATGCATGATTTCAAACCATGACGTCTTAGTGTATTACCAACAGTAACCTTGGAAACGGTGGTCCCAGCTCTTTTCAGGTCATAGACCAGCTCCTCCTGTGTAGTTCTGGGCTGATTTCTCACCTTTCTTAGGATCATTGAGACCCCACGAGGTGAGATCTTGCATGGAGCCCCAGTCCGAGGGAGATTGACAGTCATGTTTAGCTTCTTCCATTTTCTAATGATTGCTCCAACAGTGGACCTTTTTTCACCAAGCTGCTTGGCAATTTCCCCGTAGCCCTTTCCAGCCTTGTGGAGGTGTACAGTTTTGTCTCTAGTGTCTTTGGACAGCTCTTTGGTCTTGGCCATGTTAGTAGTTGGATTCTTACTGACTGTATGGGGTGGACAGGTGTCTTTATCCAGCTAACGACCTCAAACAGGTGCATCTAATTTAGGATAATAAATGGAGTGGAGGTGGACATTTTAAAGGCAGACTAACAGGTCTTTGAGGGTCAGAATTCTAGCTGATAGACAGGTGTTCAAATACTTATTTGCAGCTGTATCATACAAATAAATAGTTAAAAAATCATACATTGTGATTTCTGGATTTTTTTTTTTTTAGATTATGTCTCTCACCGTGGACATGCACCTACGATGACAATTTCAGACCCCTCCATGATTTCCAAGTGGGAGAACTTGCAAAATAGCAGGGTGTTCAAATACTTATTTTCCTCACTGTATATATATATATATATATATATACACACACACACACACACAACTGTGAACTGAAAGTTTTTCACAATTCCTGACATTTAGTCGTAGAAAACATTCCCTGTCTTAGGTTAGTTAGGATCACTACTTTAAGAATGTGAAATGTCAGAATAATTGTAGAGAGAATTATTTATTTCAGCTTTTATTTCTTTCATCACAATCCCAGTGGGTCACAAGTTTACGTGCATATGTTTGGTGGCTGTGGCGGTCAAACGTCCGTCCGGATTGATGTGCATTTTTTGCACCAAACTACGTTCATCTCTATAGGAGCGGTATTTCTGAGCAGTATGATGGCTGCATGGTCCCATGGCATTTATACTTGCATACTATTGTGTGTACTGATGAACGTGTTACCTTCAGGCATTCGGAAATTGTTCCCAAGGATGAAACAGACTTGTGGAGGTCCACAATGTGTTTTCTGAGGTCTTGACAGATTTCTTTAGATTTTCCCATGATGTCAAGCGTAGAGGCACTGAGTTTGAAGGTGGGCCTTAAAATACATCCACAGTTACACCTCCAATTAAGTACACCACCTATCAGAAGCTAATTGTCTAAGGCTTGGCATATTTTTCTAGCTGCTTAAAGGCACAGGTAACTTAGTGAATGTAAACTTCTGACCCACTGGAATTGTGATATATTCAATTAAAAGTGAAACAGTCTGTCTGTAGACAATTGTTGGAAAAATCACTCATGTCATGCACAAAGTAGATGTCCTAAAGACTTGCCAAAACTATAGTTTGCTAATATGAAATCTGTGGAGTGGTTAAAGAAATTAGTTTAAATAACTTCAAACTAAGTGTATGTAAACTTCTGACTTCAACTGTATATATAAATGTGATTAAAATTTACCATAAGCCCCTATAAAACACAACAAAAGCACACACAAAAAATTCGTTTTAGTTTATCATAATGTAAGTGTTGGTTAATGTTTGCGTGCATATTTTAGTTAATTAAGATCCACGTGTTTACTATGTTGATATTCTAACTTGCTGCTAGATTGACCGACTGTTGAAAATGTTGCCCTCAGTAAAAATGGAGTCCTCTGCTTTTCCTAACCCTGCTGAAGCCGTGTGTGTGTGTGTGTGTGTGTGTGTGTGTCTCTGTCTGTGTGTCAGTCAGCCCTCCGCCATATTCACTGTTGTATTGCCTTGAGAAAGAACAGGAGCATTTGCGACTGCCCTCAAGAACCGAAACTGTGTTTTTACACCCAACCCAAACATCCGCCAAAGGGCATAACTCGGAATAAATCGATGGCGAGGAAGAAAAGCAAGCAGCAGGGCGTCGGGGCCAAGGATATAGTTTCGGGACAGCAGCAGCAAAGCCTGTCGAAGAAGCCCGGCGATGCGGGAGCAGCAGCGGCAGGCGGCGGCGCTGGCGGTGGAGGAGATGCAGGAGCGGGCAGGACCAGTCAGGTAGCTAATGCTAACAACACGTCCGTCCAACATCACTCACCTCTTCGAACCGGTTCGCGCCATTGGCGACTTGATTTTAACGGGTTTTAACGTTCACTCTATCTGGGGTTCTATTGCACGTGTAATTATTTGTGTTTTCGCGCTTATTTGGCGTTTGAATCGCCTCATCTTTCTTTACACAGCAGCGCTGCACGGGCGGAGCAGCTGCTCATTCTGTACCTATGCAGCGATATAAATAAATAAAAGAGCATTCTGATGTCCCCGAATAGGGTGTACGTTACATTAAGGTGTATGTTTTATGACGGAATGTTTAGATGGAGCTGGTTAAGGTTGGAAAGTGAAAGTCGCTTCAGGAGCACTAAGCTAACAGTGTGTTGTGCTGTCGTATTCTGCTGTGGCTACAACAGTATTCTTGGGGAGATCAAGCTAAAGCAGTGTCTGATTTGAGCTACTACTGCTATTCTATCCAGAAAGTATCTCTTTCCATATGCATTAAAATCACTTTAGATGCATCATTGCCATGTGCCGTAATTTGCATTATTGGCATATGATTCAAATCTGGAGTTTCAGATTTTTGTGGGTTTTATCATTAGATATGCCTGTAGTAATATTTCAATCAGTGTAAATGTTATAGTTTCAATGTCTGAGCTGATATACACTACCTTTCAAAACTTTGGACACACTTGACTGAATTTTTGTTTCTGTTTATCTTGAAAATGTGTGTTCTTAAGGTTTATGCTTAATGTTGTAAACAAACAAATGATATATTCTCATATATATATTTCACAATAGATACTGAGTTCTTGCTCTTAGAACCTCATTACAATTCAATTGTCAGTGTAACACCCCTCATTCCCTCTGGTTACCCAGTCCATGCACACCTGCTGCTTGCTCTGCCATCGAGAGTTTAAAGACTGGGGGGCGGGCCAGGTGAATGGGCTCAGTCACGGGTCCAAACTGGCGGAGGCTGTTCCTGCTCTGTCCTCGGCGCTGCTGAGGGAGGTTCCGGGCCGCAAGCTGGCAGACGCCGTGCCTTCACTCTCTCAGTCGCTGTTGGGAGAGGTGCCGCTTTGGATCTGTCAGAGCTGCAGGAAGAGCGTGGAAGAGGAGGAGAGGAGAACGGTTCAGGAGCAAACCACACAGGTGGGCCGGAAATTGTTACATATGATGCCGTAAGAAATTCCAAATTCATGGGATGTTCATAAAAAGACTTCACATTGTGGTGCTTCTAAGACCAGAACCTGGCCAATTCACACTTTTATCTCTGTCACAATTCGTGTTTTCATCATGAGCACCAGGGGCAGATCATCCAATGGGTTTTATGGTTGTGTGCCCAGGGGGCCAAGCCACTAGGAATCCCACACAAGCAAAATAATCAAGCTGATGTAAACACTGAGACATTGCGCAACAGCGAAATGCGTCCTTGTAGCGCCTGGTCATAAGGTAACATCAATAGAATCTTTGTGAAAAAATTTGTGAATGACCATTTTATTACAATTTTCAGTCCTCCGACAGTGGAAGTTATAGTCTTTGAGGAGAATAGGGCATAGGGATGATCACTTCTGAATGGAACGCATTGTCAGGTTTATGTCACAGGGCAGCCAAAGCAGTGTAAACCTCTCTGTTAGAATAATACAGATGTTGGCTTTACCCACCCAAAAAGATGCGCTAAGGTGATATAACGCACACTGACTGCAAGACACCACAACATAATGTTGAAAGATTCATGCTAGTGTGAGACGCTTGAGCATTTAGAGCGCTTAAACACTGGACAGGGATTCTCTTCGTGAGTCTCGCTGTCCAACCCTTTTATGCTTCAACTGGACACAAAGCCTTCAATACCAGATGTTACGCTGGCTGGTAAAATGTAGAACTTTATATGTACCATATGAAACCATGTAATTTCTGCCAAAATATGGGACATCCCATCGAAGAGGGAACCATTGTAAACCCTAATAGCAACAAACATCGCAAATGTCACCTCTCCCATTTTAATGCCGTTGTCTGTGAAGAATGTGATAAATTTTTGGATACTGCCCTCATGAAAAACATAAACAATGGCATAAAAAAACATTTTATTGCTAAACACTCATATACTTTATATAACACTCAAGTTTGCATCGTTATTATGACAACTAATGTGGGCATGCTAGCAAAAGCAACTGCAGTCTGAACAGAAAAAAATCAGATCTGTCCACATAACCTGCAGAACAATCAGATTTTTCCTGCAGTGTGAACAAAGCCTTAGTTTCAATGTAAAAATACACCATTTCTGTGAAGCGAAAGTAATTGTACTTCATAATAAATATGCAGTGCCCTCAAAAACATATTGTAAATGCACGCTTCATAATGCATGCATTTCTTAAGGTTAAGTAACAAAATATCAAATCACTGCACTGCATTTGGCATCTGCAAGCTAATGATGCGTGACATTTTCACAGAACTTTCATATCCATTTTTTTTTTTGCAAATATATTTAATCAACTGGTCCGAAGGTAATTTTGTAATGGATAAAGTCAGTTCTCCTGAAGTTCACAGAGTAGTCCTATCAGAGTAACCACAGTACTTCAGCACATTAACTGTAAACATGTTCAACAAATGTTTGAAAACCAGAAAGTGTATCATGTCATGTTTTGCTATTTGTGAATGAAAAGTGTGCTTGTGCAATCTTTCATGGAAAAAAAAAATCCTCCTGGTTTGATATATTGTTATTTAATGCATTGACATTCATACATTACGTTTGACTTTATCCTAGTGTCCAAATACTTTTTGTAGACACTGTAACATACATGCAGAGGTGGAAGGCTGCAGCGTTTAAAGTTATCCGTTTTGTTGGTTATTTTTACTGGAACAGTGTGCTAGCTGATTGCACAATGTTCATTCATGTTTGTTGATGTTTAGATTGCTTCTGTTCTTTTATTGGAAAAAGAACACTGTCCTACATTTGTGACTAAAACTGTCCTCATATAGACACTGAGAGTTCAGGATGTCATTGAGGGCAATCCTTTGTACACAACACACAAAAAGTCTGATAATGCCGAAATGTTCGGCCCAACAACTTCGCTTAAAGTTAACACAAAATGGTTCTTTCATCCCATTTTATTTCTGTAGTGATGGGATAAATTCTGAGTGAAAAGGATATTGAATGAGAAAAAATGTAGGATGAGATTTTGAGAATTGTTAAAACAACATGTGGTTGAAGGTGAGGGGTTAACAAATATGAGCTTGGTGATCTTGTCTTAAACGTAAAGGTGTTTAAGAGTAGGGATGCACCGACCGATACCTGGATCGTTATCGACTCTGATACTGCCGTTTTTAAATGGATCGGGTATCAGTCCGACAAGCCCGATCCAAATCCGATACGGTGTTTTAGTCGTTCAATACGGTCACACTCAAAAAATATAAGAACCATAAAAACACAATTAAAGTAGTTCATATGACTCGTGCATTTTATTTAAAGCTACTTGAATACGTGCGATAGCTCTGTGAATCACAAAAGGCTGTGTTTAATAAGTACATATAAAGTATGCTCTGTTGACACACGCACAGGCTGGTGATTCACTCGTGGCTATTTTTAGCTCAATATTTTAGCTCAACTCACGAAAAACATCTCAGGTGTAGATGATCAATAGTTCGGTTCACTTATAATATACATTTAGAATGTCACCGGAGGTGCATTTTACCAGAATTTGAAGCGAATTAAACTACTGTGAACTTGCCTACAAACAGACACATTCAGGACTTCCTGGAGAGTGTAGAATGTCAAAATAAAAGCGTGCGGGTTTAAAAGTTAAATGTGAATGATTGAGATACTATTATAATATATTATTATTTGTTTACATATTATAATATTTAAGATGAATGGGTTACAAAAAATAACTGTGAATGAAAAGTGAGCTGATATCTTACAACTAATTTTACAAAACAAGAGATTTGAATCCTTTGAAGTCCAGATGCAAGTTGAAAACATTTAGCAAAAATGTTGTGTTGTGTACAGAGTTTCTACTGAAGACTTGAAGAGTGGACTTACTGTTAATTTTGCTGCTACATTATCCAGTATACTAGTTAATAATAAAGTGTTTATTAATAAGTTATACATTTACATTGAAATAATGTGTAGTTAAAGGTTTGTGTTTCTTTACATATTAAAGATTACACCAAATTATTTCCACACAATAATGTAAAGATATTCTAAACTGATTATGCAAAAAAAACAACAACACCGTTATCGGATCGGGATCGGTGTCAACCGATACTGATATTTCCAATATCGGATCTGAAGAGAAAAAGTGGTATTGGTGCTTCCCTATTTAAGTGACAAAGTAAGTTAGAGCACAAGAGTGCCCACCCACTTTTTCAGCTGTCCTAGTTTCGGAAGGATTTTGTCCATAGGAAATATAAAATCCTTAATTCAAGAGTTCTAAGCCATGAAAACAAAAAACATCTCCGAGCTGAATTACTGAATCAAACTTTGATTTGAAGCAAAACTGTATTTAAAAAAAAAATTAATAAATAAAAAATGGACAAAAAGACAAAAGTACACGACTGTACTTAAAGGAATTATTCACCCAATAATAAATAAAGTTCATCTGAACCCAAGGTCGTTGGTAATTTCACGCATCACGTAGAGGAGGAGGCAGGAAGCACGTAATTGTTTACAAGATAAACTTCCACAGACCAGAATTTTATTTTTTATATTGTTTTGGACTGTTTTGGTTTGTGAATGGTGCTTGGTCTGTGGTCTTTGCAAGTTTAATTTGTAAACAATGACATTCTTCCTGCCGCTGCCTCTACGTGACGCGTGACCTTACCAACGAGCTTACGTCATCCCTCTCATGAGCGCACGTCACAGAGATGTACGGAACTGAACATTTGTAGTTAAAAAGTATTTAAGTGTTGTTTTGTTTCTAAAAATAATCAATCGTTTGGGTTCAGAAAAACTTTATTTATCGACTTAAGTCGTGTGGATTATTTCGATGCACCCTAAATATGCATTTTGGTCCATCAAAAAATGGAGTACATTTACTTGCATTGTTTAAAGGAGGAGGCCTGAAATGAAATCTTAAATTCTGTTTTGATGAAGAAAGAAACTAAGATACATCTTGGATTGTCTGAGGGTGAGTAAATAATCAGCAAATTTTAATTTTTGGGTCAACTATTTCTTTAAAGTCTTTATTGAGGGAAAGAACTACAATCCCAAGAAGCATTGCAAATGATGTTAGTGAAATAAAAACAATTGATTTCAAGTTGTTGATAATGAGAATGAAAACAATATATTAAGTTTATTGCAAAATATTAAAATGGATTCAAATATATAAGTAGTTTAAGAGTGTAGGGAGACAGACTCTATAAATGTCATTCACAGTGCATCATAGAAGTGGGCGGTCCACAACACTCTGATTGGTGGATCTCTCTTCAGGGTTATGGGTAGTGTAGTTCTTCACCAGGAATTGTACTGTTTAATATTATTTATTTTTAAATGAAGCTTAAATAACGCAGACTGACAATATACCATTGTTAATAATAAATTTTATTATGGAAACAAAAAAAAAATTGTATTGGATTTTTCCAAGAATGACTCCTGTGCGCTAGTACAGTTTGATCTAAGATTATGAAGACTTTTACATGCACCAATGAATCGTGCGCAAGACAAGAAACATGTTTTAAGAAAATAAATACTGGTAGGTTTGATTAGCATTAGCTTGAAACTGCTAAGCTTCAAAAGAAAACTTTTCACCCTTTCACAAAGTTCTCCCTGTTAGTCACTGACAACATATCTTACATTTTTGTTGTTGTTTGTACACTGTTCACTTGACTAAAAGAGATGGATGTGTGTTATCCAGGTACCGCTTTCCCACTCCTTGTGTAAGTCTCAGAGCTGTGGGAATGGTTATCCCGAACATAGTTCAGTGGATTGGGACCCCAGCTCCTTCCTCTCCGCACGCAAACTGTCTGGCCTGTGGAATTCCGCACATTCTAATGGAGGATCTCACTGCAACCACGGAACGCCTATGCTTTTACAGGGTATGGACCTCTTCCTATTTAATTTTTTACACTGCTCTGTGGAGTACGTGAATCTTATTGGTCAATCTCTGCTTTCTGCTATCAAATAATTTTGTATATTGACTACTCCAATATATCGGCCATGCTAATATTTGGCCATCTTGTGATAACCATGTTCACTTTATATTAATACATCTTTTGGTAGATTTTGGAACTGACACAATAGAAAGTTAACACTTCTATTAATTGGCATAGTCATCATTTTCTGTTTTCAAGTTAAAGCAAACTTGAAACTTTTTTTTTTTATTATTATTTACTTTAGGACTTTTGTGTACATCTGATTTGCTGTTGTTAAATTATATTATGTTTATGGACATTTATATCAGCCAACCTGCTCTATGCATATCAGCACATTCCATTGAAAAACCCATATCAGTCGACAACTAATAATGACCGCTAAACTGTATAATTGACCATTGTCCCAGGCAACTGATGGCCTACATAGCTGTGCTAGTTACACATCTTTTACAAAATATTATCTCCAAAAAAATTCATTTAAAAAAGCCGCCATGATCAGGGTCAGAAATTAACCAGGGCTTGGGACATACATTTAAATTAGTGAATTTCTGTTTTGTAAATCTAGATTTCTTAATATTCTGTTATGAAAATGGGATTAGATACAGTGATCTGTAATTGCCAGAAATCTGTACTTGCTATCTCATGGATGAATGTTGTTGAAAGTGAAATTCAAATGAAGTGTTTTTAATGAAAAATAGTGTGTCTGTTAGTATTATACTTGTAAAGGTCAGAAATGCCCCTGAAAATGTAAGTTAATTTCTGACACTGGTCCTGGATCACCTAAAGGGGTTTATTTAGCAAAAATGACTGTCTGACTGAATATTATCCCACTTATGACAAGGTGGTGCTCAATATTTTAATCTAAAAATCTAGATTAAAACACACCTGTCAAGTTCATATAATGTAATATTTGTGCCCAATATGGTTTCATACATTTCCTACAATAACAAAAAAATGGCATGACTTTTAAAATGCAGTTTGGTGTAACCATCAAGTAAAATATATTACAATTCTTTCCTTGCACCTTAAACACACAACTACAACTTAATCATTAATTTCAACACTTTTTCAAGATAATTTCAAATCATGTGTTTTGTGTCAAGAATATCAAGAAGTTTTCTCAGGGTTACACCACATGGCCTGAAAGAAATGTTACTTTTCATAAAAATGTCAACACTGTATCTTTTTTAAAACTCTGTTTTAAGGTTTTGTCGACATTGGTTACACCATGTGACTTTGATTTGGTGGGCAAAATGTTTATTCTGCACTTCTCATCTCTGGACGGTTACACCATATGACATTTTTTACTTTAAGACCAGAAAACAATATCAAAATGACTTTGAACTCAGAAATTGAAAACATGCTCATCATAGAAGAGGTGTCCTCAAGTAATTGTTTTGTGTCAATTGCTTTTTTTTTATATATCTATAATTTTATGGGTCTGGACAAAAATGACCGTCATGTCGTCATCATCAACCCAAAAACATATATGTACATGAAATATTGCTTTAAATTTATGAGTCTATTATTATACAAAATGAAAGCTTGTGTAAAACCTTTCAAAACCTTTTGAAAACATCGCTACTTTTTATAAATCCTGTTCATGGGATCTTTGCCGGTGTTTGTTTTTCTTTTTTCTACTTTGTTGCTTTTTGGATTCAGCAACCCATTATCGTTTGACTTGGATGTGACTGCCTTTTTTTACTTTTTTTATATATATATATATATATATACACACACTTTTGGATTATACAGTTTAGTAAAAGTATTTTACTGCAGATTGACACAATTGACCAATCAGAATCTGCATGTTATCCCTATTCTACTCTTCTGTGTTCTTGTATTCTGTTGGAGGTAGCTAGTGCTCTTCTGAAACACACATACAAAGGGAATTAATAGACTGACCTTGTTGTTTCTGGTCCTGGTAGGTGGAACGTTGGGATCCGCTTGCCACGAGAAGAGATCTTCTCATGACGCTCCCGGGAAGGCCACCAAAACATCAGCGACCAAAGTTTGTCCCTACAGCCATCCTGCATCCCAGAATTCTAGTGGGGCATCTCCTGAGACGCTGTCTGCCTCCACTGATCTATGTAAGACCAACCCCAAGCACTTCAAGACAATGTGTCGACGACCAACTCCTCCAGGTGAGAAGACAATTCAGGTTTCAACATGAAATGTTTGTCAGTTAAGGGATTTGTTCATACAGTCTCTAAATATCAGATGATGCTTTTCATTTTAATGAATTTATTAAAGATGTTTTTGGGGATAGAAGATAAGAGATTGCTGGTGATGTGCTTGTTCTAATTTTAGAATCACAGTTTTGCTGTAGAATAGATGAAGGGGTTATATCTGTAGCAAGGTTATTATTGTTTGCAAAAAGGACCAGTGAATTTTGTTTTTTGAAAACTAATAAAAAATCACTACATGCTCTGAGAAAGGTTATACAGGCAACAACACCAAAGTTCAAAAATCGAATTTACTTGCTAAATGCCTTAAACAAAACTCTTGAATATCTTATAGATTTGATGCCATGAACTTCGCAAACTATTGCAGTATGCATCAGACTTGGATGGATCTTGTCAAAGAGTCTTACACGATTATGCTTCATAACCTGACAACTTGGGGGGCCTGGGTAGCTCAGCCATATCTGAGTGACTCCAGTCAGGCTTCCTAAGCAACCAATTGGCCCGGTTGCTGGGGTGGGTACAGTCACGTTGGGTTAACCTCCACATGGTTGCTATAATGTGGTTCTCACACTCGGTGGGGCTCGTGGTGAGTTGTGCATGGATGATGCAGAGAATAGCATGAAGCCTTGTTTATGCTTTCACCTGGCTCTGCACCGCAAGCCACAGCTGACTGCACACGTACTGCCCCAAACGGATGAGGAGTTTATACTTGATGCCTTATCCGTTGTATTATTCTTTGAAACGAAGGGGGGGCGACTCTGATTAGTCGTCCTCTAAACCAAAAGAAAGTACCTTTGAGAAGTAGTAGTTTGCCGGAACAACACTCATAAACATGGCATTTCAATAAAAGTGTCTTACAAAAGTTCAATGACTATATTGTTATGTATGAATGAGTGATCAGGATGGTTTTCACATCATTTTGTAGCAAAAACTGTAGGCTACAAGATCCAGTTCTCAAAAAAAAATTTGGCTGTCTCTATGGTCCCGCATGGCTGGATCCTTGTACAGACTTACCTTTTGGGCCAGAGTTGCCTCTAAATCGTTCATTTTTGGATACGGAGTCACGCTCACAGATACAAAAAAGTGCACCACCACACAAACTAAGTTCTAGCGCACGACCGCCCACTCTGTGATGACGCGCTAGGTCTCCGTGGTAACGCACTCAACAAGCCACATAAGATGTGTGGATTGACGGTCTCAGAAGCAGAGGAAACTAAGATTCGTCCTCCACCAAATTGGGGAGAAAAAAAAAACACAACTTGTGTGGGCATCAATGTTAATGTTAAAAATAAATTTTTCTAATTGTGCTGCTTGAATGATGTAATGGATGTGGGATGCATAGATTTTAAACTTATGACTTAAGCCTTAAAACTAAGTGCCTTAAATGTGTCTAATGTTTCTCTACAGGAGAAGCTTTCCACCCAAGCGACCACCACCAAGCTGCAGACCTGTCAGTGCCGCCCAACAGTCCCACGGGTCTCTCCCAGTATTCCTCACTGTTGCCTCCCAAGCAAAACTCCAGTCAGCATGTTCACATCAACTCCGCTAGTTCGGGGCTTGCTTCAAATGCTCCCTTCTCCCCGCTTGTACCGAACATTCATGCTCCTGCAGCCAAGCACTCGAGTGGGCCGGACAGTCCCGTGGCCCTCCACAAGCCCAGTACTTGCAAGAACTCCCACATTCCTGCTAACACGCAACACAGTAAACTCGGCAACTCGCTCATAGGTTGCAGTCACCCTTGCAATGGACACAGTAACGGCAGCTCTGTAGCCTCCTCCAATGCTGGACATCTAACGTCTGGGGCGTGCAGGTTAGCGTCATTAAAAAACGTATGGAGCTGCTCTGGTCAGTAGTTTTGTTTAAAGGTGGCATGTGTAATTTTGGCATGACTATGGTATGGCAAACAAATGGAATTACAAAAGTGATGACTGTTTACAGGTTATGTTAACTGGTTTAATTTAATTGTTTGAAAATGTTTTGGTGGCTTTAAATTTCTTTAACACTAGATGTTTTTAAGTTGTTTGTGTTGTTCTGTATAAGCAGGGACCAGGCGTGTAAAGGGCACAAGTTGCCCAATGGGTCGTTGTGTCACGCGCCACCTTGTGAGCTTGAAGAAGGTGAGGATGAAGACAGCAGCTCAGAGCGCAGCTCCTGTGCATCGTCCTCCACCAATCAGAAGGATGGGAAATACTGTGACTGTTGCTACTGCGAGTTTTTCGGCCATAATGCGGTACGGTTTTCTTAATGCAGCTTGCATAAATTCAGACATTGCTCCACCTTCTATTGCCCTGGTTGTAAGTGGATAGTTCACCCAAAAAAAAAAAATCTCTTATCATTTACTCACTCTCATGCCATCCCAGATGAGTATGAAATGTTTTCTGCTGAACACAAATTAAGGTTTTTAGAAGAATATTTTAGCCCTGTACGTCGATACAATGCAATGCAAGTGTTCTGCAGAATAAATCCATACACATCTAGAATGGCATGAGGGTAAATGAGCATTAATGTTCCATTAATATTGAAAGTATGGGTCTGGGATAAGACATAAAACAAATCTAAATTAAAAATTTATTTTAAAAGCATCAAAAATAAATAATGAATGCCTGGTAAAAAGAAAAAAAGTATTTTATGTGACCTACACTGGCTGCCAAAAGTTTTGAATAATGAACAGATTTTGCTCTTATGGAACGAAATTGGTACTTTTATTCACCAAAGTGGCATTCAACTGATCACACTGTATAGTCAGAACATTAATAATGTGAAAATTACTATTACAATTTGAAGAAAACTTCTTAAACTACTTCAAAGAGTTCTCATCACAAAATCCTCCACTGCAGCAATGACATCTTTGCAGATCCTTGCCATTCTAGCTGTCAGTTTGGCCAGATACTCCTGTAGCACTTGCCATAGATGTGTCTGTCTTGTCGGGCACTTCTCACACACTTTACAGTCTAGCTGATCCCACAAAAGATCAATGGGGTTAAGATCCATAACACTCTTTTCCAGTTATCTGTTGTCCAATGTCTGTTTCTTTGCCCACTCTAACATTTCTTTTTGATTTTCTGTTTCAAAAGTGGCTTTTTATTTGCAATTCTTCCCATAAGAATTAATTAATTAATTAATTCCCATAAGGCCTGCACCCCTGAGTCTTTTCTTTACTGTTGTTGATGAAACTGGTGTTGAGCGGGTAGAATTCAATGAAGCTGTCAGCTGAGGACATGTGATGCGTCTATTCCTCAAATTAGAGACTCTTATTTCTATATCCTCTTATTTAATTGTACATCTGGCCTTCCACATCTCTTTCTGTTCTTGTTGGAGTCAGTTGTCATTTGTCTTTGAAGATTGTAGTGTACACCAGTTTTTTTGGCAATTTCAAGCATTGCATAGCCTTCATTCCTCAAAACAATGATTGACTGATGAGTTTCTAGAGAAAGCTGTTGCTTTTTTTTGGCATTTTTGACCTAATATTGACCTTTAGACATGCCAGTCTATTGCATACTGTCAACACAAAGACAATGTTAAGCTTCATTTAACAAACCAAAGTGAATTTCCAAAGTGAATTTCTAGTACCAAATTAGGAATTTAGCATGATTACTCAAGGATAAGGTGTTGGAGTGATGGTTGCTGGAAATGGGGCCTGTCTAGATATGATTGAAAATGACTTTTTTTCAAATAGTATTGGCGCTGTTTTTTTTTTTTTTTTTTACATCAGTAATGTCCTGACTATACTTTGTGATCAGTTGAATGCCCCTTTGGTGAATTAAAGTACCATTTTCCTTCCGAAACAGTAAAATCTGTACATTATTCCAAACATTTGGCCGCCTGGGTACATATAACAAAAAATAATAAAAGTTGTTGCATTTTTTTAATAAAAATCAACCCCATCCTGGATTTTATGTTTTTAAATGAAACTTGGCTAGAAGACAGCTGTAGTGCAACAGTCCTTAATGAAACATCCCCTCCTAACTTTACTTTTCTGAGTGTCTGCAGAGAAGGCAGGAGAGGTGGGGGCTTAGCTGCTCTTTTTAAAGATGTCTATCAATGTAAGCAAATATCATTTGGGAATTACCCGTCTTTCGAATATCTGGGTATTGTGTTAAAAGGTGCTCCACGCATTTTACTTATCATTATTTACAGGCCTCCAAAACACTCTCCAGCCTTTGCTGAGGACTTTACAGAACTGTTATCAACAATTACCTCAGAGTTTGACTGTTTTGCCATTGCTGGAGATTTTAACATTCACATAGATAATGCAGAAACCAATATGACAAAAGAAATCGAAACTGTTTTAAAAACGTTTGATCTGACTCAGCATGTACATGGACCCACACACAATCATGGACACACTCTAGATTTACTTATCAGTAAGGGTCTAAACATTTCATCAATTGTTATTAAGGATGTAGCACTGTCTGATCATTTCTGTATTTTCTTTGATATATTGATCTCTCCTGCCATTGAAGCTAGATCTGTGTCTGTCAAGAAGAGATGCTTAAATGAGAACACTAGTGTACTATGTATGAAGGCTATATCTTTAACACCAAGAATATCTGCTGACACTGTTGATTTTCTCCTTGATTCTTTTAACTCAAAAGTTAAAAGTGTAATTGATGAAATTGCTCCTGTGAAAGTGAGGAAGAAGAGTGGCAGTCAAAAAGCACCCTGGAGAAACTCAACAGCAGTGCAAAATATGAAAAGACAATGCAGAAAAGCAGAGCGCATTTGGCGGAAGACAAAACTTGTAGTCCATTATAATATCTACAAAGACAGCATCCATGCTTTTAATATGGAACTAGGCAAAGCTAGACAGTCTTTCTTCTCGAATATTATAAACAGCAACTTAAACAACACACGCACTCTATTTGCGACTGTAGAGAGACTGACAAACCCCCCAAGCCAGATTCCCTGTGAACTGCTCTCAGACAGCAAGTGCAGTGAGTTTGCTTCTTTCTTCTCTGAGAAAATAAATAATATCAGAAAGGTGATCAGCACATCCTTGAGTTGTGCTGGGGTCAGACAAATCAAACCACAACCTGAGAAAGTGGTTACTTTGTCTGACTTCAAAGAAATTGATGGCAAAATTTTGGAAGAAACTGTACGGCACCTTAAAACATCAACCTGCACCCTTGATGCACTTCCAACATCTTTTTTCAAAAGTGTGTTCAACTGTTTAGAAGCAGATCTCCTAGAAGTGATAAACTCCTCACTTCTCTCTGGGAGTTTTCCAAACTCCCTGAAAACTGCAGTTGTCAAGCCCCTCTTGAAAAAGAGCAATCTGGATAAGACAATATTAAGCAATTATAGACCGATCTCAAATCTTCCTTTCATAGGCAAGATCATTGAAAAAGTTGTCTTCAATCAACTGAACAAATTCTTGAACTCGAATGGATACTTTGACAATTTTCAATCTGGTTTCCGATCGCATCACAGCACAGAGACAGCGCTCATAAAGATAATAAACGATATTCGCTTAAATACTGATACAGGCAAATTATCAGTACTGGTACTACTCGACCTCAGTGCTGCATTTGACACTGTCGATCACAACATACTTCTGGAAAGGCTGGAAAACTGGGTGGGGCTTTCTGGGATGGTCCTAAAATGGTTCGGGTCATACTTGGAAGGGAGAGGTTATTATGTGAGTATAGGAGACCATAAGTCTGAGTGGACGCCCATGACATGCGGAGTCCCTCAAGGCTCAATTCTTGCTCCACTCCTGTTCAACCTGTATATGCTCCCAATTAGCCAAATAATGAGAAAGAACCAAATGGCTTACCACAGCTATGCAGATGACACACAGATCTACTTAGCCCTATCACCTAACGATTACAGCCCCATTGACTCCCTGTGCCAATGTATTGATGAAGTAAACAGTTGGATGTGCCAAAACTTTCTTCAGTTAAACAAAGACAAAACTGAAGTCATTGCGTTTGGAAACAAAGATGAAGTTCTCAAGGTGAATGCATACCTTGACGCTAGGGGTCAAACAACTAAAAATCAAGTCAGGAATCTTGGTGTGTCTCTAGAGTCAGACCTTAGTTTCAGTAGTCATGTCAAAGCAATAACTAAATCAGCATACTATCATCTGAAAAATATTGCAAGAATTAGATGCTTTGTTTCCAGTCAAGACCTAGAGAAACTTGTGCATGCTTTCATCACCAGCAGGGTGGATTATTGTAATGGACTCCTCACGGGCCTTCCCAAGAAGACCATAAGACAGTTGCAGCTCATACAGAACGCTGCTGCCAGAATTCTGAGCAAAACCAGAAAATATGAACATATCACACCAGTCCTCAGGTCTTTACACTGGCTCCCAGTTACATTTAGGATTGATTTTAAAGTATTATTACTGGTATATAAATCACTCAATGGGCTAGGACCTCAATATATTGCAGATATGCTCACTGAATATAAACCCAACAGATCACTCAGATCATTAGAATCACATCAGCTAGAAATACCAAGGGTTCACTCTAAGCAAGGAGAGTCTGCTTTTAGCTATTATGCCAGCCGCAGCTGGAACCAGGTTCCAGAAGAGATCAGATGTGCTCCTACAGTAGTCACATTCAAATCCAGACTCAAAACACATCTGTTTAGCTGTGCATTTACTGAATGAGCACTGTGCCACTGTGTGTCCGACTGTTTGTACTGTGTTTTATTAGATTTTTTTTTCTTATTTTTTTATTTTTTATTCTAAACTGTTTTAATTATTCTTATTTTATTATTCTTGTTTTTTTTTTTTTTCATTTTAATTTCTACTATGTAAAGCACTTTGAATTACCATTGTGTATGAAATGTGCTATATAAATAAACTTGCCTTGCCTTGCCATCCATCCATCCATCCATCGTCAACCGCTTATCCTGTGTACAGGGTCGCGGGGGGCTGGAGCCTATCCCAGCTAACGTTGGGCGAAAGGCGGGGTACACCCTGGACAGGTCGCCAGTTCATCGCAGGGCCACACATAGACAGATACACACTCACACTCACATCCACGGCAATTTTTGGAGACACCAATTAACCTAGCCTGCATGTCTTTGGATGGTGGGAGGAAGCCGGAGCACCCGGAGAGAACCCACACAGACACGGGGAGAACATGCAAACTCCACACAGAAAGGCCGGGGCAACCGGGATTTGAACCCACGACCTTCTTGCTGTGAGGCGACAGTGCTAACCGCTGCGCCACCGTGCCGCCTATTAAAAAAAAATCAACCCCATAAAAAAAAAAAAAAAAGTTCTTGAAGTTAAAGAAATACCCATACATTTGATTTCAGTAATTTTGTGGATATAAAATAATGAAATGACAGATAATATGTATTCATATATTAGCATTGAGCGGCCAACCTGCTCTCTTGATCTCAGCATCAGCTATATAACATATCAGTTGACTACTAGTTTTCATCTGCCATAACTTCTATTGTTTTTTCTGCCTTTCCAGCCTCCAGCTGCCCCCACCAGCCGGAACTATGCTGAGATCAGGGAGAAGCTTCGGTCCAGACTCACCCGGCGTAAAGAGGAGCTTCCTCAAAGGCAGGATCTGGACCCAGCAGCACAGAGTGCCATAGACCATCGAGACGTGGACGAACTCCTGGACTTCATCAACAGCACAGAGCCCAAACCTGTCAACAGTGCCAAGGCAGCCAAACGTGCCCGTCACAAACAGAAGAAAAAGGTGCTTTCTTTTGCTTTGCTTGATGGTGTTAGTTTTATAAGAATTTTAAACAATGTTAAGGCTGTACCTTTGATTGGCAGATGCTGATAATGAAAAGTACTAAATAGTTTCCTTTAAAGATGTTACAGGTATTAGTGATACTTGTAAATGTAAGCAATACTAATACCACAGACGGAAACTCGAGTCTGCTATTTTGGACTCAATTCGCAGTTGCGACTCAACTCCGACTCGCAAACAATTGACTCGTAACAGTCATTTTGCAACTGTTTTTCCAGCCGGTGCGACAGCAGATTTGGCCACTCTCTCCATTTATTCGCTGCCATTTTCTGTTATATGATTATCAAATAGTATACACATCAGAGGTGGAATGAAACAGTGCTATTCGCTGCCTGAATCAATGAATCAAAGCAGCCCGAGCACAGAGCAGCTGAGCTTGTCTCGCGGACAGGTCTCAAGCTCCCAACATCACATCTCGCATTACAGCACTGCGAGGACCTTTGAGAAACATGGTGCAAGTCATGGAAACATTTTAATTCGGCCAGAGATGCGCCGCTTCTATTAAAATGAATGGGAGAAATTGGAATGCCAAACCAAGAAGCTCAAGCACCCAACAGTCAACAGATGTAGAAAGGAAGTCCCTCCTGACTGGTAAAAGAGCCAATCAATACAGACATCGCCTGTCAATCAACTCGAGAATGCGCATGTGCGTTAGCTGTACAAGCCAGGAAAATGTAAATGAGTTTTTTGCGTACAATAAGGGAAAGAAGCCAATTGTTGATACCAGTTTTGTCAGATTTTACAATATGTTCTTTGATCGTAATTTTGATCAACCATTTTGGAAATTTCGGTCTTTCCCCATTTCAAGTATATAGGCTGCTCTCGTAACGTGAGTCACGTTCACTGATTGGGACCACAGTCGACTACGAAGTATATCGCACAGTCTGACAACATCCCACAGTGTGCAATGCAATATCAATGCCTTCATATCATACAGTCTGACAAGCAACTATCTTAAAGGACCGTAAAAATCCTACAGTGTATAGCGAGCTAGACTCAGACTCCTCAAAGTCTTGAGACTTGACTTGGACCTCAGGAAGTTGTGAACATGTCTGTTTAATACTATTGCTCATGCTTAGTTACAGTTATTTTAGGATGAAACTTGTCCTGCTGTTTGTGCTAGAAACATGAATGATACCTTTAATCGTGTGGCTTGTTGAGGAGAGGTATGCGATTTAGAGGTTTTGCCGATTAATTGGTTTATTTTGCAACATTTAATTATTTATTTTGATTATTGGCAAAATTCTGTACCAGCGGCCTCTTTGAGGTGACATAAAAACAAACACTGACACCTTGTGGGGATTTGCTATATCTAAATCTTTCATCATTTTCAATATTCATCCATATTTTTTATCCTCACTTCATTGTTTATTTTGTTATTTAATTAGATAAATACGTTTTTTAAAGTGAATTGAGGGAATGTAAGGAAAATTGTGACTAAACTATATGGAACAGTGTCCCTTCAGCACATACATCGTGTCTCCAACATCAAATCTTGTGAATAATAATAAACCTTACTACTGACTAAACCTCATCTGGTGAAATACAGTTTACAAAACCCTTCAATTAACCTTAAATTAGTAAATATCTGCATATAGAGCATTGTAACGGAGCCAAGTCTGTCATTTCAAAATAAGAGTCCCCAGTGTATTTTGCCCTTGTTTATAGTTAAGTCACGCATTCTGCACCAAATCTTCAGTTTCTTCTGGTCATTATTGGAATTTTGGTTGCACAATAAACTGCATCTGGGATTTGATTCAGGTTTGACACTTGTAGCCTCTGTGTCTGTGCCCTTCACAGTAAGGAAATTCTAAGAAAATATTTTAACATTTTATAAAACAATCGGACATTTAATCGGTTATCTGCCTTTTCCGCCACCTTAGTGATTGGCATCAGCAAAATCCACTATCGGTCGACCTCTAATGCGATTACTTTTCTCAGAGGTCTGACATATTTTGGCCTGGTGTATAGTACTGGGCAGTATGCAAGACATTTTTTCACAATAGCTTTTTAGAAAAATATCGCTATATCCTATTACATCATCAACACCCCTGCCTTGGTCAATGAATATGTATATATGCTTTACTGATTTTGCTTTAAAAAAAAATATACATTTATTGAAACACAAAAAAACGTAAACCAAAGATATTTCTAAATTCAAATTCTACTTGAAACGAAAAAGCTATTAAAATAACAAAGTGTTAAAAAAAAATCGTATTTAACCTGTAATCACCTCCCCAAATTCAAGCATTTGCCATCATGTAAGTATTCTTGAAAACAGGTGAAAAATACAAATTAAGATTTGAAGACAATTATGAATGAAATAAACACAATACAAATTATAATGTGAATATAAAGAAACTATTACCTCTTGAAAGTTCAATATAACCCACATTATTTCTGATTTCATAAAACAGCTGCAACAGTTTACTTCACTTAGTCTGTGCTTAAACAAATAGAAAACACCAGCTTTCCTATTTGATGTAAGCCTTATCATTTCCCTTGTGTTCCCTAATTAATGCCCTAATAATTTCCAATGTTTTCTTTTCGAATTGGTGTTTGTGTTGCGTTTCGTTTATACTGTTAATTCTACCTAAAGAAATTGAAATGCAACAAAATTTTAGGTTCAAGGTGAAAGTGTTCTTTTATTCTATTTTATTTAATTACTTTAATACAATGATATTAAAGCTGCAACAACTAATCGATTAAATCACTAATAGTCAATAATGATTATTTATTGATGGTTGTATATGTGCTGCGAGCACGGAGAAGTTCCTTCAGTGACATCCCTTTACAGCCTAGTGAAAAATGTGTTTAGATGATGAAACTCATTTAAAAAGTGGAGACAAGCTGAAGAGGAAGAAACACGACCCAAGTTTTCCAGCACATGAGACTTTTTATAAACAATTCAAATATAATAAACATACAGTTTAATGTGGAGCAGTTGCTGTGTCAGTTGCGTTGAGTGCTTGTGCTGTTTGATGCGCATAAGAGTTATTTCTCCGCAGCACATAACTTACATTTTACTGCTATTTTCTGTTTTAGAATGTATACATGCCATGAATTACAAATCAGGCATGTATTCCATTTTCGCAGAACCGTTTGTCTATGACAAGCGAGTCTCCATTAAACTTCACTGAGCAACGCGCACTGCATTTACAGATGATTGTACTGTATTAAACTGTATATCATGCTGAATATAATCTATGGGTCCTGTTATTTGATAGTTCCGATAATGCCAAATGTAATGTTTCACCAGTAAATTTATTGAGAAGAATAGTTTAGAAAAATGTAATCAGTGACCGTACTATTTTAAAACTTACAATATTAATTTAAAATTCTTAATCTATGTAATCAGTGACTGTGTACAACATATGTACACAGTCACTGATTATATCATGTATAATTATGAAAGTTTCAGCTGAGCAGAATTATTCATCTTTTTATTCTGTTGTCACCGTTGCCCTCTGCTGGGCTGGTGTTTAGTCCCAGTCCATCCCTGATGGATCATTTTGCACTTTAATGAAAAGCACTTTGTGTTAAGTTTTACAAGCAAAAAGAAAATAACTGTTTTGCATATGTCCTTAAAGTATATAAAAAAAAAATCTAACTTTATAATCTAAGTTTTGTGAGTATCATAAATTCAGTATCGTGAATCAAACCAAATCCTTTTGATCTGTATCAGATCGGAAGTTTATATTTAAATTTAAATGTATTTATAAGAAATTAAATAAAAGTGTCAAAATAGTTGCTAGTTGCAGCCCTAAGAGATATACTGCGGAGTTGCAGTCACAATGAATGTAAAGCGTGAACTGCTTCGTGGAAATAAAATAACTAATTTCAATAAGCACCTGCTGAGATGTCTGAGGTCATTGGCAGCATTCTCATAGATGACAATATTCTTCTAGTTGACTAAAACACAAAAGGAGTGAAAATTCTTGACGTGCGTGTTCTACGTCTCTGAATAAACAGCAAATCAGACATGTGCATCAACAACTTTTCTTTCATCTGTTTTTAAAAAATATAATCAGATGTTTCTTCAAGCACGAAATTTGTTGTCTTCTGCCTGTTTCCATTCAATTGGACTTTTATTGCTAAATATTGTGTACGTGATGACGTCATGCTTAAAAAAAACACTTTGTTGCTTAAGTTTTGGTTTATCACAAAAGAAATCTGCCCTTAATCCGTTTCCATACAGAAATGTGTGTTTATCACTTATTGTGTATCTTTCGCCTCCCTCATGTCCCTAATTTTTTGATTTTGGTAAAATGGGAGTGTTGAGACAATTCATTGAAATTAGCAGCTTACTGTCATTTTAATATCACAAATAAATGCAATCAGAAGACGAGGAATTATAATCAAAAGGGAACAGTTGCACTTCTGATAGGACTGTAATATTAGTCCTGATGTTGTGCCTATAGCAGGCCACCGACTGGTACCGACCCTAAAGCGAATCGTCATGGACTTGTTCAAGCTGGCAACCTGCACCAAGTAGTGTGGGAAACTTTCAGTCTTAGTATAAGGACCATCCATCGTTTTACTATTAAAGAAAAATTATCCGGTGTAGGGGTGTCCATGGTTAACCGATTAACCGTTAAAAATTGCGTAACCGAGTGAAACATTTTGCTCGGTTAAGTGGCGTCAATGGCGTGCATTGAATTTAGTTGTAATACATTTTTGCACCACCAGAGACTGAATAAACGAGGAGACACTGATTAGCAAGACAACTCAGTGAATGTGCTTTCCATTAAATGAATCACACACACAATAAACAAATCCTTAACAAAAAAACAGGGCTATTCTGGTGGGTGCGGTGACGCGGTCATGTAAGGGTGGCGGCGTGGCGCTGCCAATAAAGCTCCTAAAATCTGCCACAAAGAACCGGCAAAAGTAATGATTATGAATATGTAAAATATAGCAAGGAGATATTTTAATTATTTATTAATAAACAAGTTTTTTCTTTGTCCGTGTCATTTGCAAAGATGAAGTTGACGATGCTGACTCGCGGTCTTCGCAGTAACGCACCAGAGAGAAATGCACATTTCTTACGGATTACATAAGCAGAGAGCAGTCTGTGTCTGTTTTCTTTAGTTTTGAATTATTTGTGAGGCAAGGCTACCTTATACACTGAGTTTCGGTTCATTTATGAGACGAGCTCCAGTTCACGCCCGGCGCCTCCGCTTCGTGATTATATCGTCTGCTATATTTAATTCTTATTTATTAAATCCAGGCAATTGGTTGATGAAACATTGATTAAAATTAAGACACAATTAATACAAAACGAAATTCACTTTAAAGAAAGGTTTTGTGCTTTCTGTTTGATGTCTCTGTGGAAGTTTTAAAGCATCTTTCAGTGCCGCTTTCAGAGCGCTCACGTCCGTAACATTGTGTTTTCCTCGTATGCGAACTGAAATGAATATCAGTTCATGGATTGTGTGTGTAGGCTATAAGAGAGAAAGAGAAAATGCCAGTATTTCATTGAGACTTGAGATTAAATAAACGGCTTAAGTATTGTAGATCTTGTAGTATTAATTTTCACATGCAGTTACACATTGTCGGTTAAAAACAAGAAAGTGGCTGGTAAAAACATTGAGTGGCTGGTAGATTTTGAAATCCACATTGGCCGGTGGACAAAAAAGTTAATTTCCATCCCTGGCGCACACTATGGTTAACCGAGTATTAACCGTTAAGGGCCTCGGTTAACGGTTAATGAAAAACTTGAAAACGTGCAGCTCTAATCCGGTGTAATATCAGGGTTTACATATGATACATTAGTGATATTCAATAGGCTATTTTGAACAATCATCTGAACTAAAGCATTGCCATCATAACTGCATTATGTCCTGCATATTTGTCCAGCAACTTTTAAGGACCAGCTGAACATCTAAAATTAATTTAATGGCATAATGCAATTTACATTTTCTGAAGAAGCTCAGCAAATGCGATCTGAGGTAAAGAGGGTTAGATTTAAAATATTTAAACATTTTCAAAAGCTTGTTTTCTGAAAGTGAAATCATTGGACAAACCGTTCTGATAGTTTATTGTCTTGAAAAAATGTCTAGAACATTCTGAGAATGTCATTAAGACAACTTTTTCATCTACAGAACAGTGTAAATCTAATTTAAGTTGTGTTAAAAAAAGGCATATATATGCCTAACAATATTATTTTTTAATTTGGTAGATTTATTTTTTTTAATTTAATGGTTTATTCGTTTGGTAATTTATTTAATACAGGGAATTTTGCTGGCATTTTTTCAAAAGGAAGCTAAACAATATTTTTATAGAATTGAGTGTTCCAAAAAAAGCACACTGATTCTTTTTTCCTAGTATTGTGTATTTATTTTTTATTTAAAACATCTTTGTGCACATAAATTATGTTTTTTGTATTGAGGGCTAATTCCATGAATGCCGTCTATTATTTTGAATGGTGTGTAAAAGAAGCTTTAATAAATAAACGGATGGCTACCATGATTAAATTAATCACAAAACGTGGCCATTCACTTGTCGATAATGGGTTTGTTGTCACAAAAAACCCTTGGACGGAAACGTAGTTAATGAGGGTCGCAATCAGTATCAGGATATTTATCCGATATCGTCTTTATCCGAATACAAATTTACCAGTTTTATTGTGTCGTATCATAATTTGATAACCAGAGCTCCTGTGTCTAGATTGTATCTTTGATGCTCAGGTATTTTTTTTTATTTTTCAAGAAAGAGATTAATTTGAAGCCAACTTGCCCACTACATTGTTTATCCAAATGCAGAATTCACCCATCCAACTTTCTTTAAAAGACATAATTGTGACTGACTGATTTCTCACATTATCTATCAGGAGAAGGAGAGGGCTCTGCAGGAAAGCACCGAGGCCACCAGCAGTGAACCCCGCTCTATATCTCCTCCAGATCCCATAGAAGATTCCATACCGGATGGGGAGGCGAACCGACTGTTGGAGTGGCCTCAGCTGGAGCTGGAGAGAGTTAACAGTTTCCTGACCAGCCGTCTGGAGGAGATCAAAAACACAATCAAAGACTCTATCCGTGCCTCCTTCAGCATGTACGACCTCAACCTGGACGTAAATGACTTCCCCAAGAAGGCAGCCACACTGGAAGGCAACCACCTGCTGTCTCACCTCAACGGATCTTCTGATCTGCAGCAGATTGACTTGGATCTGGCACCGCTCTCACTGAAGAACTTCAAGAGAGATCTGGATATAGTCAACGGTTGGGAGGACACCACCACCACTGCTGCTAAAGACATCCAGAGGCTCCACTCCACACCCAGTTTGTCCAAGCTCATCCGAGTACGGTCCCCAGAACGATGCTCTGCCACGGGATCCGAGTCAACCCAGCCTGGCTCTACTAATGCAGCTAAGCCCAAGGAGGAAGCCCCTGAAACCAAAACATCGACTGGAGCTGGATCCAAGATGAAGAAAGGTAAGAAACAACAGCAGAATCAGCGACAACAAGACCTTTTAACTCAGGAGCAGGCGGCCAGTACGAAAACTGTTAAAACTGAGACGCTAAAGGTGCAGGAAACAAGGGCAGCAGATTCTGATAAGAGCACCAAGGGTGGATCCAAACAGAACAACCAGACTCAGCAGCAAGCAGACTCGCAGAAAACAGGGAGTATGCGGTCAGAAGAGGGTAAAACGTGTAAGCAGACGTCACACGTAGCCTCGAATGGTCATCATAGCACAGGGTTCAACTCGCAGAGAGGGAAGAACGACCTCTCGGACTCACGGGCAAACAGGTCGGAGCACGATGTAGACACTAAAACCATCTCCAACACTCCCAATGCACAGCAGCAAGCACCCCAATCGAAGGGAAAAAGTAAAAACAAGAACAAAAGCAAGACGGATAAGTCAAATAATGCAATTGGTAAGTGTCAGTGTCAAGTGAGATGCGGGTTGCTGCTGTTTTGGCAGCACAAGGGGGACCTACACAATATTAGGCAAGTGGTTTTAATGTTGTGGCTGATCGGTGTATTTATATGAGAGTAAAGCGTGCAAGCATATATATAAAAATCAAGAAGCAAATTTGGTTTGTGTGTTTCAGTAATGAGATACATTGTTTATTGTAAACAAATTTGTGGAGTAATGATTCATTTTTAGCCTCTACTAAATGTTCAAATCAGTTTTTTCACCAGTTTTCTGCAAATTGCAGTAATGAGAATTTTTCTGGACATGCTCTGGTACATTTTTTTAAAAACGTCTTGATTTTACTTTTTACAATTATTTTAGTCTTCCCTTTTCATATTCTAAAAGAAAATGAATTAAATTATTTAAAAAAATAAAAGTAATTTGAATGAAATTTCTAGTTAAGAATTTGTGTTCTAAGTCTTGAAAAGTTATGAAATTAATGTGATCTTAAAAGATGCAGAAAGGTCAGTGGACATTTTTGTAATGAATGTTCTTTTTTGTGCTTTTCTATAAAAAAAATTCATTAGCTACATAATGCTCTTGAGTAGAGTAAAATTATCTGATTTGTGAGTGAATCGTTCTTCTCAATAAATCGGTCAAACAAGTTCACAAATCTGTATCCAGTATTCACTTAAGCAGGGGTCTGCCACCTACGGCACATGTGCCAGCATTGGCACGCGGAGAGGTACTCACTGGCATGGCAGCAACGGCGAGAGAGAGTAGAAGACTATTTTATTTTAATGAATTTCTGCACTTGCATTCCAGTCTACATCTTGATGTAATCCTCATTGTCACGTGGTGTGTTTTTATGAGTTGAATGGGAGGCTAAACAAAACGTTAAAATGCAACGAGACTGCAGACTCGTGCAGCGTGTGCAAGCCGTTCACACATCACAAGCCGGCAGGAAACGCACCCGCTTTGCTTCGGTCAGGCTGCGGCAGCCAAAATTCTGTGTTTCATTTGTTTCAGAACAACACATGAAGTAATAAGGAAAACACCACTATTAATCCTTGAGATTTCCAACCCAGCATACAGGTACACCCTCCTTAATATTACATTAAAAGATTAAAACAGAATCATAAACCCACATCGTGGGTTCTGAGTCGTTTCAAAATATAAGTTAAACCTGGAAACAAAGTTTTAGGATTTTGCATGTGGGATTCACAGAAAAGGGCAAAATACTTGATCAGCTAATATAAATAAAATATCCTGCTCTCTCGCTGTTGCTTGCATGCTAGTGATTACCCCTTTGTGAAAAATGTATGACATTTATATAAGAAATATTTAAAAGTCCACAAAATTTCACAATTAGTTATCAAATAAGCAATTTGTTACATTATCTGTGTTAACTCATTTAGTATAAAAGGACAGGTTTGACTAGGCATTGGCACAGACATTGACCAGGAAAATAAAAAATGGCACTCCAGGTCAAAAAGGTTGCTGACCCCTGCACTAAAGGTTCATGGAAAAGTAATGGAAATTCTTTTGTCAAAATGTGTGGGAAATGTTTCAGCATCTTGACTTTTTTGTTTTTCTTTTGGTTTTCCATTATAGATGATGTGTTTCTTCCCAAAGACCTCGACCCTACAGAAATGGATGAGATCGATCGTGAAGTTGAATATTTTAAAAGGTAAAGCCCAGGCATTGTCAATGACAAAATACAATTTTATTATATATATATACACACACACACACATACATATATATATATATAAAACGCAATTAATCGCATGTCCACGGACCGTAATTAGGAAGATTCCTGAGAAATGCAAGCTTGTAGTACCACCTGTTTACTCCAGAGGGCAGTAATTGAAATTTCAGCTGTACGAGCAACACACAGTTTATACAGTGAAGAAAATGCTTCAGTAGGCAGAACAACACAAACATGCGTTACGTTCTTGCGTTCGAAACACTTGACAGAGCGCAAATCCGAACTAAGGGATCTCAAGATGTGTTAAAAGATTGAGTATTAAACTATATTTAACTTGACACAGTGACCTAAACATTTTATGTTTATGACGCAACACACCTGAGATGCTACACAAGCATTAATGGGATTAAATGCAATTAATTAATCGGGACACCATGTAATTCATTTGATAAAAAATTGTAATAAATTGATAGCCCATATATATATATATATATATATATATATATCAAATCCAATCCAGTTTCTCAATGGTTTTGACAAAAAGTGCAAAGAAACAACATCAGCTATAAGTTAGTAGAACAGGATGGTTATGTTTTAGATGAGCTTTAGTTGCAGGGCTGAACATTAAGCATTGTGATGTGCTTGTCCTTCAGACAAGTATATGGGTCATTCAGCCATTTATTTATTTATTTTGCTATTAACAGTAAAAATGGCTTTTTGATGTAAACAAAATGCATTCAAATTCTATCGAATCCAGAGAAAGTACCCTGTTTTTTAATACTGTATGTTATGTCGAGTCCTGAGTTGTATTGCCACTTTTCGTTGCCACTGTTTTTAAACAAAGTCGACACACTGGCTCGTTCGACGTGTGTGTGTGTGTAGCTGAAAAAACAAAGTAATTTTGTATCAAATTTAGACAGGCCCCATTTCCAGCAGCCATCACTTCAACACCTTATCCTTGAGTAATCATGCTAAATTGATAATTTGGTGCTGAAAATCACTAGCAATTACAGTGAGGAAAATAAGTATTTGAACACCCTGCTATTTTGTAAGTTCTCCCACTTAGAAATCATGGAGGGGTCTGAAATTGTCATCGTAGGTGCATGTCCACTGTGAGAGACATAATCTAAAAAAAAAAATCCAGAAATCACAATGTATGATTTTTTAACTATTTATTTGTATGATACAGCTGCAAATAAGTATTTGAACACCTGAGAAAATCAATGTTAATATTTGGTACAGTAGCCTTTGTTTGCAATTACAGAGGTCAAACGTTTCCTGTAGTTTTTCACCAGGTTTGCACACACTGCAGGAGGGATTTTGGCCCACTCCTCCACACAGATCTTCTCTAGATCAGTCAGGTTTCTGGGCTGTCGCTGAGAAACACGGAGTTTGAGCTCCCTCCAAAGATTCTCTATTGAGTTTAGGTCTGGAGACTGGCTAGGCCACGCCAGAACCTTGATATGCTTCTTACAGAGCCACTCCTTGGTTATCCTGGCTGTGTGCTTCGGGTCATTGTCATGTTGGAAGACCCAGCCTCGACCCATCTTCAATGCTCTAACTGAGGGAAGGAGGTTGTTCCCCAAAATCTCGCAATACATGGCCCCGGTCATCCTCTCCTTAATACAGTGCAGTCGCCCTGTCCCATGTGCAGAAAAACACCCCCAAAGCATGATGCTACCACCCCCATGCTTCACAGTAGGGATGGTGTTCTTGGGATGGTACTCATCATGCTTCTTCCTCCAAACACGGTTAGTGGAATTATGACCAAAAAGTTCTATTTTGGTCTCATCTGACCACATGACTTTCTCCCATGACTCCTCTGGATCATCCAAATGGTCATTGGCAAACTTAAGACGGGCCTTGACATGTGCTGGTTTAAGCAGGGGAACCTTCCGTGCCATGCATGATTTCAAACCATGACGTCTTAGTGTATTACCAACAGTAACCTTGGAAACGGTGGTCCCAGCTCTTTTCAGGTCATTGACCAGCTCCTCCCGTGTAGTTCTGGGCTGATTTCTCACCTTTCTTAGGATCATTGAGACCCCACGAGGTGAGATCTTGCATGGAGCCCCAATCCGAGGGAGATTGACAGTCATGTTTAGCTTCTTCCATTTTCTAATGATTGCTCCAACAGTGGACCTTTTTTCACCAAGCTGCTTGGCAATTTCCCCGTAGCCCTTTCCAGCCTTGTGGAGGTGTACAATTTTGTCTCTAGTGTCTTTGGACAGCTCTTTGGTCTTGGCCATGTTAGTAGTTGGATTCTTACTGATTGTATGGGGTGGACAGGTGTCTTTATGCAGCTAACGACCTCAAACAGGTGCATCTAATTTAGGATAATAAATGGAGTGGAGGTGGACATTTTAAAGGCAGACTAACAGGTCTTTGAGGGTCAGAATTCTAGCTGATAGACAGGTGTTCAAATACTTATTTGCAGCTGTATCATACAAATAAATAGTTAAAAAATCATATATTGTGATTTCTGGATTTTTTTTTTTAGATTATGTCTCTCTATAAATACTTATTTTCCTCACTGTATATCAAACACAACTGAAAGCTATTTGGTTCATTAAATGAAGCTTAACATTGTCTTTGTGTTTGTTTTTGAGTTGCCACAGTACAGGTGCTGGTCATATAATTAGAATATCATCAAAAAGTTGATTTATTTCAGTAATTCCATTCAAAAAGTGAAACTTGGATATTATATTCATTCATTACACACAGACTGATATATTTCAAATGTTTATTTCATTATTATAACTGACAACTAATGAAAATCCCAAATTCAGTATCTCCGAAAATTAGAATATATATATATATATATATATATATATATATATATATATATATATAATACAAAAAAAGGATTTTTAGAAATGTTGGCCAACTGAAAAGTATGAACATGAAAAGTATGAGCATGTACAGCACTCAATACTTCGTTGGGGCTCCTTTTGCCTGAATTACTGCAGCAATGCGGCGTGGCATGGAGTCGATCAGTCTGTGGCACTGCTCAGGTGTTATGAGAGCCCAGGTTGCTCTGATAGTGGCCTTCAGCTCTTCTGCATTGTTGGGTCTGGCGTATCTCATCTTCCTCTTCACGATACCCCATAGATTTTCTATAGGGTTAAGGTCAGGCGAGTTTGCTGGCCAATTAAGAACAGGGATACCATGGTCCTTAAACCAGGTACTGGTAGCTTTGGCACTGTGTGCAGGTGCCAAGTCCTGTTGGAAAATGAAATCTGCATCTCCATAAAATTGGTCAGCAGCAGGATGCATGAAGTGTTCTAAAACTTCCTGGTAGACGGCTGCGTTAACCTTGAACCTCAGAAAACACAGTGGACCAACACCAGCAGATGACATGGCACCCCAAACCATCACTGACTGTGGAAACTTTACACTGGACATCAAGCAACGTGGATTTTGTGCCTCTCCTCTCTTCCTCCAGACTCTGGAACCTTGATTTCCAAAGGAAATGCAAAATTTACTTTCATCAGAGAACATAACTTTGGACCAGTCCTTTTTGTCCTTAGCCCAGGCGAGACGCTTCTGACGCTGTGTCTTGTTCAAGAGTGGCTTGACACAAGGAATGCGACAGCTGAAACCCATGTCTTGCATACGTCTGTGCGTGGTGGTTCTTGAAGCACTAACTCCAGCTGCAGTCCACTCTGTGAATCTCCCCCACATTTTTTGAATGGGTTTTGTTTCAAAATCCTCTCTATTGCTTGTACACTTTTTTCTACCACATCTTTTTCTTCCCTTCGCCTTTCTATTAATGTGCTTGGACACAGAGCTCTGTGAACAGCCAGCCTCTTTAGCAATGACCTTTTGTGTCTTGCCCTCCTTGTGCAAGATGTCAATGGTCGTCTTTTGGACAGCTGTCAAGTCAGCAGTCTTCCCCATGATTGTGTAGCCTACAGAACAGCTAATCAGCTAATTAATAGTTTTGAGTTAATTAGCTGATTAGAGTGTGGCACCAGGTGTCTTCAATATTGAACCTTTTCACAATATTCTAATTTTCTGAGATACTGATTTTGGGGTTTTCATTAGTTGTCAGTTATAATCATCAAAATTAAAAGGAATGAACACTTGAAATATATCAGTCTGTGTGGAATGAATGTATACATTATACAAGTTTCACTTTTTGAATGGAATTACTGAAATAAATCAACTTTTTGATGATATTCTAATTATATGACCAGCACCTGTATATAATAGACTGGCATGTCTTAAGGTCAAAAATGGCAAAAAAAAAAAAGAAACTTATCAGTGAATCGTTGTTTTGAGGAATGAAGGCTATGCAATGCTTGAAATTACCAAAAAACTGAAGATTTCATATAAAGGTGAACACTATAGTCTACAAACGACAACTGGCTCTAACAAGAACAGAAAGAGATGTGGAAGACCAGATGTACAACTAAACAAGAGGATAAGTACATCAGAGACTGTAGTTTGAGAAATAGACGTCTCACATGTCCTCAGGTGACAGCTTCATTGAATTCTACCTGCTCAACACCAGTTTCATGTACAACAGTAAAGAAAAGACTCAGGGGTGCAGGCCTTATGGGAAGAATTGCAAATAAAAAGCCACTTTTGAAACAGAAAAACAAAAAGTAAAAGTTAGAGTGGGCAGAGAAACAGACATTGGACAACAGATAACTGGAAAAGAGTGTTATGGATCTTAAACCCATTGAGCTTTTGTGGGATCCACTAAACTGTAAGGTGTGTGAGAAGTGCCTATAAGACATCCACATCTATGGCAAGTGCTACAGGAAGTGTGGGGTGAAATGTCACCTGAGTATCTGGACAAACTGACAGCTAGAATGTAAAGGATCTGTAAAGCTGTCATTGCTGCATGTGGAGGATTTTTTGATGAGAACTCTTTGAAGTAGTTTAAGAAGTTCTGAACATTTTTTTCAAATTTTATTAGTAATTTTCATGTTATTAATGTCCTGATTATACATTGTGATCAGTGGAATGCCACTTTGGTGAATAAAAGGACCAATTTATTTCCATAAGAGCAAAATCTCTACGTACGTGTGTGTGCGTGCATGCGTGTTCGTATATCAAATATTGGTAATGGGCTGAAAAATATCAAGATATACTTTTTGTAGCCATTTTTTCCAACCCTGGTGTAGAATCAGTAAAAGTTCAAATCTAGTTTTTGACTCTGTGTCTTTGTCTTAATGTCTCCATTTTCTTAGGTTTTGCCTTGATTCTGCTAAACAAACCCGACAGAAGGTGGCCGTGAACTGGTCCAACTTCAGCCTCAAAAAGATGCCCTCAAATGCATCTCAGTAACAGATGGGTGATGGTAAACATACCCCCTTCCAGCAAGACTGTACTTTAAACCAGTTTGGCCTTTGGTTACTGTACTTAACTCTCAAAGGTTGTTCACTCTCCCAACACTTTCTGCTTCTAAGCCACGGGACCTTGATTTTGACCACCGATCATCCAACATCTTTTTATTTGACCTGTTTATTAGCGTGGGATTGCACAGCATTTTGATCTCAGTCATAAAATCTGCATCTTATTCTTGCATATCTCGCTAAAAGACATTTGGGTACCAATCCGATGCATCTATATATTTAGGATGTACACCATGATTTTACAATAAAAACATTTTAAGAAATTTGACCTATATCAACACTTTTATAATCTCTTCATGTGGTTAAAAAGTTACTTCTCTGGTTTAAAATTCACAATCATGCATTTTTGTTGACACCACTCACCCTGAAAATATACTGTAGTCTTAGAATAGATGCAAAAAACAAAACAAAGCTCAAATTGCTGTATCATGTCTGATTTTCACAATAGAGGCAAAAGTCAGCAAAGACTTGTGTTCACTGATGTGTTTTAGTTTGCACAATTGTCAACTGGATACATTTTTATACTGTACCCTTCACATTCACAGTCAAATTTGTAAGGAAGAGTGCTGTGCTTAATATGCAGCTGTGATGGTTTAAATGCACAAACAGTGAACAGTGCACATGGACTTTTAATATCCATTAACATGAACAAGATTAATTGACCTATGCTACAATGTATGACTTGTGAAATTAAATTTTCATTACTTTGGACATTTTCAAAGAAAAGAAAGAAAAATAATCAACACTAAATGAACTGATTTTTTAAAGATCTGTATACATTGACTGTCACTTTTCTAAAAGGAGAATATGAGCCGAGTTTCCCTTGCATGATGCGTAAAACTGACAAAAATAGTCTACTACAAAACTGTCCCCTGTCTTTCCACTCCATATGAAATGCTGTTCCAACCTGAGTGTTGGCAAGATTCCCTGACTGAAATCTCATGTTGGTATACCTGCTGATCCTCCCATGTTGTGGTTTGGATATAGTTATGTGCTGTGACCACGTCCACAATGCTGTTGTAAGTTTTGGAAGTGCAACATCACTCTTGATTTGCTGCATGATGGTATCAGAGCTGTTTTGATACATCCAGACACTTGCAGCAGTTCTGCTTGTGTAGTTTGTGTCTGTTGGTGCGTAACAAGTTCAGACCTGTCTTTGTTTTTACCTTCTTTTTTCCTGAATGTTACATTTGCTAATCATGGACATTTTATGATGATTTAAGGGGCTTTATGATTCTCAATGGTACATCATTTGTAACATCTTTTTTTTTGCCCTAACCATGGCTTTATATGTCTGCATATTTTATTACACATGTCCCTGACGTTGAGCCCCTTCTGGTGTAAAATCCAAACTATCAATTTGTTGGAAATTAGGGTCTGGTATATGATAAACAACATAACATTTTCCATTGAAGGATTGCGATGAAAATTATCATTTTTAAATCTGTTTGAGGTTTTGTTTTCATATTTTTCCACATCTTTGACTTTATCCAGGTTATATTAAACTAGAAACATTATCTTTAAACATCTGGAATGTAGATTTATACTATACCATTAATGGCCAAGTGTATGTTGGCTTTATTTTGTTTTGTTTTTTATTATTATAATAATTATTGTTATTATTCACTTTTGATACTGTGAAAATCTTTCGTGCTGAAAGATTAAAACATGACAGTTTTGAGAAAAAAAAACAGTGTGGCGTTGGCTTTATAAACTTCTTGCATGAGATGCATATTTTACAGAAATTGAACAAATCTAATAAAATTCCACAAGACACTAAAGAACATTAAGATAATAAACAAGTACACATATTTTTCGTTTAGTCACAAATTTAAGTTTACTGGCTTTACGTAAAAGAAAGTGTAGGGTTAAAGCAGAGAAAAGAGCGTGTTACGACAGTAAATCACCATTTGGGGAAAAGCATATGAATGTGGAGAGCCGTAAACTGACACCTACCTGTCGCAAAATTGTCAGTAAGTTTTATCGTAGTAAGTTCTACACAATCAATTCTAAAGTAATTTTTTTAGTGTAAAACATGTTTGAGATTGGCTGACAGGTGGTCAGTTGATTAAGTGATGAGCAGTTCTTCACAAAAGCAGTTTATTAAGCACATTCAAGTATCTCCAAAGACATCCTTCCGTACCGCTCATGTCAGTGGGACCGCTGCGTTATGCATTGCCACTCTTTATTAGCTCTCATGTGTCTTCAAAAGTCCTTTTTGGGCCAACGTAGTTTACGTAACTTGTACGTCGCGCTTCCGCCGAGCAGTCGCTGAGGCTCTGGCAGTTTAGCACGCAAGAGTGTAATGTAACATTTATCAAACGTTGCTCCACTAAATATTATCTCTAAATTATATTTATAAATGTACCCCGTTGCTTCGAACACCAATGGAAGTAGAAAACCGTCCCAAAATGTTGAGTTATCATCGGACAATATTTTTTGGAACATTGATGGAAATACAGCAAATATTCGAACAAAATATTCATGCCACTTTCACTATATTAAAAGTGTGATTATATTGTTCTATCTAACGTAATGTTTGCTTTAGTCATCTAACATGGGCTGCCGTATGAGCAGTTTACATAATCCGATGAGTGTGTAGGATTTTAGCTAACGTGTATGCGTGTTTGTTTTTCTCGAACTACTGTTAAGTAGTTATTTAAGAAAAAGACTCGGCTATTACCAAATTTATTAATTATTCATTTTAATTCTTTTTCACCCTGCTTTGTATCGTTATATCTTGCAGTAACCCTAAAATGATAGAAAGTGTGCTCCAGAACGGCTTAATTTTTATAAAATGTATAGTTTCTGATTATTATTATTATTATTATTATTATTATTATACATGCAGTGTGACCTTATGTTAATTGTGAGACTAAATGGAATGTTTTTGCTTTCAAACTAAATTTTGTCACACATGGTCAGACATTAACGGGGGCTTGGGGCAAAAATGCTAATGAAAGTAACAAAAATGCCCATGAAAATCAAAATGTGGGAGGAAAAGCCCCTGTAAGGAATTCACTTCTTTTTTTTTTTTTTTTTTCTTTTTTTTCCTTTCTTTTTTAAACATCTGATGTCTTTTCAACAACAACAACAACATTCTAACCCTAATTCTGATTTAAATATATTAAATATAAGCCCTATTGAATTAATTTGGGGTTTATATTAATAAAGTATACATTCATAAATTTCAATTAATAAGTTTATTAATAAGTTACAAAAAAGGTCAAAACTTTTTTTTTATGTCCTCATTAAAGTTAGGATATGACATATCAACTTAAGTTATGTGTCAGCTGCCCGTGTATGGGATGTAAGGCTGTATGACTTACTCTGACATTCTCAGAAGAGAGGAGAGGTCAGCATCAGAGGGCTCAGAGAATGACGACCATGTGCCGTATGTTCCTGTTAAGTTCAGAAAACAGCAGATGGTAAGCAGCCTCTACTAAGATTTCATTACAGTCATTCACTGTCAAGGCAATTGTGTATTATTGTCCTGCGACATCTCTGTGGTGGACTTCTTCTGATATTGCCTTTGTAACATGTCACACAGGTTCTGGAGTAACTGTCTCATTTGATCAGGGGGATGTCTGTAAAATCTGTTTTCCTTGATATTTTTATTATTTTTATTTTCTCCTCAATTTGGAATTCCCAATGTGCTCTAAGCCCTCATGGTGGCGTAGTGCCTCAATCCGGGTGGCGGAGGACAAATCTAAGTTGCCTCCGCATCTGAGACCGTCAACCCGTGCATCTTATCATGTGACTTGTTGAGCCTGTTACCGCGGAGACTTAGCACATGTGGAGACCCACGCTATTATCCGCGGCATCCATGCACACATCACGTGCCCCACCGAGAGCAAGAACCACATTATAGTGACCACGAGGAGGGTACCCCATGTGACTGTACCCTCCCTATCAACCGGGCCAATTTGGTTGCTTAGGAGACCTGGCTTGAATCACTCACCCTGGATTTGAACTCGCAACTCCAGGGGTTGTAGTCAACGTCAATACTCGCTGAGCTACCCAGCCCCCATTTTCCTTGATATTTAAATAAGATGCTCTATTATGTGGTCCACAGCTCCAGAAGGTAACACGTTTCCATGGGAAAGGACTTACAGAAGAGGAACAGAAAGACAGTGGAGGAGAGCAGGAAATGAAGATGAGGGTCTTGGCCCACGATCCAGCTTCAGTCTACTGGACCAGCACCAACACCTCAAGGAGAAAGCTGAAGGTCTTTGAACTTCACAATATGTTCTGTGCTATTGTATAATGTTTAACATGACATGTTTTGTTTGAACCATTATAAAAAAGATCAAAAGAAGTCATTTGCATAAACATCTCAGAAAGGCTGATAGTTGAAGTTTGATTTTATAAAGCTATAAATTATTTTTTTCCAGGGAGTGCCCTTTAGAAGTTGTATTATATTTTGATCAAATGAATGCAATGGACAGCATTTATAACCTGTGTAAATACATTACGTAAGTAGTTCCAGTTGAATGTAATGGAATTGTATTCTTTCTATTTACAATAACAATTATAGCTTGAAAGGGGTCCACTAAGGAGAAACAGTTGAAAGAGGAAGAAATGATTCTGGAGAGCGTGGCTGAAGGCGATCAGAGTCATTTCCCAATTTTCTATATATATATTTGGTAAAAAGTATGTTTCTTTCAGTGTCTTTCAATGTCTTTATCAGCTTTGATGTCTGTGAAGGAAATGGCCAAAGGTATCACATACGAAGACCCAATTAAAACAAGGTGTTTGTTGTCTTCCGTCTCTGTCAGATTGTCAAAAGCACTTTGTTTGTGTTTTTGCCGCCTGTAAAACAAACATATCTTTCTTTCTTTCTCTTCAGTTGGAAAACGCCTCGTTACATTCTCAGCATGCCACCAGCACGACACGAATGCGCTCAGAAGAAGTACCATAATTTTGTGGAGGGTGAAGGCATTCCACCACACATTAAGAGCTTTAGATAGATGATGTTTCCTTAGGGTAGGATCCATCGCACTTATTTTACATGCACCTCTTTCAGAGTTTCTCGCTAATGGCCAATTCTCAACTTTAATGGTTTTGCAGCCATTCTGAAAGGACTGAAGAAGAAAGAAATCGTTCACCCGACACCCATTCAGATTCAAGGAATCTCAACCATGTGAGTCAGCATGAGGGGCTATTTTCCTGCCGGGCAATATTCAGTCATTATCATATAGTGCCAGAGGGTTTTTGATGGTTTTAGCTTAAAGTTCTTTAAAAATGTACAGATAAAATGTACAACACATACAAAGTATAACTTTTAAAGGTGAGTTGTGTAATTTCTCCAGTGTTAAAATACCTTAATGTGCACGCAACAACTACTAACCATTTTGAGTTATTCATATGTTGAATCCCCAAAGAGTGTTCTGTGGCTCTGTGACAATGTCAAAACATTGCTTTGTTTGTTTGAGCATTCTGACTAGCCTGATATAGAGACATTATGCCGAACTCATGCTGTTGGTTAAGCCAGAGTTATCTGGTTGTCCAACCAGTAGTAGACGTGGAGAGTTTTCAAGAAACTTGTTTGAAAACATTCATATTTTTTCAGTTTCGTTTGATGCTACTGGTGCAGAAAGTACACTCTTCACCTATGATTAAAATATAATTTAAAGGGATAGTTTACCCAAAAATGAAAATGTTCTCATCATTTGCTCACCCTCCTGCCATCCCAGATGTGTATGACTTTCTTTCTTCTGAAGAACACAAAGTATGATTTTTAGAAGAATATTTCAGCTCTGTAGGTCAGTACAATACAAGTGAATGGTGACCAAAATTTTGACACTCCAGAAAGCATACGTAGACATCATAAAAGTAATCCATACGACTCCAGTGTTTTAATTTGTATCTTCAATAAATAACATAAATTAACCTATGGGAATTATGTTGTGACTAAATCCAACAAAATCCAAAATAAATCAAAACTGTGTTTTATTTTAGCATCTTCAAAGTAGTCATCCTTTACCTAGAATTTGCAGACATGAACTCTTCACATTTTCTCCACCAACTTCTTGAGGAATCACCCTGGGATGCTTTTTAAACATCTGTGTTGGGCACTTATTGGCTGCTTTTCTTGATTATTTGGTCCAATTTCAAAACTTTTTTTTTATTACATTTTTGTTTTATAATGAAATAAATGAATATGGTGGCACAGTTATATTTTTAGTCTACAAAACTAATTTCAAACATTTAAGCATACGCCTTCAGATCAAAAGATTAAGATCATGAGAAACATTTCAGTCTAGTGTTTCAAAACATTTGACCAGTAGTGTATGTATGTATGTATGTATGTATATATATATATGTGTGTGTATGTGTATATATATATATATATATATATATATATATATATATATATAATGTATGTACATGTATGTATATGTGTGTGTGTATGTATATATATATATATATATATATATATTATATATAATGTATGTATAGGTGTGTGTATATATGTGTGTAATATGTATATATGTATGTGTGTGTGTGTGTGTGTGTGTGTGTGTGTGTGTGTGTGTGTGTGTGTGTATATGTATGTGAGCCAGAGTAAAGAGCGCGGCAGTGTGAGTGTGTGATGCTGGGTAACAGAGCTCCTCCTGAAGATTCCTCCAGTTGCGGTTTATTTGTTTTACCCGTGGCGAAAAGTTAATTCTGTCTGCAGTATTCCTTCATTGCGATCCCAATCACAGCAGGGAAAGAAAGGAATATATCCTATCCCTTGCAGCTGACTGTTGTGGAGACGCAGCATGCAAACATTTTACAGGAGTGAACATGTGATATATATTCACTAAGACTGAATATTTTTGTTGTGTACATTAAAAATGTGATTATTGAAATGTATCTGCTTGCTTTAATTTATTTTTGGTTTTGTGCAAACTTTAAAGTGTAAATACACAGAGTGAACTTAATTCCCTGAGTCTCTTGTGTTGAATGCTTTTAATAGACTTGACAAAAACTACTGACAACCCGAACTATAATACAAATGATAGAAACCCTGTCTGGCAACCCAGTGTTTAAAATTAACTTTAGTGTAGGAAAACGTTACAATGCTGTTGATTGTGCTAAACTCGTATTGAACCCAAAGTATTTATTTAAATCTGTACATTATAACATGCGTGTGTGTGTGTGTGTATATTGCTATAACTTACCTACGTCACCTAGCACTGGGCTGACGAAAAAAAGATACTTGTGTGACGCACGACGCATGAGTAGATGCATTCTTTAACCGCAAAAAATCTGGTTATTTCATTGCATATTTTTCTGACTTTTATGACAGCCATTTTGGTGTTTCTACACTAGAGGGCACACAAAATAATATTTGCCATTGAGATATACATGAACACGAATGTTATTTTAGTTATTTTAAATCTCAGAATGTCATTCGCGTACCCCCATTGTCACCTCACGTACCCCCAATTTGGGAAACACTGTCCTAGAGTGTCTCCAGAAAACCCCACCTCTAGTATGTAGCCTCTACATTTCTTTAAAGCTGAAAAACACCCCAAACCCACACCATTGGTTAAGCCAATATTGCTGGGTCAGGTGGTTGGGATGCTCAAACAGTTTTCACAGTTTTTGGGGAAATCAGCCTACAAATGGCTTGTTAGAGTTGTCTCTGACAATTATCTGCCTATTAACTGGGATTGGAAGAAGTATATGAACAAAACATTTACAGACATCATCTATGATCCAGCTATATCCAAGAAATCCTAAACAATCTTTTCTTTTGGCTATAGTTCTCACATTATCCACAATGTTGTCTCAGGTATTCATATTTGCAGAGAAGAAAGGAGATGTGGATCCCATGCATCTTCTGGTGAAAGTTATGGAGGCAGTGGCTATACATGGAGGAAAAGATGTCAACCATCTCAATCTACTTGTAGAGTAAACGTCATCAATCCGCTTTATGTATGCTGAGTCCATAGAGCTACTGGCATTATCCACTGTGTGTCAGTTTCTGCTACTTTGACTTTTGTTTCGCACAACTTTGTTGTGTTATGAAAATGCTAAACCTTGTGTACTTTTCAGTTCAGAAAGAGAGAACGAAAGCCATTGATGCATTCAAAGAGGGAAAGAAAGACATCTTGGTTGTGACAGATCTTGCTTCGAAGGATTTTCAAAGCTATCCAGCACGTATAGGAGATTGAGATCTACGGTTGGTTCAAATCATTAGCACATACATATTCATGTTCAAGTTTTTACATGTGTATTGAGTAGGGCTGCAACTAATGATTATTTTGATATTTGATTAATCTAACAATTATTTCGAGCTATTATTCAACTAATCGCGATTATTGCAACGATTAATCATTAGCTCTTACCGATTCTTCAGCTTGTGCCCGACTTAAAAAGTTGTATTAAACGTGCTTCCTAACAATAAAGAAGACATAATCATCTTTTAACAATACCTCTAAATGACATTCACTGAATTAAAGGGGGACATTTTTTTTACTATTTATTAAAGTATTAAGTTTAATTCAGTGAATAAATTCACTGCTAAAAATACTATAGTTATCAAGTCAAGTTTTTGTCTTGTTTTCCATTTAAAAATGTCTAAAAATCCTTAAAACAAGAAGCATTTAATTGAGAAGCAACATATAAGATATTTAGACTTGCTTTAAGAGAATGTATCTTAAACATAAGTGTATTTTTTCACATGGTTATACTTCTGCGAGTGCAGTAAAGACTAAATATAATTGTATTTAAGATCTGTTCTCTAAAAGCAAGTCTAAATATCTTATATGCTGCTTCTGTGTAAAAAAAATACACAGTGACACACATATTATGATTCAATAAGTGGCGAGCCATCACGTTATAATCTAGCTGCATTAAGCATGTGTGTTCGAGGGACAAGAGTCCCCATGACAGGGTGCATCAGCTGGGTGCAGTTTCAATCTCTCCCCCTCAGATAGAGACATTCACGCAACTCATAGAAGAGGCGCTGACCGCACAGATATGCCAGTTTCAATATAACTGCATTTAAGATGTAATACCAGGGTTTTTCCTTGAAAGATGCTTGACACGCAAGAGAGTGCTTCTGTATTTACTTATTTTGTATTTTTGCATTATAATTTCCTCATTCTTTGAGATCTACATCACCTGAAGCTGTTTGGAAAGTTTTGAGTTCATCTGGACTGTGAGCTGTGTAATTCTTCCTCTCATCAGTCACGAGGCACAAGCTGCAGTGCTGATCTCATGGGCCATCATTAGTTTCATATCTGATCTCATGTTATGTTAAATTAGATCAAACGACTATTCTACAACACATTTTTTGTCAACAATTTTTTAGTATTGAAATTGCCCTAATATTGAGTAACTTTGTATGTTCATTTTGTTCTACAGTCTGCAGAATAGGTAGACCTGAAATGACTGGCATAGCCACACCGTTTATCAACAAAGGATGTGGTGATTATTTTGATTGGTAAATTGATTGACACTTTTGTTTTCTTGTAGCGTTTGGCCTTGTTTCCTCTTCTTCTCTTTTCTATGTTTCTGTCTTTCTAAGATAATACAACAATACACAATGAGTAAACAGTTATATGAGAAAATACATTTATGCCGTTGAGCGTGTCTAAATCCTTGGTTTCTCCATAGATGAGTCAGTGCTGATGAATCTGAAAGCTCTGCTGGTTGAAGCCAAACAGAAGGTTCCTCCTGTACTGCAGGTCCTCCAAACGGGACACGATATGTTGGATATTGGAGGTACAAATGACATCAGTATTGCTGCAACAAGTGTACATGTCCAATTGAGGACTTGTCCAACACTTTTTAAACATTTGCATGGTTGTGTTGAGAGACTCTTTGGTGCCTTATGAAAAGATAAACTAATTTGGACTGTTTTTTGCTTTTCCCATGCCAGAAGAGAGAGGCTGTACATTTTGCGGTTGTTTGGGCCACAGGATCACAGATTGTCCCAAATTGGAAGCCATGCAGAAAAAACAGGTCACCAACATTGGCTGCAAAGACTGCCAACAGCTCTGTGGACTTCTAATGCTGTCTACTTTTCTATCACATCTTTCCTGGAGAGAGGCTTCTGTGTCATGTCTTGCATTATATTTTACAGAAATGGACTATTCTAGGAACTGTGTACATTTGCTTTTCAGTGAAATTGTCATGGGATGGACTGATATTTTTGTGGTTACAACATACAGTAAAAAAATGCAGCTTTGTGGAAGGAAAAAGGTATATATTTTATATTTAAATTTCCCAAGTGGAGTTTTTAGTTGGTTGTTTTCCCTTCATACTGATGTCCTTAATATAATAATGTGCTGATTCTGAAGTGTTGCAATATTTGTATCGTGCTCATGCATGTTTTTGATTGCTTATTTGCTACGCATCTACTGTAAATAAATGGTGAACATCAACTCATGCACCCTCTTTGTTTTATAATGCAATCTGCAAGAAAGTGTAATAGATTCACAGTTATATCTCTGAATACATCTTTTTGCGACATCCTGTTTTTGACCAAGCTTGCGCTGCTTTTAATAAAGAAAAGCAGCAATGACAAGTTTACAGGGGCGTTGCAAACCTGTGGGACCATTTTAGCAAACTTAAGGGAAATGATGTGGCTCCCACCCTCACAGATGCTCTCCTTATCTCTTCTCACATTGTGTATAAAACAGAAGAACTATAAAAACTATCTCAGAGCAAAAATAGCAAAATGGATGTAGCAACAAAAGAGGGACCGCTGTTTTTGCAAGGGGTCAAATTTGGAAAGGTGGGTTCTTTTTTATAATCATATGATAATTTTATACATTTCTAGTTTAATATGTACATTTTATAACTTAAATTTAGCTAATTATTGCTGGGTTTTTTTTTCATTCTAATACTTATTGATTCAGCTCAACTAGTGGGGTGGTAATTATGCCTTAAATGCACAAGTTGCTTTGGATAAAAGTATGCGCCATCTGCATTTTTCTGTCTCTCTTTCTTTACAATATTAAAAATGCATCTTTAAGTGAAATTTAAGAATGATTCAATGCACTGGGGAGAGAATAGGCTAATGTGCTTTTTGTTTGGAAATTATTGCATTCGAGTCATACTGTGTATGTACGTATCATATCTTTGCTAATCAGTTATAGCATCATTAAAGCACTCCTAAATAATTTACATCTACCTTTGAGAATGATAGTGGCCAGAAATCCTCAACTGTACATTATAAATATAAGAGGGAAAACAGACGCTGGTTGTCAACCTGAGGTGCTTCCATCTTCATGGTAGCATTTAACGGCCCTGAATCATGCATGCAAGTTAAAACGACGGCATGTTTCAGAACTTCTGCCCCCTCTGGCATGTTCTCCCAGATATCTAACCAGTCTAAATGGACAAGTACAAAACCAGACAGTTTGATTTTAAAGCTTTCTCAGTCATGTCACAAATGAATTCATTTTCTTTGCTCTGTCTTAGCCTCAATTATAACTGACTTCTTTTCACGTTCTGTAGAAGATATGGCGGAAAAGTTGGCTGGCTCTATTTGAGCCCAGCCCTGCTGGAATCGGTCGCATGGAGCTGTACGATATACGTGATGGACGGGGGCTAAAGGGGTTCACCAGTGCAAGGCCTGCAGGGTTCAGGAAAACAGACAGACGGGTGATTCGCCTGACAGACTGCCTAAGCATCACTCCGGCTCCAGGAGAAAGTTGTCCCAAAGAATGTTCTGCCTTCTTTTTAAACACCACCACTTGCACCTTCACCATTGCTGCGCCCACCCAGGAAGACTGGATATCTGTGCTCTGCAAGCTGGCATTCCAGGTATAGAAACATGTCAACTGAATCAAAATGTTTTGTTAGTCCTGAAATAACAATCCTCCTGTCCTCACCCCAACCCTAAACCTAATTCAGTGGAGTAAAAATTTAATTTCAATTGTAAAATTGCAACCTAAGAATCACACTCCCCATTGTTTATATGAACATTCACCACTCGTTTTTTCACATCCAAATGAAATTTGAGACAATCTCTTCATTAGCCCATCCACTTTTCGTGCTATTTTGTTATTGATAAAGTGAAAATGCATAAAAAAAAGTAGGAGAAATTTGTCGTCTTCTGCCCGTTGACATTCGATTGTCCTTTTATCGATAAAAATGTGCGTGATGACGTCATGCTTTAATAAAAAACACTTTGTTGCTTAAGTTTTGGATTATCGCAAAAGAAATCTGCCCTTAAGCCGTTTCCATACAGAAATGTGTGTTTATCACTTATTGTGTCTTATCTTTCGCCTCCCAGATGTCCCCATTTATTTTTTCCTCTGAAGTTTTGGTAAAATGGGGAGAGTGTTGAGTCAATTCACTGAAATGATGCTGTGTACATGGCTATTAAAGAAAAAATTATCCAGTGTAATATCAGGGTTTACATATGATACGTTAGTGATATTCAATAGGCTACTTTGAACAATCATCTGAACTAAAGCATTGCCATCATAACTGCATTATGTCCTGCATATTTGTCCAGCAACTTTTAAGGACCAGCTGAACATCTAAAATTAATTTAATGTCATAATGCAATTTACATTTTCTGAAGAAGCTCAGCAAATGCGATCTGAGGTAAAGAGGGTTAGATTTAAAATATTTAAATGTTTAAAAATGTTCAAAATCTCGTTTTCTGAACAGTTCTGATAGTTTATAGTCTTAAAAATAAGACTAGAACATTCTGAGAATGTCATTAAGACAACTTTTTCATCTACAGAACAGTGTAGATCTAATTTAAATTTGTGTAAAGAAAAGGCATATATAGGTCTAAAAATAAAATATTTTTCGTTTGGTAATTTTTTTTTTTAAATTGAACTATTCGTTTGGCAACACTATTCTATTTAATTTAATATGGGGAATTTTGCTTGCACTTTTTCAAAAGTAAACTAAACAAAATTTTTATAGAATTGGGCTATAAGTTAGTGTTCCAAAAAAGCACACTGATGCATTTCTCCTAGTATTGTGCATTTATTTTCAATATAAAACATCTTTGTGCACCGAAAATGTTTTTGTTTTTTTTTCGTATTAAGGGCTAATTCCATGACTGCCGTCTATTATTTTGAATGGTGTGTAAAAGCAACTTTAATAAATAAACGGATGGCTACTGTGATTTAATTAATCACAAACAGTGGCTATTCATTTGTTCTCTGTGCACTTGTCGATGTGCATAATACGAGATATTTGTGTTGGCACTCCTAGTAATATCATGTTTGCAGCATCAGATCTATATGCTGTTAAAATCAATCCATAATCACGTACAATAAATTAGCTTTCATGTATGTATACTGTCGACATGATTAACACAGGCTAATGATTGGGGTAAATTCTGTCATGTGACTACAATTTTGCGTTAATGCCAATTTTCTCGACAAAAAGTGTTTCCAAACCAGTTTTCGACAAAGCGTATCGACAAGTATCGACATAGTTTATGCTCTAGAGTTAATCGGAAAAATTTAATGTCGACACTTGTGAAATTTAAGCGAGAATTTGCGTTTCAGCTTTATTTTGATTCGTTAAAATTTTTTTTGCACAAAAATCCTAGGTCCTAGATGAAACCTAGGTCGCCAAAGGCTTGCTGCAGGTTCACCAATACTGGGGAAGGTCTGCAAAATTCTTGCAAACATTTGTAGTGAACTGCAAGCTCATTTGCATGTGAAAACAAAGAGTGGGACATTTGCGGCAAGTTTGCATTAAATTTTCTGCATGTTTGTCAGAACTTTACATTTTTGTTAGGGTTTCACAACTGGACAATGGTTCAAATATCGGTAAGCAGCAGCAGAACTTTCAATCCACTGTCGGCAAACTTACATGAACTACCTCCATAAAATCAAAGGGGAATAATTGGTTAAGAATGTTGGGCATAACCCCAGCCCTAAATCTAACCTTTTCTGTTTCCCTGTAATCAAATTGGTTGATAGGAATTTTGTACCAGGAACAACAAGGATGTTGACAATGACTACATGATTGCTCACAAAAACAAACTTTAAAGTCATAATTAGATAGGAACACGCTTTAAGGTTTTTTTTTTAACTCAACAATACAGCCGCCTTGACAGAGGAAGTGCAGATAACAACTTCTTTTATTTATGATTGCACAAGACTGTCCTTGGTCTCTCTTCAAAGACAACTAATACCACAAAAAAGGAGTTGCTAATGTACATTTGTTGTCAACTGCTTTATATTTTTTAGAAGACCAATGGAACTGAAGATGCCAGGAGAGATAAATATATGCCACTGCCAGACAATGATCTGTACTCGACGTGGGGTGCAGGTGAGACCGTTTGAAATACATTTTCTAGATTACACAGAAACACGATTAGGATTATCTGCTGCTAAACTAGGTGTTGCAAAATGTTTGTCAGCGGTTGAGTAAGAGGATGTGTTTGACAGACACGTGTAGACATTTCATGTTCCTTCACATCTACAAAGGTCTGAAATAATAAGATAAGAACACTCACAGTATTATTGGCTGAAAAGAGACAGGTACAGGTTTATATCAAGTTATTCAAATCCTCTACATTCTCAAGCCTAGCAATTCTGAATTGACAACTGAACAATATGTTTAAACCTCCTGAAGTTCTGAGCCAACACTGGGAGTTTAGGCCATAGTGATGGAGCACCATGATCACACAGTAAAATGTTAGTCAGACTGATCTCACTGTTAATTTGTGGACAGAAGGTCAACGGCTGCATCCGAAACCAAAGGTAGCTGTCTTGTTGCCTCCCTGTCCTATCAGTCAATGACTCAACAGACAGCATTTGCGTAGGAAGGTACCTCCAGTAACTAGTTTTTGACAGGCTACTGAGGCAGCATAACAACTGATAAAAGCCATCTGTTGTCCACTAAAGGTAACGCGTCTGCATTATTGTGGTTTCTTTTCTTTTCTCACACTTATAATACATTTTACCACACTGATGGTTAGGTTTAGAGTTGGGGTTTGCAACATAGTAATGTAATTTCTACTTAGTTGGAGGCACAGCGGTGCTCTACAAGCTATCCAAAAGACACTTGAGGGAAGAGAGCTGGCACATTTGGTAAATGTCCGCTCCCTCGCCAACAAAACAGATGCACTGCTTCTGCTCACTTAAACAAATAAGGACATTTCTAACTTAAATGCTCTGTGTTTCACGGTAAACTGGCTGAATGAAGCCATACCAGACAGCACATTATATCTGCTGAGCTTCCAGCTGTTCAGAGCAGATCGAATTGCAGAATCATCTGGGTAAACAAGAGGCAGTGGAAAGTGCATTTACATCAACGAACGTTGGTATACAGATGTAAAAGCTTTGAAGAAGATGTGCTATCCTAATTTAGAAGTGCTTAACTGTAAGCCTATCTACTCGCTGCTCATTTATTCTGGTGAGTGTGTATATCCCGCCACAATAATGCATGAATGCAGTGTAGCAACAGATGGCTGAACACATCACAGACATGGAGCAACAATACCTGGTCTCACTTATTATTCTGGGAGATTTTAATAAAGCTAACCTCACCTGTGAACTGCCAAAATACAAACAACACATCACATGCCCCACCAGAGAAAGAAATATATTGGACCACTGCTACACCACTGTAAAGAATACATATCGCTCCATCCCACATGCAGCTTTAGGACTCTCTGATCAATGTCTGGTTCATCTTCTCCTTGACCTACATGCAGAAATTTAAATCAGCTAAGCCTGTAGTACATACTGTAAAGAGATAGACCAATGAAGCTGAGCTGGAATACAAATCTGCTTTGACTGCACTGACTGGAGTGTTTTTAAGGCTAATGCCACAGACCTGGACAAGCTCACAAATACTATGACATCAAATATCAGTTTCAGTGAGGATATGAGCATCCTTACTAGGACATTTTTATCATTCAATAGCGATAAACCATGGTTTACAGGAAAACTCAGACAGCTTCATGCCAAAGAGTATGCATACAGAAGTGGAGATATTGTACAACCAGGCCAGGAATGCACTTACTAAGGAAATCAGAGTGGCTAAATTAAACTACTCTGATAACAATCCTGCATATGTCTGGAAAGGCCTGAAAAGCATCACCAACTACAAGGCTGATGACCTGAATGTGTTTTACTGCATGTTTGAAAAGCCCTGTCTCACACCCCTCCCCCGTGCTGATCTTCAATTCAGACACACACACACACACACACCAACATCTCTTGGAGCTCCTCACCCATTCTGATACTCAATCTGCACTTCTGATCTGTGAGGAGGATGTGTGCCGGGGTCTTTTGGAAACAAAAGACTTGGAAAGTTTCAGGCCCAGACAGTGTTTCACCTACCTGTCTGAAAGTATGCACTGACAAACTGGCCCCCATCTTCACACAGATCTTCAATAGATCACTGGAGCAGTGTGAAGTTCCCTGCTTCTTCAAATGATCCACCATCATTCCAGTCCCCAAAAAAACCCAAATCACAGGACTTGATGACTACAGGCCTGTTGCTCTCACATCTGTAGTCATGAAGTTAATTGAGAGACTGGTTTTGGTCTACCTGAAGGACATCACTGGACCCCAGCTGGACCCCCTGCAGTTTGATTACTGATTACAAACAGGTCTATGGATGGTGCTGTCATTATGGGACTGCATTATATCCTGCAACACCTCGAAAGACTTGCGACATATGCAAGGATCCTATTTGTGGATTTCAGTTCAGCCTTCAATACCAAATAAGCCTCATGCCTGATCTTCTCTCAATTAAACTGACCCAGCTGTCCGGTGTGTCGATGGATTGCCGGCTTTCAGACAGATAGGCAACAGCTAGTGAGACTGGGGAAACTCACATCTGGGACCCTAACTGTTAGCACTGGTGCTCCTCAGGGATGCATTCTCCCTCTCTTCTCCTTGTACATGTATGACTGCACTGCAGAAGACCCCAATGTCAAGCTCCTGAAGTTTGCAGATGACACCATGGTCATCGACCTCATTCGTGATGTTGACGAGTCTACATACATATGAGAGGTTGATCAGCTGGCTGTCTGGTGCGGTCACAACAACCTTGAGCTGAACACCCTCAAAACAGTGGAGATAATAGTGGACAAACTTTTTGTATTTGTATGTCTATTTACTGTATACTCTTACCTTGTTTAATTTTCTGTGTCTCACTGTAATGTTCTGTGTGCATTTATGGTTTATCCTATCACCAAAAAATATTCCTTGTTGTACATGAGAAATAAAGCTGATTCTGATTCTTATTCTGATAAATTTGTGTCGCGGAAAATGTCCACATTCCCAAATGAAGTCTGAAGTCTATTCTTACTACTCATATGCATACCTAAAAACTTACTGTTTTACCAAACGAGAAGCATGTCCATCCAATGCAGTAGATACTCTGACAGTAACCGATTTTGGAAGCAGGGTTGTTCTCAGTACTGTTGTACGTGTGCATGATTGTAGTTCCAGCTTCAGCAACAGGGGGCAGTTCAAAAATGAGGAAAGCATAGACCGATTTTACCTGACAACCTGTCGCCGATTATCGAATGAGATCAGTCTGGATGAAGACTGTCATTGTTATAGTGCTGTTGGTTTCAGTGTTAAAAGAACTTGCATGCAGGAAAGCTGACCTTGAAAACAACATTTGTGACATATGTGAAAACAAATAAATAATTGTTAAAAGGCTATTTTGCACTAGCTGCAAGTGTGTATTACAAGCAGCTATTTATTGAGTATATATACAGTGTTTATACACTACTGGTCAAAAGTTTTGAAACACTTACTCATTCTTTATTATAATTTTTATTTTCACAATTTAGAATAATAGTAAAGTCAACAAAACTACGTAATTTAATGGAACATAAATGGAACTATGGGAATTATGTTGTGACTAAATCCAAGAAAATCCAAAATAAATCAAAACGGTGTTTTATTTTAGCATCTTCAAAGTAGTCACCCTTTGCATAGAATTTGCAGACATGAACTCTTGACATTTTCGCAACGAATTTCTTGAGGTATCACCCTGGGATACTTTTTAAACAGTATTGAAGTAGTTCCCATCTGTGTTGGGCACTTATTGGCTCATCAATGAAGTCATCAATTTCAAAAACTTTTTTGTATTAAATTTTAGTTTTATAGTTAAATAAATTAATATGGTGGCACAATTATATTTTTGTCTACAAAACTCATTTCAAACATTTAAGCATACGCCTTCAGATCAAAAGATTAAGATCACGAGAAACATTTCAGTATAGAGTTTCAAAACATTTGACCGGTAGTGTATGTATGTAACTTTTCTTTAAGTGAATGATGAAATGTCATTTCTGACTTGGTAGTCAGTGACAAGATTTGAACATTGATAACACTATTGGCTCATAACACAAAGGCACAAAGTTACTTGGGAAATTCCAAAGATATTAAAAAAAACAAATCAGTCATATTATCTGAAAATTATGCTCTGGAGCCACCGATGTGCTGCTGTGGAAATTATAGAGCTGTGTGACAGTGTGTTGGGAGTTAGTAGCATAGGGCTTTTCATTAGTACATTTAGTATGTAGCTGTTTTGAATACACTAAAGTATAAGTTTTGTCCAAAATAGCTACCATTTGTTGCCACAACTGTTGTACCTGTCAACTCTTATACAACCTAACTATTTTTTCCCTTATATTTTGTTTTAGGGGATTAGACTTGGTTAATTATTTGGCTTTACCATAGTATTATTGATGTGAAAATGTAAAAAACATGCAAAAAATTGGATTTTGTTCAAATGGATTTATACAGCCTGATTTGTAGGCATTTTATTTTCTATAAATTTTTAATTCGACTATAGCGTTAAAGGGATAGTCAACCCAAAAATGAAAATTCTCTCATTATTTACTCACCCTCATAATATCACAGGTATGTATGACTTTCTTTTTTCACCAGAACACATTTGAAGAAAAACAGAAAAATATTTCTCTTTTGAAGCTAGAAAAATCAGACAGTCAGCATAAATGTCACCCATACAACTCCAGCAGTTAAATTAATATCATCTAAAGTGACAAATTTGCTTTTGGTGCAATAAAGATAAATATTTAAGTACTTTTAAAGTACTTTTTTAAACTAAATCAAGTGCTGTTCACAAGTGAGAAAGAGGAACACTGTACAGTTTCTTGGTTGGTTTTGGTTAAGATCTGTCGTTTCTTTACTCACAATGGTGTATTTGTGGATGTCTCAACTGAGTGGAGAATATGAGATTACTTCTGTATCTATGACCACTTGGACTCTGCCCTCTTGTGAAGCATTGGATTATAGTTAAAAAAAGTACTTAAATATTGATAGAGCGATCTTGTTGCTTCAGAAGACATTAATTTAACCGCTGGAGTCTTATGGATATAGTTTATGCTGACTGTCTGATTTTTGGAGCTTCAAAATAGAAATACTACTGAGCTAAGATATTTTTCTATTTTTCTTCAAATGTGTTCTAGTGAAGAAAAAAAGTCATACACACCTGTAATATCATGAGGGTGAGAATAAATAATGAGATAATTTTCATTTTTGGGTGAGCCATCCCTTAAAGATTGAAGCTGACATTCATGTATTCAATTATTCTGCCTCCTTGTTCTCAGCTAGCCCTGTAAAATATCTTCTGTTCTGTCTTAGATTTAAACTCAAGAGGTCTAACCTCATAGATAGAGGATTTGTCTAGCGATCCTCTGGTTTGATGTTCTTGTTAAATCCACACCTCAGGCCAGTTCCAGGTGACAGTGCAGAGCACAGATGCTTCTCAGAGGTGCAGGATGTCTGGCTCATACCTGTTGTCTTCTGAGAAAGAGGCTGTTTGCCTACTGGACCTCAAGACAGGACAGGCCATCTTCCAATGGCCCTACAGGCTTCTCAGAAGATTTGGCAAAGTCAAGGTGCTCCCCTTTAGAATAAATGTGAACAATTATATAAATAAATAATAAAAAATTTATTTATATATATATATATACACACACACACATACATACACACACACACACACACACACACACACACACACATATATATATATATATATATATATATATATATATATATATATATATATATATATATATATATACACACACACACATACATATACATATATGTATATGAGATGTATTAGATTAAACCCCCCTTGAAACCCATTCTTACTCATTTAAACATACTTATATGTGTACAAGGGGTGTAAGGCAATAATTGAATTTATATTGAGAAATTGTAAACTGTTAACTTAACTTCTGTGTACTATGTGTAGTTATTAATTTAGTATATTGACTAGCTTATCATTTTAGTTTAGCCTCCTACTTGTAGTTTTTTTAAAAAAACATAAAAAACAAGTAAGGTCACATTTCACCCTAAAACAATACAAATAAATACAAATAATAATAATAAAAAAATATATTTCAAAATTTTATACAGAACCTATATAGTTTATATCTTGCATAAAGTGAGTGAATGATATTTTAAAAATATTACGATTTTTTGCATTGAGCTATTATTTTAATGACAGCTAAGAACCCTTCCCCCCCCAACTCTCTTTTCCATAATACATCAGGACTGTAATAAATGATTTATAAATAATTTACAATTTAAATAACAGGAATGAGAACTTTTTATCGGTTAATGGCAATAAAAATTAATTGGGAAAATCTGCTTAAATTATGTCAAGGTCACATTTCACTCTAATATCAGAAATGTATTTTAAAATCTTAAATAAGAAAAGATATTTTAGGGACAATATGATTTTTTTGCATTGTGAAATTATTTTCATAAAAATTAGGCACATGCTTTTGAACTCTAATAAATAAATAATACATATACAATATAAATATAATAAATGTATTTATGTAATTATGTTTTAAATCTAAATCAGCATACATTAGTATGGTTTAAAAACAAAATTAGTAGATACAACATAAAGGTAGTTCCACAACAGAACCACAATGACGTAGCCTATAATATAAACTTCACAATTTAAATGATATATCATTATGGAAATATGATTTATTTAAAAAATGTTGCCATTATTTTCCCTAATTTACTGGGAAAATGTCCTTACTAAATACATTAAAAAGTAAAACTTGATGCTGCTAAAATAGGCTTAATTTTCTTTATACATGCAAATATAATTTAATATTTAATAAATACCAGTTTACTTTGGGGTGAAACAGATGACCTGTACATGTTCTTGAGAGGTTTTTAAGATTCACACATTTACTCAATGTATTAATATTTTCAGGGGGGAATTATGATCGAGGCAGGTTGTCGCTGTCAAACAGGGGAGGGTCAGTTCATTTTCATGTCAAAACAGGGGTCGCAAATACACAGAGCAATTGAAGAGGCCATCATGCACCAGAGTGTCCAAGAGCTGCTAGCCCAAGCCTCTGTACTTCCAGAGTTTGCACCCCAGCCCTCTTCACCTAAAACCAAAACACAGGACAGACCTACGCTTCCTCCGATCTACATGAATCAAGAAAGACCCCGCCCAATGTTACAACACAAACAAGGACAGCAAATTCACAAAACCATTGGGGAGGCACTCATTCAAAAAAGTGCACAAGAACTTCTGGCACCATCCACCCCTCTTAAAAAAGATTCTCTACCACCACCACTACCACCACCCTCACCTAAACCCAAACCACTGGGCAGATCTAACGACAAACCTAAGGTTAATAAGCATCCTCCAGTCAACATGAATCAGTGCAGACCTGTAAAACAGAAACCTGGGCAACCAATGCACCGGGCCATTGAGGAGGCTCTTATGCACCTGAATGTCCAAGAGCTGCAGACATCATCCAACCCTCTTCCACAAGCCCCTCCACCCCCACCACCCTTGCCTAAATCCAAACCAAAGAATCAGTCCTATGTAAATAAGCATCCTCTAAAACTGGACAGACCCCTTCCAGAGGTTCCACACAGAAACATCTCCTTACCAGATCCTCCCTGTGTCAAAAGGCCTGTGAGAAGCCCAGATAATGCTTTGTATACCTTTATTACACCACAACCAAAACCAAGAGCAAAAAAACTCCCAAAAGTTCCAATGCCTCCTAGTCTACCAGCACACGTTAAAATGCACATTAAACAGGATGAACATGAAATCATGAATAAAGAGAAAGCATGGAATTCCTCACAAGAGCCTTTAGAGAGCAAAAACGAGGACACTAACAGGACAGCTACGACAACGGGCGAACAGGACCAACTGAACATCGAGGCACTATACAGCACAGTGAATTTCTCAGCTAAGCGTAAGAATAGACAGATTGAGAATAATGATGGTCAGGAGCAGCCCAACACAGACCAGCAAACTCCTGTTACCACTTCCACGGAAATCCCTGTCGACTTCAAACAGACACTTTCTAGCTTCCCTTTTCAAGAGCTGTCCAAGATTCCACCCCCATTCCCTTTCAGGTCACCCAGAGGAAGTATCGATCATTTAGAAAGTCTAGAGGAGCAGATGACTGATTAATGTTTCTATGTCGACAGTTGAGATTAATGTCACAGCTAATTAAAGTTAAAGTCAAAGTGAAATCAAAACGGACCCTTTTTGCTTAATACACATTTCTCGTCTTATTGAGAGACTATTTTAGCACACTGATGAATTTATCCCAAAGCAAAGAATTTTGTTTTCATAATTGGTCATCTAAGAGTAATAACTTGCTATGCCTCTGCCCTTAACTCATCTGACTTTATTCAGTGGAAACAAACAAAGATTTTTTGAAAGATGAATGTTGTATCCAAAAAGGACATAAAAGCAGCAAAAAAAATTATGCATTTTACTGTAGTGGTTTAATCCATGTCTTCTGAAGCGATACTATTGCTTGGGTGAAAACGGATCCAGATTTAAGTCCATATTCACTATAAATCTTCACATCCGGCCAGATTGGAACACAGGCTTCAAGACAGTGACACTTTGATGCTGCATGCGGTTACCAGGTACTCAATCCCGGTATCATTACACACCAATAAGACTTTGCATTTTCATTTTCTAGTGTTTACCATAAACCTACTATCATAAACTTAAACTTCCAGTACAAAAAAACGAAGAAAAAATTAATTCATATTGCTATCATATTGCTTCTGAGGACATGGATTAAACCACTGGAATCTTACACCCTGTCTACCGCGCCACGCCGACAATAAACGGGTATCCTATTCCATTTTGTGCTGCAAGCATTGGCACTACTACTAGCTGGAGAAAAATGTGTTCAGATTAAATTTGTGCAGTTGTTGGCTGTCAAAACAACAACTCAAAATGGTAATGATATGAACATAACAGGAGCGTGTTTCATTAAAGTTGGATAAACGATGTACATGCTTTGATATGTGTCAGTATAGTAAGAATTAAAAAATGGATATCCAATTCCTTGTGCTATTAATATGCGCATATTGAAGCAATTCTCGTAGGCGGGGCACGTTATAACATGACCTTTATGACAGCTTAAAATCCTAAAACTATATATGATCGAATTTAAATAAATAGAAGATAATCTAACATATTATGTCAATAAATGCCATTCATTAACTTTGTCATATATAATATAGCAATAAGTTTGACACTTGGTAATGACTACAAAACAAAGCCACAGCACTGATCGAAATAATGCATTGATTGGTGACACACACACACACACACACACACTTATTGCATATTGTTTGGTCTAATTGGGGCACAATGTAACCCAGTGTTTCAACGTGCCCCATCAGCGCAACTGGGATTTAAACCTGGCCAGTCACATGTAGCCTACTGGATAAGAATTACAAGACAATGTTAGATGCTAGCTAACAGATTGGAGATTAAAATGATACCAAGTTTGCCTCATTTTAAGTAAACACTAAAAACAGAGATGAAAATTAACTTTTGGTGATATCTTTCAAAGTTTTTTAATTTTGCCGCGTTTTTTTTCTCTACACAGTGTTGAAATGGCAACAAGTAAACAAATGAAGTTTTGTCTCACCAGTGTGGAAATGTTTAAACCACGTGTGTTACAACTAGCCCCACATTAGTTTGTGTCCCGCTCTCCCCTATACAATAAATGTATACTGTAAATAAAATGATCATATCGAAATGTATGAAAAGATCATTTTTATTAAACAGTAAGATATCAATAGCAAGTTTCTGTCATTTCTGATGGAGGTTTTGAACATGTTGATCTGGATCTGTCCATAAAGTGCAACTAAAGGGTTTGTACAGAACACACCCCCACACACACACTTGTAATTTTTTGAGAGCTTTCATAAATTTTGTCAATCAAGCATTGTCTAGAACTAACCATCATCAGGGTCTATCTATTTTGATCTTTCAATGTCTACTAAAACACAGACAAATAAATAATGATTAATTATGGCCTTAGTGCCACAAAATCAGTCCACTGAGGGCATCAGCGTCCTCCAGTCTGTCCTTCTTCAATGTTACTAAAATGCGACGATTCGCCATCGCTGGCGTTTGATGTCGTGACGCCGCTTTTCTCCAGAACGAAATTAGGGGAAGGTGCATCCATTGCGTAATTGACGCTAGTCCTCAACGACTGAGCTGTTGTCCTCTGACTGCCTGGTGGGCCGCATCCCTCCCTGAAAACTCTGCAACAACTCGGACAGCTCTGTGATGTATATCTGTGCCATCTGCAGGGTGTCGTATTTTGACAGTTTTTTCTCATTCTCTAGGGATTGAATGACACTCCTCAGTTTGTCAAAGGCTCGATTCAGTCTGTGCATCCTCCGTCTTTCCCTTGCATTGGCGGCCACAAGTCTGTGTCTCTGTTGACCACTGATATTTTGCATGCCTCCACCGTTTGCTTTAGGTCTTCCCAGGTCGGTTTCCACAGTCGAGGGACTGTTGCTTCCAGACATGTACTTGTCCATGACGAAATCCACCGATGCTTGAGTGTATTGGTCACCTGTGTATGGGTAAACGAGGGTCGCAGAAGTCATCCAGACCCGCGGGTCACTGCGGATCAGCCTCGGATGTTCGCAGAGTGTAAAATCCTCTGGCCATTGAAATTCGACTTCTGACCATTGCATATATGGTTTTTTTGCTGTCATTGCTGATATAAAGTATCAAAAACAAAGCAGGAAAATATCTTATTTTATTAAATGAAAAAGAAGATTTTTAGAAGCTGGCTAGCATCCTTGATTCAGCTATTTGTGGAGAGTGCTGTCTTTATCTCAAGACAGGTTCCTTGTTGGCCTTATAGTTGCGTCACCTCTCCTCCCTCCTCCCCTCCTTGCTCCTGTTGAGTGCTCACAGCCAATAGAAAATGCTCCTCAAACTTCCATAGTATAATGAAAGAAGTGTGTGTGTGTGTTCTGATATGACAATTGTCCTGGCGTGATGGATGCTGTTTTCCAAAGAATAATCACAATTGCCCATTCTACAACCAATTTGTTTCCCCCATTACAACACTGATGCCAGCAATTTAAGATTTGATAATAATTAGCCTATATTGTCTTAATTATTAAAAGGAATATTTCAAGTTCAACACAAGATAAGCTCAATCAACAGAATTTATAATACTATTGTTTAAGCTGAAAAAAAAAAGTTTTTTACTCCGCTTTCCTTTTCTTAAAAAAGACTAGGTCACACATCGACTCACAAATTGAAGTGAAAGAGGAACATTTTTGTAAGGTAGAAATGTGAAGCTTATAATTTTTTAAAAGTACTTAAATTAATTCTACTGTTAAACTTGTGTTATTTGAGCTTCAAAGTTGTTTAAATCGTCATTTTCGCAGAGTTTACAGTGTTTATGGAGTTACGTTGTCATGGCAACAAAGTTGGCTGTAACTTTACTCAGAAAGGTTAGTAAGTGATTTTATCACACTAAAATCATGTTAACATGCATATTGTTTATGTCTTGTGGCTATACTTTTGAAACAGTGAGTATTTTAACGTTTACGGATTGGCCCCATTCACTTCTATTGTAAGTTCCTCTTGAAACACAGATCAGGGACAAAACCAAATTGTTATTATTATTATTGGTAGGCTAATCAACATGCCACAAATGCTACCACTGCATTGAGCATATTTTTTGAACTTGTAGGCTATTGATCCCATAATATTAGTCTAATTTAACGTCTGATTTGTTTTTAATTAGCCTAGCATTTGTACAATTGACATTTATCAAAAAAGCATAATCAGGCGATGTAAAAATAAAGTTTTGAATCAGTCGATGATTCTCGAGTTGAAAAAAAGTTGAAAAAGGAGAATATTTAAATTAGATGTCAATCGATTAAAATTTTTAATCAAATTAATTACATGGTGTCCCGATTAATTAATCGTGATTAATCACATATATAAATATTTGCTGAGAAAGCCCCTTATATAACAATAACTCAATATATAATTAGTATACATATTTATATCAATATATAATTATACATAGTTATCTTTAAATATTTAAAAATGATATATATATAAAAATTCAAATAATTAAAATGCATTACATTCCTGTAGCAGAAGAGTTAATCATTGATAAGACAATACAAAAAGCGGCTTTAGAATACAATGTATTGTTTACTACCATATTATTGATCATAAGTCAATCATTGGCATACAGTTCACAGCAATCCATTTCACAAGTGAATTTGTCAATCAGATGTAGATTTATTATGAGGGCTTGTTTAAGGACCCGTCAATTTACACCTACGTCAGACCTGGGTGTGTTGCGTCATAAACATAAAATGTTTAGCTCACTGTGTCAAGTTAAATATAGTTTAATGCTCAATCTTTAAACAGATCTTGAGATCCCTTAGATCGCAATTGCACTCCTTCGAGTGTTTTGAACACAAGAACGTAACGCATGTTTGTGGATCGAGTAGTAACAATGCCTACTGAAGTGTTTTCTTCACTGTATAAACTGCGCATTGCTCATACAGCTGAAATTTCACTTACTGCCCTCTGGAGTAAACAGGTGGTACTACAAGCTTGCATTTCTCTGGAATGTTCCTTATTATGGTCCGTGGGCATTAAATGCGATTAAATGCGTACATTTTTTTAACGCGTTATTTTTTGTAAAATTAATCGCACTGAATTAACGAGTTAAATTGACAGCCCAAATTTAAATTGCAGGTGGCTTGATATAACATCTTTCGCTTTAAGATAAGCAACGGAATTGGCATCAATAAAAGTCCCACCTGACATCAGACTGGTCCAGGAAAACTGATAATTGTCTTCAGTCTTGTCATAATTCATTTAGTTATATAGCAAAACAATATTTGGCCAAATCATAAGTGGAGACACTTATTGAGAAACAACACAAGGAACGAGCAAGTTGGTGTTAAAAGAAAACAATTTAATTAAGCTAAATGACAAACCTTTTAAAATACTTTTAAAATACTTTTTGGGGGCACTTAACATGCGTGAAAACGTTTGAAAGTTTGCTCATACAAACTCGACGGTCATTAGGGTTGGGCAAAGTTGCAGGGAGAGCTCTGTAGTGCCCCCTTGAAAATGGGCATGTATGAGGGGGCACTGTAGCATCCCCATTTTCACCTACAGTCAACAAAATTAGAACATATATAGATCTCATCAAGCCAGACAACTTTTGCACTGATAGTCATAAGCTCTGCCCAATAGGAAGTCGGCCATTTTGGATTGTTTGAAAAATACATGCTCTGGAATTTTAAAACACCACCCTCCAACAACTCGACAGCTCTGTGATGTATATCTGTGCCATCTGCAGGGTGTTGTATTTGGACAGTTTTTTCTTGTTCTCTAAGGATGGAATGACATTCTGTTTGTCAAAGGCTCGATTCAGTCTGTGCATCCTCTGTCTTTCCCTTGCATTGGCGGCCACACATCTGTGTCTCTGTGGACCGCTGATATTTTGCAAGCTCAAAATTACAGTCATTAGCTATGCCCAACAGGGAGTCACCAATTTTGGATTGAATGTGCATATTTTTTTTTTAATCGCAGGCCCTGAATTTTGAATACTCCTCCTAGGGGATTCATGTGATTGTCATAATTTTTATTTGTATAGCGCTTTTCACAACACACATCGTATCAAAGCAGCTTTACAGGAAATCATGTATTAACAAAAAATAAATAAAAATGAAACTGTAATATCTATAATGTCTTACATTGATCATTGTGTAGTTTGATTAAACATGATTGTAAAATATGTTTAGAAATTAAATAAATAATAATTGTATTTAGATCCCCTGTGAGCAAGCTGAAGGCGACTGTGGCAAGGAACACAAAACTCCATAAGATGTTGGTTAATGGTAAAAAAAATAACCTTGGGAGAAACCAGGTTCACTGTGGGGGCCAGTTCCCCTTTGTCTAAACAACATGAATATAATGCCAATATTAGTTATTTCTGTGCAGTACAAGCCTTGGTTTTAAATTTGTAAATTAAGTAACGTAAGGTCCAGTGTTTTATAAATAAAAATACAATATTTTTGAAATATTATAACTTTAAGATTAATGACTAATGTCTTTGAAGTCCATCCTGGATTAACTGCAGAAGTTTACATTGTCCTATTTTAGTTGGCTGATGAAGGCATTTGTTTGGAATTAAATGATAGTCTATGTATTACATTTCAAGAGTAAAGTCCATCAATAGACAACTGTGATGCAAGCAGAGATAAATGATGAGGAGCATTGATGAGGGGCATTGCAGTTCAACAGGACAGACACTCTGGCACACACAATGTTTTTAACAATAGTTGCTGGAGTCTCTATTTCCACATTCCTTACATTAGAATCACCAATTATTGGGCTCTTTCAACATGATTCTCAGTGGTTGCATCACTGAGTGGGGAGAATTGATTGGAAACCCTAACAGGAACGGGAGGGTATGTCGCTTTTCTGAGTATGACGCCAAGACGCCACCCAATTGCTCTGCTGTGGGGCCTCTAGAGCCAGAACCAAAGTATGCTGTACTACCCTCATCCGAAACAGTATCTACCAGCTTCTCTTTCTCACTGACCTCCACTAGCATTCGGATGCATTTCTCTAGCTAATTAACCTTCTTCATCAGCCTGACTAATTCCTTACATTTATCACATGTGAATCCCTCACTGCTGTCGGAAGAAGCTATATTAAACATGTGGCATGCAATGCAGGGCATTTAGGCAATATTGTACACATCAGTGTACATCAAAACATAAACGTGCTTTTCAGCATAATAAAAAAAACACATTCAACAACATGCCACAGCCTTGCTTTTCAGCATTCACTGTGTCACAGACACATACACAGCTCTGTGCATCTCTCTCTCCCCATCTGCAACAGTGTCTTCTCCTTAAATACTCCCACCGCTCCTCCCTGAAACTCGAGACCGGTGTGGCGCACAGGTGGAACTCATTTACTAATTGCCAACAGCCTCGACGCCGCTCGGCCACACCCTGCTTGCCACATACCCCACTGCCAAACTCAGGCCAGGGAGAGGAATTGTTGGTGCAGTGCCTCGTCTGCCACGCTGCAGGATGGTTTCTGGGAATAAGAACAGGGGGAGGGGGAGGGAGGAGAGGGATAAAGAGAGGAGAGAGTGGAGAGTAAGACAGGTACATTGGCCCCCGAACACACAGCCAACGATCCTCTGCCTCTGTCAGCGATGTCGGGCGATGATACTGGACCACGCTCAGCTATCCCTTTTGGTCGCCGGCTGATGTACTGCTCCAGCACACAGCTCCAGCACACAGCCACAATACATACATATATATATGCATACAGTATCTCACAAAAGTTAGTACACCCCTCACATTTTTGTAAATATTTGATTATATCTTTTCATGTGCCAACACTGAAGAAATGACACTTTGCTACAATGTAAATTATTGAGTGTACAGTTTGTATAACAGTGTAAATTTGCTGTCCCCTCAAAATAACTCAACACACAGCCATTAATGTCTTAACCTCTAGCAACAAAAGGGAGAACACCCTTAAATGAAAATGTCCAAATTGGGCCCAAAGTGTCAATATTTTGTGTGGCCACCATTATTTTCCTGCACTGCTTTAACCCTCTTGGCATGGAGTTCACCAGAGCTTCACAGGTTGCCACTGGAGTCCTCTTCCACTCCTCCATGACAACATCACAGAGCTGGTGGATGTTAGAGACCTTGTGCTCTTCCACCTTCCATTTGAGGATGCCCCCACAGATGCTCAATAGGGTTTAGGTCTGGAGACATGCTTGGCCAGTCCATCGCCTACACCCTCAACTTCTTTAGCAGGCAGTGGTCATCTTGGAGGTGTGTTTGCGGTTGTTATCATGCTGGAATACTGCCCTGTGTCCCAGTCTCCGAAGGGAGGGGATCATGCTCTGCTTCAGTATGTCACAGTGCATGTTGGCATTCATGGTTCCCTCAATGAAATGTAGCTCCCCAGTGCCGGCAGCACTCATACAGCCCCAGACCATGCCACTCCCAACACCATGCTTGAATGTAGGCAAGACACACTTGTCTTTGTACTTCTCACCTAGTTTCCGCCACACACGCTTGACACCAGTAATTCCAGTAATCCATGTCCTTAGTCTGCTTGTCTTCAGCAAACTGTTTGCGGGCTTTCTTTTGCATCATCTATAGAAGAGGCTTCCTTCTGGAACAACAGCCATGCATGCCAATTTGATGCAGTGTGGGGCATATGGTCTGAGCACTGACAGGCTGACCCCCCACCCCTTCAACCTCTGCAGCAATGCTGGCAGCACTCATATGTCTATTTCCCAAAGACAACCTCTGGATATGATGCTGAGCACGTGCACTCAACTTCTTTGGTCGACCATGGCGAGGCCTTTTCTGAGTGGAACCTGTCCTGTTAAACCGCTGTATGCTCTTGGCCACCATGCTGCAGCTCAGTGTCAGGGTCTTGGCAATCTTCTCATAGCCTAGGCCATCTTTATGTAGAGCAACTTCTTTTTTTCAGATCCTAAGAGAGTTCTTTGCCATGAAGTGCCATGTTGAACTTCCAGTGACCGGTTTTGAGGAAGTGTGAGAGTGATGACACCGAATTTAACACACCTGCTCCCCATTCACACCTGAGACCTTGTAACACTAACAAGTCACATGACACCGGGGAGGGAAAATGGCTAATTGGGCCCAATTTGGACATTTTCACTTAGGGGTGTACTCACTTTTGTTGCCAGCGGTAAAAACATTAATGGCTGTGTGTTGAGTTATTTTGAGGGGACAGCTAATTTACACTGTTATACAAGCTGTACACTCACTATTTTACATTGTAGCAAAGTGTCATTACTTCAGTGTTGTCTCTTGAAGAGATATATATATATATTAGGGGTGACCCCGAATAGTCGAAGATTCGATGCATCGATATGCGGAGCTTGATTCGACCACCGATCTCACAGTCGAATCTTCGCGGGTGATCATACCATTTTGGCAATATGGGGGTGCTTCATTTAATTTCACACAGAACTACTGGTTTTGTACGGTTATATTAAGTTATATACAGCCTTTTGATGATGCTGTAAAATAAACGTGAAAAGAAAGAAGCGTTCAAAGAATATTTTTAACGTGTGTGAATAAATCCAACCACCCCTGTGACAGATTTAAGTTTCACTTTCCCTGATCCGTGACCGACGAGGAGCATCTTGGCGGCAGGGATTACTTAACAATGTCTAGATTAAAAAAATCTAAAGTGTGGATGCACTTTGAAATGGTAAAAGATGATCCAAAAAAAGTAAAATGCAAGTTGTGCCAACAGCTCATGTCCTACCACTCATCAACAACAAACATGGCTTTCCACTTAAAACGGGTAAGTTTCTTTCCAATAAAGACGACGGTTCACTCTTTCATATATAATGGCGCTTTTAATTTACGAATAGCAATATCATATGTTGGGACTTAAAATATGTTCGTCTTTTTTCTAGATCCACCCACAGTATCAGACTGACGACGGCAGTTCATCTAGTAGTAGTACCGGAGCTGCGCCAAAACTAACTCAAAGGAAGCTAGATTTGAGACCGCCATTGTCAGAGAAAAGGAAAAGAGAAATCACAGACAAAATTGCAGAGTTTATTGCGCTCGACATGAGGCCAGTGAATGTTGTGGACGGTGAAGGTTTTAAAGAATTAATGCGCACACTTGAGCCAGGATACACAGTTCCCAAAAGAGAGACGGTTATGCATGCGGTGGATGCGAAATACGCGTCCGTACGCGCAGAGGTTTACATGTTAATAAACAATTGCAAAGCAGTCAGCCTCACCACAGATATTTGGACCTCGCTGCAAATGGAAGCGTATCTTACAGTTACAGCCCACTTTATTACTGAAGCCTGGCGACTGGAAAATTTTGTGTTAGCAACAAAAAAAATGGAGGAAAGTCATACAGCAGAACATATTTCACAAACACTGAAAGAAGTCATTTCTGATTGGGACATTCCAGGTACTAAGATCGTTTCTGTTGTCCATGACAATGCAACGAATATGGTTGCATGCACCAATCAACTGGCCCAAGACCCATCGTGGGGAACTGTACAGGGAGTCCGTTGTGCGGGGCATACACTGCAATTGTGCATTAACAGCGCATTGAAGAAAGATCCCGTGTGTCGCACTGTTGCTGCTACAAGGCGCCTTGTTTCACACTTCAAAAAAAGTGCAAAGGCCACCACAGCACTTGCAGAAAAACAAAGAGAACTGAATGTTGCAGAGCATAAACTTGTGCAAGATGTTGCCACTCGATGGAATTCTGTCTATCTTACGCTCGATCGCTTGTTAGAACAAAGGGGTGCAGTTTCAGCTGTGCTGACGGATTCAAGTGTCAGCAAACGGTCCGACCGTGATCTAGAGCTCACAACATCCCAGTGGAGAATGGCAGAGGACATAGTCAATGTTCTCAAGTGATCAAATGTGATCAAACTGACAGAGCTTTTGTCACAAGATATGAACACATCTCTGTCTGCCACTGTTCCGATGCTTATGAACATTAAGAAACGACACTTGGTGGTACATGAAGATGACAGCGCTGTTACTAAGACCCTCAAGATTACCCTGACCGAGGAGATTGACAGACGATGGGAGCTTAAAGGCTGTCTTTTGGAGAGCAGTATTTATATCAAGGCTGCAATTCTTGACCCACGTTTTAAGAAGCTTTCTTTTTTCACTGATGATGAGCAAAGGAATGAGGCATATACTGTGGTGGAAAATCTGGCTGAGAGTTTAGCTGCCAGGCCTGTACAGGAGGTAGGTGATGACAGTGAATTGGTGGAGGAGCGTGATACTGCAGGCCCTTCAAGACAAGAAAAAGAGAAAGACCAAGTGATGTCGATGCTGTTGTCCAGTGATGAAGAGGAGCAACAGCGAGATGAGGGCTTATTTAAAGGACACTACAAAAAGCAGTACAGGACCACTGGAATGGTGGCAAAAGAACGAGGAGAGATACCCAAAGCTGTCCAGGGCCGCAAAGAGATTCCACAGCATCCCATCTACTTCCACACCATCAGAAAGAATTTTCTCCAAGGCTGGATTTATTATAAGTAAAACCAGGAGCGCACTGTTGCCGGCCAACGTCAACAAGTTGGTTTTCCTCGCACACAATTTAAAAAGACTCAAACGCACACAAGCAGAGTGAAAGACTGGATTTTTTTTCGATCGGGTAGGGTACAAGTGTTTTCAAACATTTCTGCCGTTTCTAATTTTAATTTGCTGTGAACATGTTTAGCTAAAAAAAACTGCCAGTTTAGCGTTTACTATTGTTGTTTCGGCAGTTAAAAAGAAAAAGTTCACAATTCTGGCTAAACTTTCGTTGTTTTAATAATTTATTTATTTTTATTTTATTTATTGATCACTCAGGGTTACTTAATTTAACTGTGTTTTTTTTTTTTTATGTTCCCCTGCACTTTGACATTTTGCACACATTTATTATGCTCCCTGTGACTTGATTCTGACTTTATTTCGTTTTTATTTATTTTTTATTATTAGAAATGTATATTCTGGTCTTATTTAATTCTGTAAATTAATGCTTTTTATTGTTTTTCGTTGTTTGTCGATTGTTTCGTTGCGCTGCACTGAAAGCATGCTGGCACAGGCAATTTTGCCGATTTAATTTAATTTAAAATGTGAAATACAAATCCTGTCTGCAGTGTGCAGTCAGTGTGTTCTTTTCCTCTCTAGGCAGGTATTTTTTTAGGTTTATTTATCAAAATGTTATTTTATTTGTGTGATGTTCTGTATTTCGATCGCGACTTTAAAATGTTATGAGAGAACGACATTACCTTTTATTTAAACCTAAATAAGAAAGCCATTGTCAGTTCGTCTGTCAGTTGGCAGGCAGTTTTGGTCGCTTTATTAAAAGTTGTTGCTGTGTGCAGTGTGTAAAATAAAATAAACATAGTTTTACCCATCTGCTGACTACCTAGTGTTGTGCCCCTCCCATTCACACACACACACACAGATGATTCGACTATCAGTCGGCTATAGAAAGATTCGACAATTCTGATTCGAATGTGTAAATCCTTAGTCGGGGACACCCCTAATATATATATATATATATATATATATATATATATATATTTAGGCTGTCTCAGTTGATTCTGTCTCTTTTTGTACTCTCAGACTGACACGATGTTCAGTGGGGTGATTTGTGTGGGACATGATATCTGTTGCAGTGCTCCCTGTTCTTCTATTCTAATCTTTTCTATTTGCAAAATTAACATTTGGTAGTCTACTATTTATATTTCCTATTGACACACTAAAGCTGAAGATATAAATAACCATCTTAAAGACATTTGCACATAACTGTATATAGATAGATTCACATTTACAGTATATTATGTATACATGAAATAGCATCAAACATATTTACATACATAAATGCTTATCCTGTATAAAACATTTGGCATACTGTTTGCGGATATTTCAGATATAAATATAGATATCTGTGCCAAATAATCACAGATGCAAAAATATTAGCAGATCTTCAACTAGAACATTATAACGTTACTTAACCAATCTGATGTGCAATTTGCATTTTCATCAGTGAACCCTCACAATATAATGCATGCATTGTGTTTTTCTTCAATCATTGCATTGGATCACAAGCAGAGAACATGAAACATAAGTTCTGTCGCTCACGTCACATGTTTTAAACATGCAATCTTTTACATTTTAAAATATGTTTTTCACTGTAATGTTCTAATTGCAAAATAGACTAGAGAAGATGAATGTTGAGTTTTTAAGCTTTAATTTGATTCCAAGTTTGTGAATATTGACAAAGCATTTGTTTTATAGCCACACTCAAATGGCCCACCAGTTGGCCAGTGACAGTTAACAGGTTTAAAATCATCATTTTGGATTGTTAGAAAAAAGCATGGACTGGAATTTGAAATACTCCTCTTAAGGAATTCATGTTATAGGAACCAAATGTGGGTGACATCATTCCAAGACATTGACAATGCTAAATTGCAAACTGATTTTTTAAAATATCAAAAACCCTTCAGCAGACAGTGCAACACAAACATGAGTTACGTTCTTGTGTTCAAAAAATTGATGGAGCGCAAATTCGAACTAAGGGATCTGAAGATGTGTTCCGCGTATTAAACTATATTTAACTTGACACAGTGACGTAAAAAAAAATGATGTTTATGACGCAACGCACCTGACTGGCACATGTTCAGGGAGGCTGTAACATATGGTGACTCTTACCATAAGAGTCATGTTCTTACCGACATCTCTCTGAGCAGCGCCGTCGTTCCAACGTGCTTCAAGGCCACCACCATCATTCCCATGCCAAAGAAGTCTTCAGTGTCCTGCCTCAATGACTACCGTCCCATTGCACTCACACCAATCATCATGAAGTCATTCGAGAGGCTCATCATGACCCAGCTGCCCCCCCTCACTAGACCCACTGCAGTTTGCGTATCTTCCAAACCGTTCAACAGATGATACCATCGCCACCACACTCCATCTGGCCCTCACCCACCTAGATTAAAAGGACTCAAACGTTCAAATGCTGTTCATAGACTTCAGCTCAGCATTCAACACAATCATTCCCCAGCACCTGATTGGAAAGCTGGACACCTCCCTCTGCAACTAGATCCTGGACTCGAGACCTCAGTCAGTCCGGATCGGGAACAGCATCTCCAACACCACCACACTGAGCACTGGGGCCCCCCAGGGCTGTGTGCTCAGTCCACTGCTGTTCACGCTGCTGACTCACAACTGTGCAGCAATGCACAGCTCGAATCACATCATCAAGTTCGACGATGAAACGACCGTGGTGGGTCTCATCAGCAAGAACGACGAGTCAGCATACAGAGAGGAGGTGCAGCGGCTAACGGACTGGTGTAGAGCCAACATCCTGTCTCTGAATGTCGACAAAACAAAAGAGATGGTTGTTGACTTTAGGAGAGCACAGAGTGACCACTCTCCGCTGAACATCGACGGCTCCTCTGTGGAGATTCCTTAGTGTTCACCTGGTGGAGAACTTCACCTGGTCCCTCAACACCAGCTCTATTAACAAGAAAGCCCAGCAGCGCCTCTACTTTCTTCAAAGGCTGAGGAAAGCACATCTCCCACCCCCCATCCTCACTACATTCTATAGAGGGACTATTGAGAGCATCCTGAGCAGCTGCATCACTGCCTGGTTTGGGACTTGCACCGTTTCGGACCGCAAAGCCCTGCAGAGGATAGTGGGATCATCGGGCACTCTCTTCCCTCCATCAAAGACATTTACAAAAAACACTGCATCCGCAAAGTAACCAGCTTTGGATGACCCCACACACCCCTCACACAAACTCTTCACCCTCCTGCCATCTCAGCAATTTTTTTATATGCGATGTATTGTGATTAATTAATCGAGACACCATGTAATTAATTAAATACATAATTTTCATCGATTGACAGCCCTAGTATTTATATGTTTTCATAAATGTTTTTATATGTTTTAATAATATATTTCTATATTTTTAGTCATGTATATTTAGTGCATTTAGCATATAGTTTGTATTATAGTCAACAAACATTAAGTCAGCCATTTTGGATTTTCTGAAAATTGCAAGCTCTGGACTGATAAATAATACTCCTAGTATGTGACAGGCACCAAATTCGTGCAACATCATGCCAAGTCATTGTAGATGCTAAATTGCGAAACAGGAAGTTCCTTATATTTTCTGTGTGTATTGTATGTTTGGCAATGGGGCTGATCACATTGATGTAGCTATAATGGGTCACAGTCATAGTGCCACCAACTGGCACCAGGAAGTATGGCACTTTCAACAGACTTCGATATAGCCATCTTATATTTACATTAATTACTTCAAAATTCTTTGGAATAATGTCAAGACACTGCTGAAGGAATATTTGATATCTTAAACGGTGTTCTTATTGTTCCTTTCTTCCTATATTTGGGTGTTTTGAGGTACTTGGCATGCTTAAAACTTCGTAAAATTTTGCACACACATTAGGGTTGGGCAAAAGTTCATGCATTGGCATGCAAGGGGGGCTCTGCAGCACCCCGTTTAAAATGGGCATGTATGATGGCCCCTGTAGCACACCCATATTCAGCTACAGTCACCAAAATTGGTACATATACAGTTCTCATCAAGCCTGACAACTTTCTTAATTATTTTTATTAGCTCCGCCCAACAGGAAGTGGCCATTTTCCCAAATTGCTTCAGAATTGTTTAGAATAATGTCAAATGCCTTGCATTGCTTTCTGAAAGCCACCGGGTTGAAATGGACCCATGGTGCTTGGGCCCATCATTGCTGCTTGCAGCTATATTTGATGCTATTATTGTTGTTGTATTATAGGCTAAAATGCCAGCTAAAAAATAACTGAATGAAATAAAAGTTTAATTATTTTTTTTAATGTACTATAAGGGACGTAGGGCCTATGTCAGAGTTCTGTAAATAACATGCTTGTTTTAACAGCAGGTCTACAGGCAAATCAGTTATCTATATTTTTCCCCATTCATTTATCTAACTTCTTTTGAGTTGCTCCAACAACAGAAAATTGACAGCCAAGTCAATGTCTTTTGGACACAAGAATTGGGAGGGGGTGATGGGGAGTGTGTGTGTGTGAGGGAGAGATGATGATGATGATGACGACAGTGGTGGCCCCTCTGAGGCCTCTCTTAATGAAGGTTGAATAGAATATCAAACTTCAGCCCTGTCAGCTGCTGTTCCCTGGCACCCGTCTCACAGTCAGAGGCCGACACTAACATCTCCCATATGCTGTGGCATGTCAAGGGATACTTTACACCCTTTCACACTTTATTTCAGCCATGACAGAGTTAATCACTAAACACTACAACATTATCGCTTCAGTTTACAGGGGCCCCTCCTCTCGAGCCTGTGCGGGAGGAGTCCAAATGATTCAGAGCAAATAGCAAACTGATTCAGACCATTTCGAGCAATTCATTGAAAAGAACCGACGAGAACAAGGGATTCAATTGCAAAAAGGGAATCGTGACGTAAGAATCCTGACTATTTCGCTGTGAGAGTGTGTAGAACATATTCTACCTCTTCCGCATTACATTCCCTTTCTATATAATAGATTTTTATTTGTACATATTATATATGTCTTTGTCTAATTGTGTATTTCTATATATACACACACTTTTATTTCTATTTGCTTTTTTTATTCCATTTTTTTTTATAATTATCTCTGTCTGGTTGTTGTACTGTTTGTGCACTGGAAACTTCTGTCATGTGGAAGCATACTTGGCAATAAAGTTCATTCTGATATAAATATTGTCAATATTTAAATACTGTCTCTAAATAAAAGAAATCTATATAAATATAGCCGATTTATTTAGTTCAGTATTCAATCATATAGAATTATAATTTTGTGACACTAAATGTAAAGTGTGATCAAATATGATCTCTCCCTCCCTCTCTCTCTCTCTTGTATGTGCTTTGACAAATTTTGGAGACAGGCGGTAGATGTTAAATGTTGGTAAGGAAATCAGTGTGACCTGCTATCCAGTCATAGGGTTAATGAGGCTTGCTCGCGTTGAATAAATGGGCACGCTCTCCATCCAGGGGTTCTCCGATCATTTTACATGAATATTAAATTCTCGCTACCCTACTGCCAGAGCAACAGCCTGCAGCCCTGAGCAGACAGGGACATACTCCCCATCTGCTGTAGGCCTTGAGATGGGGGTGGTGGAGGAGGACCACTGAAGTGTGAGGAGCACATCAAAGGTCAATTTATAGCCCCATGGCATCATGGTTATTTCTGAACAATTTAGGCAAGTTTTTGGCAGAATAACGTGCCAACACATTATTGGGGAGTTGGTAGATGGAAAACACAAAAACAAACAGCAAATCATATAGCCTACAGAATTATACCGAGTGGTCTTTATGACTAAAAGAGGAGAGTTTATCGAACAAATAGTTCCGACTCTAAATTCGGCTTGGATGGGTCACGTTCTCAGGGGCCGTTCACACCAATCTCGTCTTTGCACCAAACAGCTAGACACTGATCCACAAACCAAACTTAGGTGTCTCGAGACACAGTTTAAGGAGATCCTCTCACCCAATGTCAAAGCAAATCACTTTATTGTCACACGACCATAAACACAAGTGCAACAGTGTGTGAAAGTCTTGTGTGCAGTTCCGAGCAACATAGCAGTCATGACAGTGACAAGACATTTACCAATTACAATAAACAACATATTTGCACAACACAATTGACATATCAAATGTACACATAATTACACAACACAATAATAATATAAAATGTACAGTAAACAATACACACAATATAGAATGCAGATACAATAAAAATAAAAAGTATATAAAAAATATATATACTGTAGTTGTATTGTGGAGAATATAATTATGACAGTCCAGTGTGAGATAATAGATCAATAACGTGCTGTGCTGATGTATATTGATAGTGAGAGATCAAGTGTTCAAAAGTCTGATTGTTTGGGGGAAGAAGCTGTCATGTATTCGGCTGGTGCAGGTCCTGATGCTGCGATACCACCTGCCCAAGGCTCGGGTGGCTGGAGTCTCTGATGATCCTCCGAGCTTTTTTTCACACACCACCTGTTATAGATGTCCTGGAGGGAGGGAAGCTCACCTCCGATGATGTGTCTGGCAGTTCGCACCACCCTTTGCAGGGCTTTGCGGTTGTGGGCGGTGATATTGCTGTACCAGGCGGTGATGCAGCCAGTCAGGATTCTCTCTACAGTGCTGGTGTAGAACTGTTTGAGGATGTGGTGGTTCATTCCAAACTTCCTCAGCCGTCTCAGGAAGTAGTAGTGCTGGTGAGCCTTCTTCACAATGGCCTCAGTGTGGTCAGACCATGTGAGTTTCTCAGTGATGTGGACACCGAGGAGCTTGAAGCTGCTGACTCTCTCCACCGGTGTTCCATTAATGGTGATGGGGCTGTGTACTCCGTCTTTCCTCCTGAAGTCCACTACAAGCTCCTTGGTCTTACTGATGTTGAGTGAGAGGTTGTGCTACTGACACCAGCGTGTCAGAGTGTGCACCTCCTCTCAGTAGGCTGTTTCATTATTGTCAGTGATCAGACCTACCACCGTCGTATCGTCAGCAAACTTAATGATGGCATTGGAGCTATGTGTTGCCACACAGTCATGTGTGTACAGGGAATACAGGAGTGGGCTGAGAACACAGCCCTGCGGGGCTCCAGTGTTGAGGGTCAGTGAAGAGGAGATGTTGCAGCCCATTCTAACCACCGGACGTCTATCTGACAGGAAGTGCAGGATCCAGCTGCACAGCGAGCTGTTTAAGCCCAGAGCCTGGAGTTTCTCATCAAGCTTGGAGGGCACTATGGTGTTGAACGCTGAGCTGTAGTCTACAAACAGCATTCTCACATATGTGATCCTTTTTTCCAGATGGGAGAGAGCAGTGTGTATTGTAGATGCAATGGCATCATCAGTGGAGCAGTTGATGCGGTAGGCAAACTGCAATGGACCAGTGAGGTGGGCAGCACAGAGCAGATGTGATCTCTGATTAGCCTCTCAAAGCATTTGCTGATGATGGGGGTCAGAGCAACAGGACGGCAGACATTTAAACAACTGATTTTTGATTGCTTTTGTACAGGCACAATGTTGGATGTTTTGAAGCATGTGGGGACTACAGACAAGGAGAGGGACAGGTTGAAAATATCCGTAAAAACACCAGCCAGTTGGTTCGCACACGCTCTGATGACGCGGCCTGGAATGCCGTCTGGACCTGCGGATTTACGGATGTTCACCCGTCGTAAGGATCGGATTACATCCGCAACAGAGATGGAGAGTGAACCATCCTCTTTAGCGTCGGCCGCAATGCTCTCTCTGCGAGGGCGGTGTTCTTTTCTTCGAAACGAGTATAAAATGTAGTAAGCTATTCCGGGAGAGAGGCAGCGGTGTTCACGGCTGGTGGTGTTAAACTGTCCTTCAATTTTGTGACTGTACTGTCGTTTGGCTGCTCTGATAGTGTTAAGGAGGGCATAACTGGCTTGTTTATGCTTGGTCCGACCAGCACTTTATCGTTCTGAGGGTAGGTGCTTCCCTGTTTCAGTTTCAGCCTGTAAGCAGGCAGAAGCAGAACGGAAGAGTGGTCTGATTTGCCAAATGGTGGGTGGGGGAGGGATTTGTAGCCAACCCGGAAAGGAGAATAGCAATGGTCCAAAACCATTACCATTTTGCAACAGGTAGCCTTGATGTCAGTTTAAAGGGATAGCTCACCCCAAAAATTAAAATATTCTCATCATTTACTCACCCTCATGCCATCTCAAATGTTTTGACTTTCTTCAGCAAAACACAAACAAAGATTTTCAGAATACTATCTCAGATATGGAGGGAATGATCCAAAACACCTTTACACTGCAGTACAGCCCACTGAAGAGACAGTACATCTGTCTCTCAAAGCCTCATTGTCATTCCCGTAAAAAAATCAAAGATGGCGCTGCTGTAAATGAGGTGTATAGAGTGCAATAGTCTGGTCAAGGAAGTAAAAATTTATTAATTTATTCCATAGATTAATGTGCAAATAAGGAAATCCAGTTGAGTTTCTGGTGCCCCCCTAGAATAAGATGGTACCCCCCCCAGAGAGTTGGTGCAGCAGTACAGATTAAAGTCATATCGGAATTATCGTATTTACAAATTGAGCGCACATGAACTGCACCACATGTCATTTCTTGAGGATTTGACTGTGCAGTTTTGTTTGTATGCATTTTTGTACTGTTAATGAAGAATAACAATTTAAATAATACTTATTTAGCTGGTTTATGCAGCAACAAGCATTTGCAACAAAACTACATTTCCCATCATTATATGTGGCCATATATATATAGATAAAGCATTTATTAGAAATCTAATGCATTGCTTTGCTCTTCATTTTGTTGCATTGGTGCTAAAAAGCTTCCTGCCATCACTAGCAAGTGAAAAAGAGAGAAAGAAATATGAAATTGCAGACTAAAATCATTTGAATGCACATCACATTAACGATTTCTGACCTTGTAAGTATGAACTTCCCGAGAGGACTTAAAGTATAAACCCATGAATTTTATGACTTGGCAGTTGTGATGCCATGTAAAAAAAAACAATATGGCCACAGCCTCAACAGTTGACGATAGTGAAGACGTTTCTGTTTGAGATGCCATTTTATTATGCCATTGCTTTTTTTTCCTTAAATATTTGCAAGAGCATACAGAGGTGAATTTATGAATGAATGCTGTAATAAACATTTTTGTGTTATTAACAACAAAGTTATTTTGGCATTATAAGTGTTGCCATAGAAACAAATAACATACAAGGTCTGAGGATGTGAATAGCTCAGAGTAGAATCTTCGAGTTGCCATCTTGTAATAGAGAGGAACAATCTGTTTCCAGAAGTAAAATTACCTTGCAATTTTTCCATAATCGAGACAGCACCAAGGTTGTTCATCGATGGAATCTGCTTTCGAATATTGACTTGGAGAATGGAGAGGGGGGTCTAGCGCAAAAACATCGCGGACGGACCATGGACGCAAGAACCCATATGAACGACCCCTGAATTCCATGTGGCAAGTTGCTAACTAAAGAATTTGAATTGGCCTAATTGTTTGTTCTAATTATTAGCTGTAGATTCATCAATTTATTGAACTGTGTTGTTTTATTACAGCAATAAACACTCTAGGCTGTGTGTGATTGTTCCAGGGATAAGGGGGTTTTAAATGTTTAAAAGCACTCCTAAATTAAATCACTGTAGCTGCTGGTCTGAAGGGAATAACTGGCCGCTGTTGACTAGATTCTAAGGTAGTCTATAAACTCCAGCCGTGTGGTGGTCTTGTTGTGTTGGGAGAGCCTGAGACATGGATCCTTTCTTCAGAGCTCAGTGAAGCGCGGGTAAATAATCAACATCTGACCGGGGGTGCGCGTGCATCGGCTTTGCGTTTGCTCTAGTTAATTAAAGACCTGCCGAAATCGAACGCTTCCACTTTTCACACAATAGACAATATCACAGTGAAACAGTGAAAATCACTCAGCTCATCTCAAAACAGCCCTTGATCTCGGCCCCATGTAATTATTCCAATTCACCCCTAGGTACGGTGCTTCTTTTGACCCCGAGTTGTCTCTGAGTCTAATTTAGGGGTTTACCTGCAAATTAACGGCCTCATTAATTTTGGAAAGGGAAGTAATTTTCTATTGAGCCTAAGGGTTTATTATGATGTCAATTGATCAACAATTACAGTAACGATTTGTTCGATTCAATTGCCCCATTGGCATGATCTTCGGTGTTAAGACGTTAAAGAATGGCCTCTGTAAGCTACTAAAGCATCATTTATCAGTAACAAGTTCTGAACTAAATAAATGATCTAGTGTGGTGAAAACCAAACATTCTGCCACAATGAAGCTTTCACTGACTCTATTACATCGGTACTTCTAGGTAACACCTCATAATACATTTTCTACATATCTAATCTGTTTAAATCACACTTACAACTTCCTACCAGGAAGGCATCAGTTTTCTTTATTTATTTCTAAATTCTTTAATATATTATAAAGTCTTAGAAAAGTACAAACAAAGTACACAACAGTACTGTATATAAAATATACAAATTTATATTTTAAAGGTATAATTTATACCAGAGTGTACAAAGCATCCATACGTTTATCAAATATTCTAAATACATGTATAAAAAAAAACAAAAACAAAAAAAAACTTTCAAAACAGGTCCTTGGTCTCCTGGAGGGAGTGAATGAAATTGGGCCAGGAGCCAAACCATTTCTTCTTGTGTATGTGAAATGTTCCCAAAATAATACAAAGTTGTACAAGACAAATAAAATATTAATTATTATTGTCATTGGAATAATATAAACATTTTAAAATCCTTCAGCTGGAAAATCAGTTTTCCTTCTGATAAAATTTTCCATATCCAAAAAATCTTTGCATGTAGACAATTAAAAAAGAATGTAAAAAGATGAGACAATATATTATTTTTTAAATGACCAAAGAATTCACAGGATTTTTTTTGTTTTACATTTTTGGGCTTTACTCCAGTTTATATATTTAAATACAGATGTCCACAATCAACTTCATAAAGTAGCTGTTTCACCTATTATAATATTTCTAATATGCTTGTTAGTACAATCCAGGGTGTGCTGGGTGACTCCAGCCAGGTCTCCTAAGCAACCAAATTGGCCCAGTAGGGAGGGTAGAGTCACATAGGGTAACCTCTTCATGGTCACGATATGTGGTTCTCGCTCTCAATGGGGTGCATGGTCTCCGCGGTGTTATGCACAGCGAGCCACGTGATAAGATGCACGGATTGTCTCAGAAGTGGAGGCAACTGAGACTTGTCTTGACAGATTGAGGTGAGTAACCATGCCACCACGAGGACCTTCTAAGTAGTGGGAATTGGGCATTCCAATAGCAAAAAAAACAAATAAATAAATAAAACATGATCAATACCTCCAACACACGTAACCTCAAAAGCATCACTTCCACATGCTCTCTTACAAAATGCCATAGGGCCTACTCAACGGCATACTCTTTTGGTGAACAGGAAATCAAAATTTCAGCATTTTCATTCCATCTTTTATAGAAAATATAAATTTTTATTGAATACTTCTATTAAATCATAAAATATTTATTTGGGGTGAAATTGTCCTTAAAAACCATGCAGCATCCAGGCCAATAGAACTTGTAAAATAAACTTCACAGTTTATCAATTTTATAGCCTCATCTCAAGGAAAAAATCTATACCACCCATCATATCAAACACGTGTTTTGGGAATGTGTACCACATGCACATGCTGTCCTTTTCTTTCATGGATTTAACCAAACAATTAACCTTAAATGCATTATTCATTGTTATATATATATATATATATATATATAAAAATTCTGCATGACCATCAGTAAAACTCAACTGAATGAGGGCATATGGAGAATGAGAGGCACGTGGCACACTGATGACCATGGGCAAATAATTCAGCAGTGACACCCATACCAGTCCTCAATGACATTCAATAGCTCCACAAATTAAGTTATATAAATATCTGTCTCAGAGATTATAACCAGAGAATTCTGCATACCTGAGGCTAACTACTGCATGGCTAACTAATTAGCATGTCTTTTTTTGAACAAACATGCAGGTAAAAATGAAAAGAGGTGAACTTGTTAAAGAGCATGGAAAGAAAGTCTGATGTGAATATTTATTTATTTATCATCTTGTAAATGAATATGGATGGAACTATAAAATGTCACAATAGTTTCTCCACATACTGGCAGGTGTACCATCAAGTTTTCACAGACATTTAAAGGAGTGGAACTCCCATGTTTCAGGGAAATGTAATATATTGAATTTCTCCTCAAAGTTGGGCCCATGAGGAAAAAAATACCATATTTAAACTAAAGTAGGCACCTTGAATATTTAACTATTTATATTAGATATAGTTTACTAGATATTCCTGTTGAACTAGCAATCAAACGAATTTGAATAATAATAAAAAAAATTCTGTTTACTGTCTGTTTACTTTGTAGCCTAATTGATAACAACAAATAACCCAACCTAAAGCAGACAGAAGACACTACAAATATTGTACATACCTATTTATTCAGAGGATTATAAATTCTTGCCAAGTCTGAGCAGTTGGCGTTTCATTGAACTGTGCCCACTCGTTATTCGCCGAAATTAACTAGCATAAGTGGTCCCCGTCCCTTCAACTATGTCATGTATCTGCGCAACACGCATGCGTAAAATAGCTAATTTACCTTAAATAATGAAGTATGGATGTGCGCATGCGCGCATGCCTGTAATTTTGTTTAACAGAGTGGGAAATTGTGTAAGCATAAAACATTACTGTATTCTCATGTGCGTTTTTCTATTTAATTATCTTACGTGAGCAATCAAGAAGGTTACATTATTTAATTTCCTCAAATCAAAGTGCCATCCTCCCTAGTCAGTTCATGTTTCATATCAATAGAGGGCAGTAGTGCTCCATATTTAGTTGTTGAATGGCAGGTTTCTTCCTGTCTGCCTTTTGTAATTTTTTTTCTCCCCAATCGCCCTTTGTAACCCCAGTAATTAAATTCATGGTGAGGAAAATGTCATGGTGTCCTGACGTCTCAAACTTAGATTCTTGATTAGCGAAGACTCTCAAAAATGCCCCCATGTCATGCCCCTTTAGGGTTTCAAACATGTCCCTGTCTGTTCAGTTTTGTCTTCATTTTTGTTCACCATCTGTTTATTTAGTAGTCTCATTACATCACCTGTTTTAATGTGGAATTGCACAGGGGTGCAATTAAGAGTAATGCAAATTGATGTGATATCAAGTGAAGCTTGGTCCCATGTTTAGTACACTGATAATGATTTACTTTAGTCAAAATATATTTCATTCCATTCATGCTGTTACATATTTCACAATTGAGATGTTATAAGGTGAGATCAACAACCTAATCAGTAACATTATCAGAAGTTTCAGTTATATTAGGAATGATTTTTAATGTTTATTAACTGGCAGTTGTTGATTGTATATTAACTGATGTCACTGTTTATTTCCTTTGGGAAATTTCTATAATGAGAATGAAAGTGACATTCACAGTTTGCATCAAAGACGCTCTCTCTCTCTTGCGCTCTCACTCTCTCTCTCTCTCTCTCTCTCTCTCTCTCTCTCTCTCTCTCTCTCTCTCTCTCTCTCTCTGTGCACTGTATTTGACTGAGAGGAAGGTGAGGCGACTGCGAACTGCATGTCTTTCACTGCCATTTATCTGGCATTTTTTGCTTATCGTGGTGACATCACCAATCAATAACTCCTGTTCTGAGAAAAAGTCAACAAAATGGCTGCTGATTAAATCAGCAAATTACTCTTTTCAAGGTCCTTTGATGGGAGAAGAATACACACAGGATCAACCTACCACTGCTACCATCAGGCAGGCAGTATTGCAGTATTGCAGCATCAGGACCCACACCAGCTGACTTCATGATAGCTTCTTCCCCCAAGCAGTCAGACTTTTGAACTCTTTATCTCTCACGATTAACAAACATCAGCACTGCACTTTATTAATGTCATAAATTATACTCTCTCTTAACAACACACTGGCAACTGACTATCAACTGGCAGCCTGAATGTCAATACAACATTATACAAACATAATGCACATTTATATATATTATTTTTATTGTATACTGTGTATTCTATATTGTGTATTGTATACTGTACATTATTATTTGTATATTGTGTTGTGTGTAATTATGTGTATATTAGATGTGTAAATTGTGTTGTGTAAATCTGATGTTTATTGTAGATTGGTATATGTGTCATCACTGTCATGACTGCAATGTTGAATGGAACAGCACCAAACACTTTCACCCACTGTTGCACTTGTGTATAGAGTCGAGTAAGAATAAAGTGATTTGATTTTTTTTATTTGAACCTTCAGATGAGAACAAAGCTGTGTGCAAGATGACCATATCCTTTATATTCCCTGGACATTTCTCAAACATAATATGATTTGAGCTACATGGATCAACTGCAATGAACCTTGCAAGACAGATATTGAGTGTGGGGATATGGCTAATTCCAGACTGGCTGTTGATTTTTAATCTGATGGTTGATATCCATGTTTACCATGTAACAGTAACTCCTATACTCTTACTATTTCTGCTGTATTGACATTTGTATTCATTTATTTAGTAGACACTTGTATTCAAAGCGGCTTACAAATGAAGAGTACAATGTAAGTGATTCATCCAAAGACATTAGCTGGAGGAATTGAAGAATCCCAATTTAGGATACAATTGTTGTCAGATTTTACTGTTGATTTGAGATATGTTATTTGATCATAAGATTCACCAACCGTTTTGGAGATTTCGCTCTTTGTCAATTCAAGTAGCTGTACTTTTATTCCACTTTTGTCCATAGAAAATAGCTGCCCCTGATCATTCCAAAGATGGCCGCAAAGTGGATTGACTTGCCTTGAAAGGGACTTCAACCATGACATAATGAAGAGTAGTTTGGTTTTATGCAATTCTGAAAATATGCTACCTTTCAAGCGGACCTGAAAATCTCTTATCTCCAATTTGGACATTCATTAATACGACATGTCATGCATTCAAGTGGAAAACAAAATCAGGATGAATAAACAGTGAATGAACATCAGTGAATAAACCTGCATTACTTATGCGCATCATATATGATTTATTAATGTATGGCACAGTATCTAACAAATTATTAATAATTTGCTTAAAACAAACCGCAAAGGTTGAGTCATCAGTTCACTGTCATAACCAATTCATATGATTGAACTAAAGTACAGACGTTTATTTTACTTGTATTTTTTTTTGTATAATAATTTGTTTCCATCATCTTTCATGTCAACACATCCCTTCCAAAGTCACAACTCAGCAACTCTGGTATCATCTAGAATTCTGAGTTTCCCACTTGTAAATACCATTTATGTGTGCGGAACTCATAATTAGGATATTAACGACTCAACTTTAAGCACACAATAGTATATGTTACACTAGCCAATAGATATATAAATATCTGTGATGTAAATTTGTATGCAAACCCCGAAAGCTAATTTGCCCTCTGAATGTTCTTATTGGTTTTGGATTTATGCGTAAAATACATTTATACCAAACATTGATCACACGTCGCTCTCAGCAGACAGTATAATCTTGTACTGAGCTGTCTGAGATTGTTGCAGGCAGATGGGGGAGAGTAAGGCAGGAAGGCCATGCTCCCCCTGGGAAAGTTTCTGGTTCATGAGCAATGATTCTATGATCATGGTCTGATCATTGAGCCATTGCTTATGTGAGTTATGGCAAAGTGGATCTGGGGGATTCATAAAGGCTTTCATGAGACTGACTCAATCTTCCTTTACTGTTTTCTATGTTTTGAAGCCTTCTTTGACTATTCCTTTTGCTTTTGCATTTTCCAGGGCACTTCAGTTCCTTAAAAGGCTTTTTTTATTTTTATTTTTTTAACCAGATTCTTTCACTCTCCTTTGCTTTCATGGATTGCCGTCTTTATCTCTCTGATCTCTGTTTCTATCTCTATACCCCCCCCCCCCCCCCCCCCCCAGTTGCTCATGGCTGGACGAGGGCTTCTGAAGGGCAAATGTATAAAGCCCAGTGAGCTGCTCTCAGTCTTGCTGCAGGGGGAGATGTTGAAGAACATTACAGCAGTGGTGTCCCATTCTTCATCTCATTGTTCTTTCTTTCTATCTATCTATCTATCTATCTATCTATCTATCTATCTATCTATCTATCTATCTATCTATCTATCTATCTATCTTTATATCTGTCTGGCCATCCATTTAACTAACTATCCCATCCACCCGTCCTTCTGTATTTCTGTCTGTCTATATGCGAGTGTATATAAATTGCATAATTTGTTACTTTGTGTTGTTTGTCACAACCACTAAATCAAGACAAAGGCAGTTTATTAAATTGAAATAAATTACTAAAAGCTAATACAGAACGTTTTTAAGAGGACTGACAATGGCATACTGCCTGGTGAAGACTCATCACCATTTGTGTTCATTTAAAGAATGTTTATAAAGTGAGCATGGGCATTCAATGAAGCACTCAGTAATATTTTAAAGACACGTGGAACACCTTTGATTTATAAATTAGTGTGTGATTTTAAAGCATCTGATGATAATAAAATGAAGAAATGAGGAGGAGACAGCACCAGAGCCAAGTCAAGTGGTTTTTATTGTCATTCAACCATATACAGTTAGTACAGTACACAGTGAAACAAGACAATGTTCCTACAGGACCATGGTGCTCCATAAAACAACATAGGACAAACACAGAACCACATGAGACTAAATAACATACCTATATAAAGTGCACATGCAAATGTGTGCAAAAAGTACAATAAATTACTAAAAATTAACAGGACATTTATTAATAGGCACAGTGAGAGACAGTGCAGCACCGACCAGTACATAGTAGTGCAAAAAGATGACAGTTTCTAAAAATGCCAAATGTAAACATAACATACTATGAGATAGTGTTCTATGCACATAGCTGTTATTGAGTAGCAGACAGTTATAAAGTGACAATAATTAAAGTGCAACTCAGGACACATGTGTGTGTGTGTGTGTGTGTGTGTGTGTGTGTCAGTCCAGTCTCCGAGTATTGAGGAATCTGATGGCTTTTGGAAGAAGCTGTTGCAAAGTCTGGCCGTGAGGGGCCGAATGCTTCGGTACCTTTTGGCAGACACCAGGAGGGTGAAGAGTTTGTGTGAGGGGTGTGTGGGGTCATCCACAATGCTGGTTGCTTTGCGGATGCAGTGTTTTTGTAAATGTCTTTGATGGAAGGAAGAGAGACCCCGATGATTTTCTCAGCTGTCCTCACTATCCTCTGCAGGGCTTTGCGGTCCGAAACGGTGCGAGTCCCAAACCAGGCAGTGATGCAGCTGCTCAGGATGCTCTCAATAGTCCCTCTATAGAATGTAGTGAGGATGGGGGGTGGGAGATGTGCTTTCCTCAGACTTCGAAGAAAGTAGAGGCGCTGCTGGGCTTTCTTGGTAATAGAGCTGGTGTTGAGGGACCAGGTGAGGTTCTCCGCCAGGTGAACACCAAAGAATTTGGTGCTCTTGACGATCTCCACAGAGGAGCCATCGATGTTCAGCGGAGAGCGTTCACCTTGTGCTCTCCTAAAGTCAACAACCATCTCTTTTGTTTTGTCCACATTCAGAGACAGATTGTTGGCTCTACACCAGTCCGTTAGCTGCTGCACCTCCTCTCTGTATGCCGACTCGTCGTTCTTGCTGATGAGACCCACCACGGTTGTGTCATCGGCGAGCTTAATGATGTGGTTTGAGGTGTGCATTGCTGCACAGTCGTGAGTCAGCAGAGTGAACAGCAGTGGACTGAGCACACAGCCCTGGGGGGCCCCAGTGCTCAGTGTGGTGGTGGAGATACTGTTCCAGATCCAGACTGACTGAGGTCTCCCAGTCAGGAAGTCCAGGATCCAGTTACAGAGGGAAGTGTCCAGGCCCAGCAGGTTCAGCTTTCCAATGCTGAGGAATTATTGTGTTGAATGCTGAGCTGAAGTCTATGAACAGCATTCGAACGTATGAGTCCTTTTTATCTAGGTGGGTGAGGGCCAGATGGATGGTGGTCGATGATGTCGTCTGTTGAACGGTTTGGACGATACGCGAAATGCAGTGGGTCTAGTGAGGGGGGCAGCTGGGTCTTAATGTGCCTCATGACAAGCCTCTCGAAGCACTTCATGATGATGGGGGTGAGTGTGACGGGACGGTGGTCGTTGAGGCAGGACACTGAAGACTTCTTTGGCATGGGGACGATGGTGGTGGACTTGAAGCACGTTGGAACGACGGTGCTGCTCAGAGAGATGTTGAAGATGTCGGTAAGAACATCTGCCAGCTGGTCTGCACATCCTCTCAGCACTCTGCCAGGAATGTTATCTGGTCCAGCAGCAAAAATAGCACCATTTTGGATCCAGAGTGGCCGCTGCGTGCTATCGTGCCGCCATATTGGATCTGTTCAAGGATCCATCTTTGATCTGTTCAAGCGCACTTCACTTCACTTCACTTCATGATCTGATTATGATCAGTCCCAGTTCAGTCACCTTGTTTGATGACTGAACAACCAAGAGAAATGCTGAACAAATCTTCAAGTGTCCTATTGCTCTTGATAATCTTCTGTGTTGTGTAAAGTGAATAACCTTTTGGCAGCCGCAAATAAGTCGATAACAGTAAGTGTACGGTTACAGTCCTCAAGTAGTCCAAACCACTTCCACTTGAGTCTTAATTACTCATAACACTTCTGTAAGCCCACAGAACAGCACAACAGATGCAGTCGCCTAGCTATTCCTTCCATATAATTTAACTACATAACTTCTCATCCTCATGGCTAGCGTAAACAGCTGCCGAAACAAGCCTGAGTGACTGGAAATTAAATTTTAACTCCATTGTTTGCTTTCCGTTCCCAAAAGTAGCCCCATATTGTTGCTCTCAAATCTCAGTCTCCATCCTATATATTCAAACTGGTGCATTGTGTTTGCTCACGACCCATTTGAAAACCAATGGCATTTGGCATCAATGATGTTTCAGATTTCAGAGCTTTGGTGGAGAATGATCAGTGAATGATGACTTCATTAAATGACGTAATGTGTCATTTCTGCATCAACAAACGCAATCTGCAAAACTAAATATTGTTTTTTTAACAGCTTACGCAAATACCCACCCTGTCTACAATATAAAAAAAAAACTAAGAGAAACCAAAATTCTTGCTACTGGTTTATGTCAGTGCATGGGCGACATGTGGCATCTTTCAGGGGACAGCACAAGGCGCCCACACAAAAAAGTGGGCGCACTGAAGTCCACCAGCAATCTCATATCTCCAACCACCCACAACCCCAAGCCACCCCCCACCCCACACACACAACTTTTGTTAGCAGGGGAGGGGGTTGCTGAAGGGGGTTTCACCCAGGGCGCAATACAAGGCAGAACCGCTACTGCATGCTTGCCCCAAACTCCCGACTGGGTCCCTGAAAAACTATGCCTAATAGGCATAATTAATGTTTTAAATAAATATCAACCCCTGGGACCCCTAAGACCCCGAGTTGAAATAATCCAGCCATGTGACTTCAGAAGACATAGAATATGATGCATGAGTGGTATGAACTACTTTTATGGTGGGATTCTTGTGGTCACTATGAGCTTTTGTTGTATGGAAAAGAACAAAGTTCAAAACCTCTCCTTTTGTGTTTCATCGAAAATCAACTACAACAACAGCATACTGATTGTAACAACATGAAGGTGATAAAATAATGACCGAATGAGTGAACTTTTTGTGGAGCTGAGGAAGTGTGGCAGCATTTTTTCAACTTCTGCTGCCGTTGCACTAGCTTAAGCAGATATGGGATAGCATGCTTGGGCCTGGCGCAGTACTATGCAGAGCTGTGAGAGGAGGACAGGACAGGACATCAACCAGGAGGCAGAGAGAGGAGAAGGAGCTCCTTCATCACCTTTAAAATGCATGAGAGCTCCCCCGATGACTGCCGCTCTGTGCCACGCAGCATGACTAATACTGCCTGGAAGTCACTGTGTCTCCTCACCCGCTCTCCAAGTGCTGAATTAATTGGTTGTCTCAAGCACACACACACATGCATACACACTTTATCCCCCCAAAACAGGCCTCCTTAAACATGGAGGCTTTAAATAGAATAATAAAACCAGAGGGAGCATTAGTTAACCAGTAACATTTGAGAGAGTGGCTGTTGTGGACATTTCAGGTCGACCAGCCTTTCAGTTATGGGTCCTTTATGTAAAACATAATTTTATGGATGAGTGACATCGTATTACGGGAGTAAGACTTAGCCTCTAGTTTCAGTGGTAATGGAGTTGTAGAATAAAGTCTGTGTGTGTGGTGTCAGAGGTGAGAAGAAATGTTAGTGATAGAGTGCACAAGCTGATCCCTTTTTTAATGCTGCTGTTAAATTCTTAAGTAAGACACATACTGTATATATTTAAGGCTTTGCGTGTGTCATGGGGTCTTTGCTATTTATCAGTTTGAAGTTCTCTCAAATTTTGGTGAGAAAAAAGTTTGAGCATCAACAGTGGAATTACTTTTCATTTTATATGCTTCTTTGTTTCAATGGTGTTTCGAGAAAACTCGTTAGAGAACACAATCTTCTTCTGTCACAGAAATGCAAACACAAGTACATATAAATGTATGTTTATATGTGTTGTCGAACGTATTGAGAGAATTGTACTTTTAAATGTAAATGATATAATACAGCCAACATAATGCATATTTTATTAACCCTAGCCGCTTGCCAGTAATTCGTGTATGAGGTCAAAATCAGGGTTCATGAACTTTCAGAAGCTAGATGTCACTTTCCCGTGTGATCACGCTGCACATTCACTCCATGTTTTAGGATTTCCATGAGCACGTGAGGAAAATTTAGAAGCCTCTTTTTCCCCTTCTTAGAGAAAATGCTCTGCTTTTTCCATTGTACAGTAAATCTCCCCAATGTATGTAATTATTGCATCAGTGAATATGTTTCCTGCTGAATGCAGCATTGTTTTCAGACAGAATTTCATATTACTCAGCACTGTTGAGTCACTCCCTTTGAAATCAAAAGGTGCTGAAAGCTTTTTGATAAATGGGAAAAGCAGGTAAATGAAGATTGTGCTCTGTGGTAAATGCAGTGAAACCACTTTGAAGATATTTTGACTGGCCTTTGCATAGTGGCGAAGCATTCAAATTGTAAAACTGCAGCTGCAGGGAGAAAAAGTTCACAGAGTGCATGTGCTCTAAGTCATATGTAAAACGTATCCAAGCAGTTGTGATTGTGGGATGACAGAGAAGTTACTTTTTAAATCAGATATCAGTCTACGCTAGTCTAAAAATACACAAGACATCCCACCATACAGTACTCCTCTAATGCAGTGCTACACAACTCTGGAAAGCTTAGGGGCCACAAAGTAGAAGAACTATAGCCTTGAGGGCCTCACTATATATATATATATATATATATATATATATATATATATATATATATATATATATATATATAGATAGTTTTCATATACATGATTTCATGCAATATAGTATGCAAGATTGTACATTTTTATTTTCATATTTTGCTTTTGATCCGTTTAATCACATTTTAGCTTGTGTAAAAATGTTCAAATTTCACATTCTATCAATTTATTTGATGTCATAAATTAGCATTTTTAATAATTATACAAGCGATTGTCACTGTTTGAAATTTCATACTAATTGAAAGATTGGAAAAAAAGGTTAGAACCTAATGAAAATAATAAATTAAGTGGTACTATATCAAACTACTATGCATAAAAAATATAATAAAACAATAAACATTTGACCAAAACCTTGCATAGATTTGTGAAATATTTGTATTTGTTAAACTCTTTCATATTTTTCATATTCATGTTTTCTGAAGCTTCAAAATATTTCATAATGTATGATTGAGCCTTTGAATGTAGCTGGTGGGTTTTGAATAAACACACAGGACACAAAACAATTTCGATGATTGCTGGGGCCATATATATAATACAAAATAATAATATAAAGAAATACGGAAATTAAATATGGAACTGAAATACGGTAGAGGCTAATGTTAAATGAAAACATAAACAATAATTTATACATGCTTATACAGTATCATTCACGGCATTTTATGCATTTTTAATCAGGTTTTAAGGACATGTATAACATGTTTTCACATACAGTGTAACATGCATTACACTTATTCACTTAACTGGAAAACACTCTGGGCTATAAATCATTAATGTGAGATATGATTAATACAAAATTTACAAACACAGTCCTCACATGTGTAAAACTCACACATGCAATCCATATGCATCCTTCAAAAATAGCCCATAACAAACACTCAATTTTAAATACAACTCTTCCAAACACATATTTAATGCAATTTACAAGTATTTTGTGTAACATTTGATATTTACCCAAAGAATTATCAACGAGGAACAAAACTGGGAGCTCTCTTGCCCAACGTATCTCCTCACATCTCTAACACGAGAGAGTGCCAGAAAGCAGGTATCACAAAAATTCGGCCTTAAAAGGGGCCACCTCCAATTTATGACTAGGGTTAAATTTCTCCACTTGGCTACAATAAATATTCATGCATTTACACATTTATTACACTTACTACATCACACATTTTTTTGGAATGTTTTTTATATGCACTTGTGTGAATTACACTGGGTGTACAGCAGGGGTCACCAACACAGTGCCCACGGGCACCAGGTCGCCCCCAGGGACCACATGAGTCGCCCACAGGCCTGGTCTAAAAATAGCACAACTCACTAGTGAGCTGTGTCTGAAATTTAATTGTATTCTGTTGCTATTCTTTTTAATCACATTTGCATTTATATATATTTAAAAATGACAATATCTTAAAAATATTTTCATTATACATGAGTTTAGATAAGTTTAGGTGAACTCTGACTTACTCTAGTTCAAAGGTCAGTATTGTGCGTGTGAAAAAAACAGTGCTCATGGAGAGTAAGCTAGCGGGCGCAGCAAAGATGGTAGCTGAATGCAGTTTCTTGCCCCAAAAACATGGCAGAAAAAAGGAAGAAAATTTAGCACTTTCACAACGATTGGGAGGAGGAATAATTTTTTACGACTGTGAAAGAAACCTGCCTGTGTCTCATTTGCGGGGCGACTGTGGCGACGGCAAAGCGGCACAACGTGGAGAGACACTTCACTACGAAATACAAATTTGTTATTTCAGAAGAGCGTATCAAACTGGTAGCCCTTCGTATGACTCAGTACCCATGAAGTAGCTCTCAGTTTCAAAAAGGTTGGTGACCCCTGGTGTACAGTATATCAAGTGCTAAATTGGTACTGTCTCTTTAAGAGAAAGGCTGTTCCGCAAGCAGGTGTTTACAGCTGAATGAGTCCAGCACACATTAACCAGAGAGAAGTTGCACAGTTGTTTTTCCCTCATCTGTGCAATGTATGATTTGAAATAATGTTTTATTTGCATAGCATGATATTTGGTCGCATATGCGAGTGATTTAGAGAGCTGACAGTGAACAGTCACTTTAAATAAACAAAAATATACTTGGTGCTTATGCTGATGTAAAGTTACAGTGCACTGTTGATGGTCATCATGAAGATGAGTTTACATGAAAAAGTATATGGCACAGAATAAGCATATTTGTAGTCTTGTGTTTTGTATTAATAACAGCTCACAGGATAACAAAATAAAATGTAAAAAAAAAAAATTATTTCTAAAACAAAATTTAATTATTTTAATTATATAGCTTAAGCAGACATACAGTTTTAATCATCTAAAACTACAGTATAGAATTTCAATTCAGGAAAAGTTGGGACAGTATGAAAAATGCTAATTCAAACAAAAAGGAGTGAGCATTTGGGCACTCAAGACACACATTTGTTACGTTTAGAAAGTGGAATTTTCCCTCATTCATCCATTAAGCAGGTCTTCAGCTGCACAATTGTACGGGGTCTTCATTGCTGTATGATGTGTGTAGAAAGGCTCTTTCAGAGACCCACAGTCTCTGCTTATGCATCACAGCCATGCACTTTTATTCCGGGTAGAATTTGGTTTGAAGTTGTCCAGCTGGAAAATGCAGAGATGTCCCTGGAAAAGACAGTGCTGGATGGCAGTAAATGTTGCTCCAGAATTTGTACATATCTGTCTGCATTAATGGTGCCCTCACAGATGTGTGAGTTACCCATGCCATGGGCACTGACATACCCCTGGCCCATACAGGCACTGGCTTTTGGCCTGACACTGATAACAGCTTGGATGGTCCTTTTCCTCTTTGGCCCGGAGAACATGACGGCTGTGTTTTTCAAAAACTATATGAAATGTGGACTCATCGGACCAAAAAACATGGTTCCCCCATTCTACTTTCCATCTAAGATGAGTCCGATCCCAGAGAAGGCAGCAGTGCTTCTGGACAGTGTTGATGTATGGCTTCTCCTTTACATAGTAAAGTCTTAACTTGCATCTGTGGATGCAGCGGTGAGTGATGTTGACTAACAAAGGTTTACTAAAGTAATACCAAGCCCATGTTCATGATATCCATTACAGATGAATGATGTTTTTTAAGACAGTGAAGTCTGAGGGATCAGAGATCATGAGCATTCAGAAGTGGTTTTCGTCTTGCCCCTTACTCACTGAGATTTGACAATATTCCTTGAATCTTTTAACTATATGGTGCACTATAGAGGGTGAAATGCACAAAATCCTTCCAATTTGTCTTTGGGGAACATTGTTCTCAAAGTGCTGGATTATTTGCTAAAGCATCTGTTGGCAAATTGACAAATCTCAAATGATTCTTGCTCTTGAAGGACTGGGCAGTTTTTGGAGGCTCCCTATATACTATGACATGATTACCTCACCTGTTTAACATCTCATGTTTCACATCGCCTTGTTATTTTAACTCATCAAATTGTTATTAGTCTTAAATTGCTTAAATTAGTTTCAACTCCCCTTTCTTTTGGAGCGTGTTGCAATTATCTGATTTGAAATGAACAAAACAAACAAACAATGAAATTCACGAGGTAAAACATCATATAATGTGTTGTTATAGTGCTTTCAATATATCAAAGGTTAAATATAATTTTAAAATCACTCCTTTTTGTTTTTATTATCATTTTTCATACTGTCACAACTTTTTCGGAATTGGGATTGCACTACTGATAAACAAACAAAATACAACTGCCTATTGTGTACTATAATATAGAGTGCATATTTAAAGGGTTAACAGCAATAATCATATGCACAGTGAGTGCTAATAGGTAAACAAATACACATGGCAGTATGTATGGTCGGTAAATTCAGAACTTCCCCCAGAATTGTATTGATGATGAATGACAAATAATTAGCAAAGGAAAAAGCGTGGGATACATTTACCACAGCGGTTGCAGATGGTCAGTTAACAAATATTCTTGGAAGTGCATCCTTTTTGTGAAGAAAGCACTGAACACTTAAAAATTTTGTCTGGTGTTTGAACAAAGATTCAGTACTAGAAATTCAATGGTTGTGCATATTTAATTAATTCTGACAATAATATTAAGCTATATTATTAAGACTGATAAAACGTTCTCTGTTGTGCAAAACAACATTCAGGCTCATCGGCCCTCCCATTCCACTAAATAATGCTGTTTAAAAAAGAGCATCATGCAAATAAGATTTCATTACGATCAAATTTGTAAAACTAATCAATAGCTTGCTTCTGATAATCGTTTTATATATTGATTTTCTGTATTGAGCACAATCGTTTCTGCAGAAGAAACGCTGCTGGTGTAAAAGTATAAGCATTGTTTGCAGCAAAAGTTGTCATGACACACTGCTTCGGCTCCGCTCATGCACAGCTTCACCGTGCAATGCAAAAGAGGCGTCACAAGCAGCACAGCCACTGAATGAGAATCGCTCACTTACTGTAAGTTGGCTCCACACTAACAGGTTCAGAACAACTCGAATTGGGTGGGGGATGTCACACTGTTTTCGCTGATCTTGCCCTCCTAGTCAGTGAACCTGTCACACTTATCGATTAAAAATGGAGGGAAGGTGTCACACTTAATAACTGCCTTTGACTTTTATCAATGCTTCATTGTCACGTCCAACCCGATCTCATGAAAATTCATAAATACTTTACGAGTTGGCTATATCGTGTGGTCTCGCATGATGTTGTTTCGAATAAACTCGTACGACTTCATCACGTACAAATTCCCAGGTGTCTAATGCGGTGTTAAGGGCATATTTATTAATATTATGCCCTCACGCAAACCTGATCAGAAGAGTGTGTAAACATGATACGAAGCAAGAAATTTTCACGTATTTGATGGAAATGTTGTCCAGTGACATCATTGGCTGTAGTGAAAGTCGTAGGAATTCAAACGAGTGTAGTCATACAATTTAATTCGAATTAGCCAAATTTAGAAAAGCCATACGAATCCTGACGATTTTGCTGTGAGAGTGTGTTGTTTTCACAGCCAATCAACCTGAAGCTTTTGATTTCACAGGCATTTTTCAATATCACTCCAAAAGTCTGCAGCATCTGCTGTGTTTGTTTGTTTGTTAGTTAAAGTCATGTGCTATTGAGGACGCATAGTATAAAGAAATTGCATTTTCATTCACACATTTATTGTCACATTGTACAAAGAGCTGTGCAACAAACGTGTCATTTGTAGAAAATTAGCTATTCAAAAGTATATTAAAACACCATGAACAAAAATAAAACAGAAGTACAAACTTGTAAGGTATGCATATTTATTATACATAATATTATATACATTTAGACTACAATATATTTATATAATCTAAAGCTTTATCCAAATATAAAGCTTATGTTTAAATTATATAAAATAATAGAAGACCCAGGTATTAAACGTAAAAGGTTTTAAACATTTATAGTCACGTTGTGCAAAGATCTGGGCAGCAGAGTTTTTTTTTTTTTTTTTTTTAAATCGTCTGTATTAGAAATGCTATACAAACATACTTGTTGAACATCCAAATTCATGTTCTGTCGGCTTTCGCAAGGTAATATTTTAAAATGGACCAAAACTGGAAAATGTACTCTGTTTTATAAATTTGTATCCATCATTAGTTAAATGCTGCATTATTTCTGCATTGAAAAGTACCTATTCTCACAGTAAAAGAGTCTTTTCTGCCACAATACAAAAGGAGTGATCGTAAAATGCATTCAATAAAAACAGACTGTTGTGGCTCATTTTAGTGCAAGAAAAAAGCTTGGAGTGCAATGAAAACATTCACATCAGCTTAACGCTGAATACCAGTGGGACGCTCAAAATGTATCTGAAGCATGCACACGTGCATAGGCCAACAATTAAAAATATTGCAGACGGAATGCAAGAACGCATACTGTGAGAACTGGACACATTGACAAAGTCAGTGCAAAACAGACTGCTGTCAACTGTAGGCTTGTTCATTGATACGGGAACAAAACGAAAAATATACTGTGTTCTTAAGCCAATTTTTGTATTGTCTATTCAGTGCTTTATTCATCTGCCATATAATGCAATTTATGTCAAACTTAATTTCAGTTTGAATTGTATATATTATTTGAATATTTTATTCATAATTAATTTAATTATTATACCTTTCTCAGAAAATAATGATTTTGCGATTAATTACGATTAATTTGTTATATTATAAATAGATAATATTTGAAAGTATGTATACATTGCTAGCCAAAGGTTTGGAATAATGTAAAAATTTTGCTGTTTTTGAAGGAAATGTATAGTTTCATTCACCAAAGGGGCATTCAACTGATCACAAAGTATAGTCAGGACATTACTGATGTAAAAAACAGCACCATCACTATTTGAAAAAAGTCATTTTTTATCAAATCTAGAAAGGCCCCATTTACAGCAGCCATCACTTCAACACTTTATCCTTGAGTAATCATGCTAAATTGCTAATTTGGTACTAGATCATCACTTGCCATAATATCAAACAAAGCTGAAAGCTATTTGGTTTGTTAAATGAAGCTTAACATTGTCTTTGTGTTTGTTTTTGAGTTGCCACTGTGTGCAAAAGACTGGCATGTTTTAAGAACAATATTTGGCCAAAAATGGCAAAAAAAAAGAAAAGGCTTTCTCTAGAAACTCGTCAGTCAATTTATTGTTTTGAGGATTGAAGGCTATACAATGCTTGAAATTGCCAAAAATTGAAGATTTGAGAACTGAAGACAACTGGTTCTAACAAGGACAGAAAGAGATGTGGAAGACCAGATGTACAACTAAACAAGAGGATAAGTACATCAGAGTCTCTAGTTTGAGAAACAGATTCCTCACATGTCCTCAGCTGACAGCTTCATTGAATTCTACACGCTCAACACCAGTTTCATGTACAACAGTCAAGAGAAGACTCAGGGGTGCAGGAATTATGGGAAGAAATACAAAGAAAAAGCCACTTTTGAAACAGAAAAACAAAAAGACAATGTTAGAGTGGGCAAAGAAACACAGATATTGGACAACAGATAATTGGAAAAGAGTGTTATGGATCTTAACCCCATTGAACTTTTGTGGGATCAGCTAAACTGTACGGTGTGTGAGAAGTGCCGACAAGACAGCCACATCTATGGCAAGTGCTACAGGAAGTGTGGGGTGAAATGTCCCCTGAGTATCTGGACAAACTGACAGCTAGAATGGCAATGATCTGCAAAGATGTCATTGCTGCACATGGAGGAGTTTTTGATGAGAACTTTTTGAAGTAGTTTAAGTTTTAAATACACAAATATATATATTTATATAGTGTTGCTGAAGTGGCATGGGGTGTAATGTTGGTGTGGATGTGCTTTTTTCGTGCATATGACACAGGTTCAAATCTGTCTTTTGTACAACTTTTTACCATCCTGTTTCCTGTCTCCACACCTAAAATCTCTTTTAATACTACTCATAATAATAAAAGGAATACAAAAAGTTGATCCTATAATTTTATCATGGTGAAGGTAGGGAGTTGAGAGAACATTTTTGATCTAGTTAAAATGAACCATGGTTCCCCTTCTGTCACTTGACGTTGTGTCGAATGAAGTGAAACAACTGGGATGCCAAACTTACCTCTTAACCTGAGAAAAGGCCAATGTCAAGTTGGCAGACAGAATTAGCATGCCCCGCCCCAGACATACGGGTAAAAAGGGAAGCAGGGCAACGAGTTCCAGTCAGAATTTTTCTTCGGAGCCGAACAGTTGTGCAACAGCAAGGTGAGTTCACCACTGTTCCACTCACCTCTACTGGCGATAAGCACTGCTGTTGGATCTATGGCGCGTTTCCAGCTGGCATTCTCTCTTTCTGCGCGTTGTGCAGTCCACGCCCCTGGGCGCTTCGACAGCGCTTTCAGTAATTATTTATACATACATAAATATATGGTTCAGTTTCCTCATGGTTTGGTTTTATTATTTCAAACAAAGAACCACTTTCATTGCAACAGAAAACAGATATACGATTAGTTTTGTTTTCACTGTCAAAGACAATAATAAAATAAGCGCCATGAGTGTTCAGCATAACATGACATACAGTATTTCCAGTATAAACTCCAAAACTTCTCCAGTGACAAATCATTAGGACCATTGGCATTAGCATGTTGCTAATCTAATGCTGCATTACTCTCTAATAATCTTAAACCTACAGTGCATAGCACACACAATATTGGGTAAAACTGTTTATTTTATATTGAACTATTAAACAGAAAATATAAATTAAACTTGAAATAGATTTGAACTATTATTTATTCATATTTTTAGGTATGGAATGAATTATAAGTATGCTTCTCTTGCTTCGTCTATCATCTTGGTTAGTTGTAGTACTCTCTGGGATACATGCAATACTACCTTAAAGTTTGTGCAAAAGAATGTAGCTAACTTTCGACCAACTGTCAGTCTGAGGTTCTGGAAAAGAGCAATAATGTAGCACAGTGCTTTTCAAACTTTATTCAAGCAACCCATAATAAAAAATAAATAAATACATACTTAAATAAATGTATGTAACACACATAACACACATGTTAAATCCTCAAAATAACCAAATAAATATTTTCAATACATTTTCATTCGTCCTTCCACAAAATTGTACCTGACATGTAAACAGCATGTAAATATAACAGAGCATTGCTATGCAACACAAATAAAAATAGCTATATGGGTGCTGTGCTGTGAAATGGTAAAAATTTGCTGGGCATCATAGCTGTTACTCTCTTCCATGCATTTTAGCATGACTGGAATGCTCTATTAACAAATCATTAAGCATTAAGGACCAGAACTATCCATTTTTTAGGGTCATGTCTAGAAGCAAACCACAAACTAGATAAAGTCTTGTGAAAACTGCATGCAACAGTTATACACTGTTTATTTGGAGTCCTAGAGAAACCCTACACTTAACCTTACCCCTACCCGTAACAAGCCCCATGGTTCCTTCAAGGCACAACCATTTTATAATGTGCATTTAGCACTATTGCTACCTAAAGAGATGTACATTGTTGTATTTCTTATTATTTAAAATGATATATATCATTTGGCCGTTTCCCCCAACCATTCTTCAATTCATGAGACCCATTTGAGGGTTTGGGATCCAGGGTTTGAAATCCACTCCAGTACCAGGCAAGAATAAGATAGATGGACAGACTGAGGGAGAGGGAGAAACACAGGAGAGCGAGAAACACAGTGCCACATCTCTAAAGAATAGGACACCACAGTAGTAGGCCAAATATAATTTTCTCCCTTCCCTTACCACTTTCATCTGTCTAGTTGGTCAACTGGCTAGCCAGTGCTCCAAAAACATGACAGAGGATAGCCGAGGGGAATGTGATCTTTGGCATATGCTGAGAGCTAAGGCTGATGCACAGCCCATTATGCAGCCCGACCTGACATTGTCCACATCTAAAGTCCCCAGCATGACTGGCTGTCTGCACCACGCTTGCAACATCAACACACACAGAGCTTGGGTGGTTGTGCTGCAATCACAGTGGAAGCCTTTAACTTATAGGCGGTCCAAACAGTGAAGAAAACACATCCCATAATGCACCTCCTCGCTGTGAGCACTTGAAGAAATGGAGGCTGAGGAGCAGCAGCCGAATGCAGTTGCCATAGCTGCACCATTACTTATTAGGATTGGCATTTTGTTTTCCACACAGGAGGTAAGTGCACTGCTGCTCTATATGGCTCTAGTGATTACTGCTGCCTCTCCACAGGGACAGAATGGGGAAACAAGCAATGCAAAGAAATGATTCATGAGTAAGTCACTTATAGATTAAAGGTGCTTATAAATCATGTATATTTTCTTTTTTTGCCTATTTTTTTGGCCTACAGTTCTGTAGGCCAAAAAAGAGGATTCTACATCGGCAGGCTTTGTTTGATACAGCTGTGACATTTTAAGGCCCTGGCAACAACAATTTGAAAGGTAGCTGCACATCTATAGCACACTCCTTATGATTTATTTTTTATTGTAAAAAAATGACTTCGACATGCATGGCACTATGATGGTTCTAGAGATCATGGAATACTTTGTCTGTTAAAGTGTCTTAAATGCATATGTAATGCTTTCAGTCTTGTACTTTTAGTGCCCTTAGACGCAGACATTTATGCTGCATCTTAAAGAGCGCTCTGATTCCATTGATTTCAATGGCAATGTTGAGTATCCCACCCAACCCTCAGGCTGTTATAATGTCATATTAAGTCAACAATTGTTTTGATGTACTTTTTTAAAGAAAAAAAATTTGAAGCCTGTTTGCTCTAGCTTTTCCAGGAGAGCTGAAGGACAATATTTGCGCTGTCACTTTATGAATACTTTATTCCCTATTAATAATGTCTATGCAGTTTTCTAAAAAAGCAGACTCATTCAAAAGAAAATATGAATAAATATCTGCAGTCCACAGAATTGACAATATTTTTTTTTTTTTCAAATGTACATCCAAGGTGCTAGTATCACCTCATCTGCTGTCTTTATTGTACATTTGTATGATTCAATGTTTGTAGGTTTCGACTTTCTAAATAAATATATTACCATGCACATAATGGTTACAGTGCACACTTTCCCTGATTGGCTGTTTATTTTGTGTAGAATGCCATTTAATTGACAGAACTGTCTTTAGAACTAATGTCGCCGTGGCAACGCGGCGATGATTAACAGTGATGTAGATTGTTTGCGAGGGGGAATGAGTTTCGGGGGGGGAAAAAATGCTCGTTTTTATAGTACGATTCTATCGACTGTGTTTCAACTGCGTCCTAACCTAATGGGCTTTATAATTAACAGCAGCAATTTTTCAGCAAATGGAGGCCCCTCTGTTTAGAGTACAGTGGGTGGCAGGGAGACGAGGAGTTGACATTTCTCAAAATGCATTTGATTGATCCTCACCTCCCCACTGTGTGCTGAAGTTGAAAAGGGCAAAGTAGATATTTTCCCCTTCAATTCCATTAAGGGTGGGCTTTAGCACAGTGAATATCTTATACTTGGTACTTGCTTTCATGCAATGCCATCTTCCTTGATCCCAGCCTTGTTTGGTGCATGTTGCGAGTTTTTGTTTTCTTTTTTGCCATTTGCAATACCAGGTACCTGTATACAGAACATTGAAAAGGGACTTCAAAGAGAAGAAAAAATGAATTCATGTCTTCAAACACCAAGGATTATGCGATTTACACCTCTACTAGGTGCTGTATTGATTAGGGAATGATCAACAAAAAACAAAATCACAGTTGCCAACAATACCATTTTTCCTTCTAACAAATATGTTTGTCAAGAACTGTTTTGTCACCTACCCTGCTGATATGAAGAAAAGTGAGACAAGCTCATTTATGGTGATGTTTCAGGTGACAAGATGAGCTTTGTGTAATTTTATCTTACAAAGTTCTCTAATAATTAAGAGCTTCTTCCTCTATCCACTGTTACATTTGTGACAGAAGAAAGTGTGAATTCACATTAATTAGTGTTGCTTGCTAAAACCAGCATCACTTTTACTCTTACTCTGGCACATACTGTATTTATTCATAATGTTCCTGTTGCTTAACTGGTAGAATGTGGCAGTAGAAATGGCAAGGTCATACATTACATTTCCAGGGAATGCGGAATGTGGGTAGTTGATACACAACATTAACATGTTAAATTAATATCAAGTTTTTTTGTTAAAATATTTTTATTAATGTACAAGGGAAAGCGTATATTCTAGGTGCCACCTGTAACCCATTAGTGGGATCTAACACCGTAAAAAAAAAAAAAAAAAGAAAAGGAGGAAAAATATCTACTTGGGTCTGAGCTCACCAAATACGTATAAATCACAATTTATAAGTATCTGGAGTCCCGGGTTCGGGGTCTCACACCTTGCATTAAATCAAAAGAAAAAAAAAATATTTATAATATTAAATGTGTGCCTGCACTCGTTTAAATGGTTGTCTATAGTCCTAAACTAAATAAAAAAAAATAATAAACCCATGAGTGAAATAACAAGAATTAATGAATAATAATAAAATAAATGAAAACCAATTCACTGAAGTTTCTCTTTCCTTTAAATTCAACTTGCACATATCACTTTGTATACACACAGCACATGAGACTTTGTCATTTACAATCTCCACTCAATAACAAGCAAAATATATCATTCATCAATGACAATGAAGAAAATTAAAAAAAAACTTGTATGTGTAAACTGAAGTCTGAGTGCAATGCAATTGAGTCAGATCCTTTTGTTTGGATGTAATTGACTCAGTTCAGCTCGTGCAGAAATGTAATTGATTCAGTTCAATTCGTTTGAACGTGACTCAGTTCAGCTCGTGTAGAAATGTAATTGATTCAGTTCAATTCGTTTGAACGTGAAATGCGAATGCCCACCACAATCCTTGCAGGAATGAACGATACAAATCTTTTTTTTTTTTTTTCCTCCTCGCGAAGGCAGAGACTCGGATGACGAAACTCCTCCGGCGCAGTTGGAATCCAGCGCAGTTCTCCCTCAATGCGCGAATCCAACACACTCACCGAGCGTTGAAACAATCCCAACTAATGCAATAAAACAGTTCAGACAACCTTTTAGCAAATTATTGACAACGATGGTTTAGATTAACGATAGCCACACATGTGGTTCGCGTCTCTCTCTTCAATGAGCTGGCGCGCATGTGACGTCAGCACCCATCACAAAATGCATTTAACATTCATAACTTTTCAACTTAAAACATTATTCCCATTACATAAATGTGCAAACAGGTTTTAACAAGTATACTACTACAGCATAAATGCTTTACATGTGTTAAATGCACACTCTATACTAAATTACGAACAGCATTAATCATCCACATTTTCATATATGAACAAACACAAACTTAAACATTATTTATGAAAATACGAAACAATTGTGACTTACCTAATGCAATAAAACAGTTCAGACAACCTTTTAGCAAATTATTGACAACGATGGTTTAGATTAACGATAGCCACGCATGTGGTTCGCGTCTCTCTCTTCAATGAGCTGGCGCGCATGTGACGTCAGCACCCATCGACGCAATACTTTATTAATTTTGTCCCTCAGCGAAAACAAAATAATATATAAAATAAAATTTATGTCTGAACATTTCATGCATTAGAAAAGAAAAAAATATGAAAATCACAAAAAAAAAATTACACATGAAAAATACATAGAAACACAGCCTCAATTAATTGGGTGGGTTACACACCTCTGGATTTTTTAAAGGCCTTTTTGCCTTTAATAGTCAACATTTTCATTTTAAATCCTGACTTTAATTGTAGTCTCTCATTTAATAGGTGTTTTTCAACTTGTTGCAATTTCATGTCCCAGGGGTTGATTTTCCTTCAAATGAACTGATTTCATTATATGAAGGCCACATTAAAACTGACCAGGACTTCATCAATAATTTTTGGTACTTGTCAAATGTCTTTTATGTACAGATTTGACTGATTTAGCCTTGTCTCAGACCCAGACTTTAAATTCTAAACTATGAAAATCCATGATAAAAATGAGTACATGTTTAAAACCCACCACACCAAACAATTTTGCCCCTATTAAATTTTTTCAAAATTCAAGTTAAATATCACCTGTGAGCAGATTGTTTCCATTCAAGCTTTAATATTGCCAAGTTATGCAAAAAGTGTGAAAATATCATCTAATTGTGTGTATTTAGGATGTTAGCAACAAAATTAGACCTTTCAAGAAAACTAAGTCAAACATTTTATTTTAAAAATATTAAAATTTAATTTCCATCAGCGTTAGTTCACCACTGAATTCTTTTAAACACAATACAGAATTTGAGATGTGCTGGAAATGACACTCTGCTGTGAATTTTCATTAATTAAAATTATTATTTAATTATTTTTAAACACTATAAAGAATCATATCTTATCTAATTCCACAACAGGGCTCCAAACAAAAAATCAATTAAGGAGCCACTGGCTCCTATAGGGGGAAAAACAGGCGCCAAATATTTTCATTTTTAACTCCTTCCATTCCTTTTCGTCCCGCAGCTCACATGCAAAGGTAACTTGCACGTGCTAACAGTGTAGTCTGTGGAGCATTCTTCGCAATTATGTGATCACGTGCATTTTTTATGCTCGTTACTGTCACCGTGTTTTCTCACAGTCTCTTTTTTTTGAAATGGTTAGTTCCTGCAATGAACTCCGTTTTCCCCGCTATTTCTTTTGATATAAACTTTTGTAATGTATTTCGGGAAATGTAATGCAAATTTTAAAATCAAAGGGAGTAAAATTTTACTGGTCGCCAATGGCGACCTTGACAGAAATTACACTCGCAAATAAATTTATTTGGTCATAAATGTGACCATTTTTAGTCGCAGTTTGGAGCCCTGCACAAGGATGATGATTTATCGACTTTATAGACATTACATTTTTATCGTCTGTTAATGCTGAACTTCTGTAAAGCTGCTTTGAAACGATGTGTGTTGTGAAAGGCGCTATACAAATAAAATTGACTTGACTTAAAAAAAAATTTAATAAAAATGTATGTAAGGTCATAAAAACTGCATGCAAAAAATAAAAAAAGAAGCTGTTTGAAATAGTTTATTTTTTAAGTAAATCAGGTCACACCACAGGACATGTCAACTTTCCAAAAGTATTTCAACTGCTCATTTACTGCTAAATTATAAATCTATAATCAGGGTTGGGGAGTAATGGATTACATGTAATGGGATTACGTATTTAAAATACAAAATATAAGTAAATACAGTTACAATTTAGATAATTGGTAGCTAGAATACAGTTACATTCAAAAATTAATTTGATTACTGAAGAGATTACTTTGCATTTTATTGTCATTTGTTTCATTTAATATTTAGTCCTTTCAGATGGAAAACATTTATACATATAAATGATGCAGTCCAAAGTGCATCTGAACAGCAGTGAAACACTTTCTTATGATGTGTTACATTCATACGAGCAGACAGAGAAGTACGTTTGAAGTAAGTTTGGAGCAGATCAAATAGAAATAAACCTTGTGTAAATTGTCAGCTTTACACTAAGCTAAAATGCTATTTCTAGCCATTTCACATGCACATGTTACCAGACATGATCATATTTTATTATCAAGAAAATTCACGTTAGATCATAATTTATTTTTTCCTAGTAAGATCTTTGATATTAGAGCAAAATTCGTATTCTAAATAATAATAATGTTTTCCTGTAAAAATATCTAAAAATCCTTAAAACAAGATCAGTTTGATTAATATTGAAACAACACTGCATAAAATATTTAGTTTTTTTAGAGAATGTATTTTTAACAAGTGTATTTTGTCTTACTGTACTGGCAGTTTTTATAATCAAAACAGTGTAAAATCTACCAGTACTGAAGAAGTAATCCAAAGTATTTATAATACATTACTGACCTTGAGTAAACTAACGGAATATGTTCCAAATTACATTTTACGCACATGTATTCTGTAATCTGTGGTGGAATCAATTTCAGAAGTAACCCTCCCAACCCTGTATATAATGTATATATAATGTATTTCATAAATGCAATGTCTATTTGAATAAATGCATTGTATTTAAATATCAGACAAACTGTAGTGAGATTTAGACTTGAGGCAGAAAGAGACCCCCAGACAACCACCCCTGAATATCTTAGCAGTCACAAAGCAATGCTCTTGCAGCCACCCACAACACCCTGGCATCATGGTGTTGAAATAGTACAGGAAAGCACCACTCACATTTTTCTTCAGAAAATGCTAAACTTTGTGTATCACATTATTATTTATCTAGGACACCTTAATTAAATGTTTATACTTTGCATCTTAATACACTTGCTATGTTTTTGAACAGTATGATGCCATTTTGTCCCAAGAAATTAGCATAATGCCTCACCAACTACTGGGGGACTGCACCAGCTTTCTGTAAGCATCAGAAGTAAATTTCTAGCCTTGAGCTGCATAACATTGGTCCATTAGCAAGCCAAATAAACAAAGACATGCAAACTGATCCTCTGCTCTGTGGTTCATTTAAATAGAAAGTAATAAAGACTGCTAATAAGGTGAGTGAGCCAGTACAGGAAAGACCCTCCCTCTCAGTAATGAGGCTCTCTGTAAATGTATTGCAGCAAATACCAAAGCTTGCCCTGCAGTTTCCACAGCACAGATTGATGAATCAGATCCAGGGAGGACAGACATCGGTACTTGGAAGAAAAAAATTGTATATCCCTCTCTTGAAGGTGGAACATACCTAAGATATTTCATTTGTTTATTTCTGAAACTTTTCAGAGGCTAATATATTAGAAATTAGACACATCAAAAAAATAAAAAAATATAAATTGTAATTGTTTTTTAGTGTTTTGCAAATGCTTGATTATACAGTCACACACACACACACACACACACACACACACACACACACACACACACACACACACACACACACACACACACACACACACACACACACACACACTCATCCACGCATGCACAAACACGCACAAGTTTGTTTCACTATATCAGTGAGAACATCTCATAGACTTGATTTCTTTGTAGATTTACAGCTAAACATGATTTCACTGATTTATGAGCCCTTTTACCAGCGAGAACCACCTAAGATGTCCTTACTGGTCTCTCTCATACACACACACACACACACACACACACACACACACACACACACACACACACTTTGGCAGCATTTTGTTTCTGCTATAACAAATGCAAAATCTCTTTCAAAAGAATTACAGTTTTTTTTTTTTTTTTTTTTTTTTTACAATCATTTTCACACATTTCTCAAAACATTTTTGAAATGGTTCCTTTAGCAAGCATGGATCAACAACAGAGAAAGAGGAGTTGACAGGAGAAGGAGTGTATTGCAAATGTGTAGTAGAAGAACAATGAGGGAAGACCAATAATTGTCTCTGATGAGATAAGGTTATATAGGCTAAGTTTGTAAATCTATATTTGTTTGTTTTTAATCGAGTACTGGAATTACCATTTCATTTTTGGATTTTGATAATTATTTTGTATATAATACAGATAGATGTTCTGCTTATTGTAATCTTTTTTATTTTGGAATTATTGTGCCACATGCTCACATATGTAAAAATCATACAGTACATCACACTGATCAAAGTTTCAGCATTTGAGATTAATTCCATACATTGTAGAATGGAGTATATTCTATACAGTGAAGTGTTTTGTAGCAGAATAATGGTTTACATACGTAAAAAAAAAATCAAGCATACCTTAAGCTAAAACTAAACATCTTGTAATGATTCCTGATGTTTGTGTTTATTAGGTCATGTGTTTTTGAGTGACAAAATATTTCACTGGGAGTGCTTTCGAATATTTCATCTTGCCAGTGTTTTGGTGAAATGAATTGATTTTTAGAGTTGCTATGATTGTTGTAGGACGTTTTGGATGAAAGATTAACTTTTGTGCTAGTGTAAATGTTGGTAGAGATGTCTGCCTGAAAAGTTTTGAAAATGTGTTCTAAGTATTGAGAAATGTGTGAAAATGATTGTAAAAACTGTGATGAAAAATTTGGAAATTTTACGTCTCAGAGGTTGCTCTTACATAGTTCAGGAGACTTAAAGTTATGCCCATCATCCCTACAGAAAAAATCCCCATCTTGAACCAGCCTAAACAGGTTTGTAGGTGTTAACTTGTCTCCAACACTGGTTTGGGGACTTTTCAACTGGTCAGCCTGGGAGACCTGCATAAACCAGTTAAAGGGTTAATTCTCTCATCATTTACTCACCCTCATGTCATCCCAGATGTGTTTGACTTTTTTCTTCTGCATAACACAAATGAAGATATTAAGAAGAATATTTCTGCTCTGTAGGTCCTCACAATGCAAGTGAATGGGTTCCAAAACTTTGAAGCTCCACATGAACGCCGACACAAGAAAACCATATCTTTTGAAGTGATATAATGTGTGGGTGAGAAACGTATAAATATTTATTTTTTTTTAAAACTCCACTTTCACTTGGTTCCTTTTTTTGTTTTTGGCTAATCATATTCACGCCGAGGCGTGAAATAGACACGCCGGTCCACTCGTGGATGCGTGTCTATTTCACGCTTTGCCTCCTCTAGGCGTGTACATGACACGCGCGCGTCTACGTAGAATACCGGCAGGGGGCAATCGTTTCCTCAACGCCAACAACTCTCCGCGCACCAAAGAGGAAGCGATATATCGCGTTCTCCAGTTCCGGTTAGCAGGATATATATTTTTGTATATAAATACACTTTTTAAATAAATAAATAAATATATATATATATATATATATATATATATATATATATATATATATATATATATATATTTATTTATTTATTTACATCAGCACAAGATACTCGACAGCCCACACACACACACACACACATATAACAACGTTAGGCTACAGCAACGTTAGGATTTCTTCATGAAAGCAGCACTATAATGAACCTTTATTTGTCACATATGGTCACAAGTGAAAGTAACCGGCGAAATTGGCCGGCATCCTGCCCGCACGAACGTGCAACGCGACGACAACGGTATCGCTTCCTCTTTGGTGCGCGGAGAGTTGTTGGCGTTGAGGAAACGATTGCCCCCTGCCGGTATTCTACGTAGACGCGCGCGTGTCATGTACATGCCTAGAGGAGGCAAAGCGTGACACCGACACGCATCCGCGAGTGGACCGGCGTGTCTATTTCACGCCTCGGCGTGATATCGGGTTGCTTCTTCATGCATATTTCCAATTTATAGGAAAAAATAATACTTTTTTGAGTGAACTATCCCTGTAAGTCCAGCTATAGAAACAATAGATATACTGATGAGATTTAATTTGTGATTTTTCTTTCCTACAGGCCACTCCATCCCCTCCTTCCTACAGGCCACTCCATCCCCTCCCCACCACACTGTAGATAACTTTTTTCACATGACAGGTGTTGTCTTGAGTGTTGGGGGAGGGAATACAAACAAAAGAAGATTTTATCACACAGTGACAACTTGGCTTTGTTCCTCACCAGGAACATCAGACGTTATAATCACCTGCCTTCAGTGAACTGCCATTGAAAGGTTGTAATCTACAATGTCTGAACACCAATTATCGTCCAAATGAAGTCTCACAAAGTGTCTCTGTCATCTCCAGGACAGGTTGCTCGAGATATTCTGTGAAGTTGTCATAATTATCTTCTTTGTCACTATTGTTGATAAGATAAGATCACTTACAGCTACTGTGAATTAAAAATTTTAAATGGCAATAGTATGACATATTCAATTTTCAAAAAAAATTTTTTTTTTTAATTGCACAGTTAACAAGCATTTCGCTAAAGGATTTCATGGATATGTAGTCATCCAAGATTCTCTGCTTGAGGCCATTTTAAAACTGACTTTAAAGGTGACGTGTATTCATTTCTTTCTATGTTAAAATATTCGCTGACCTTCCAGCTTATTATTCAGGGAAAAATACATGTGAGCCTTTTGTAAGTTTATTCATTGGTAACGCCTTACCATAAGGCTCCATTTGTTAACATTAGTTTATGCATTAGGTATCATGAACTAACAATGACCAATATATTCGTTACACAATTTAAACAATCTTTGTTAATGTTAGTTAATAGGAAAAGAATTGTTCATTGTTAGTTCATGTTAGTTTATAGTGCATTAAATAATGTTAACTAATACAACTCTTGATTTAAAAAAGTCTTAGTATATGTTGAAATTAACATTATTTATTAACATTAATTAATATTAATAAATGCTTAATAAGTGTTGTTCATTGTTAGTTCATGTTAACTGATGTTGTTAACTAATGTTAACTAATGTAACCTTATTGTAAAGTGTTACCTATTCATAAACTCAATTTCGCAGAGATGCAGGTGTGCGATGCCATGCAAACATGTAGACACCCAAAGAGATTAACACATTTGATGAAAAACATGCACTTTTATAAAGTGCATAAATTAGTTAAAGTTCCTACATTATATGATAATCAAACCTGTTTAACAAATGTTTGCAGAGTCAGGTGTGTAAAAATATGGTAAATTATACTCTCTTTTGAAAACCGCACACCTGATCAACAAATGCAAGCATTGCAGCATCGTTTATCAAATTGGTCACTAGGAAATATCTCTGGTGACAATCGAACACCTGGTAAACTAACGGGAACATTGCAGTTTTGCTTATAATTTATTTTTTCAGCAAAAATGGCTAGGTTTTTAGAACCTTTTATGCTCCTCCTTTTGTATGATTTCAGGAAGAGTCAAACTCAAAATCCCATTTTGCACTGAAACGAAAATATAGCGGTGCACATAGTTGGCAAGCGCAATCGTGATCAAATCTCATTTATCATAATCAATCAATATAAACATCTAATAACCACATTATATTTTCGATTATATTTCAAACCTGACCTTCAATGCACCCATTGTGATATAATCTGTACTCCACTACTTCTGCTCTGGAGTGAAAGGTAAGATTTGTTTTAATTACAACCTGCATTAAAGAACTCATGTTGGGAGGCCTGTCCGTAAAGAAGACATGCGAAAAGGTTATCAAACATCATATAGGTAATTCTCAAAAGATGAGTACCCAGGTAGGAGTCATGTGGCACAATGCGAGGGTCGGACTGTGAACTATGAGCTCTGCGCACTTTGCTAGTTTTCAATTATATTCGATACACCCTGCAACATAACTGTTCTAGGAAGTCAACATGTCAAAGAATTCAAAATCCTTGGGCTCTGGAGATGTTAAGACACTTATGTGCTCAAACTGATACCTCAGGCAGGGCCACAGACCAGGGACTCGTGGGAGAAATTTAACGGCAACAGTCCAACATGTCTTTAATGCTGGTGAAGGCTGAAGCAGACCTGGAAAATCTGGCTGTAATACACTGATCGATAACAGCAATGGAGGCAAAATTCTCTGAGTTGGTTACAAGAATCGGGGACATCGAGAGACGGGTCGATTATCTGGAGTCTTCGGAGAGGGAATTAGCGGCTAATCTGCTAGCAAAGTAGATTTGGAACACGTTTGGGAAAAGTTGGAAGACCTTGACAATCGTAATCAGCGAAACAACGTCCAAATTGTTTGAATTCCTTAGCATGAGGAAGGTTGAGATATGGTAAAATTCCAAGATGAGCTCTTTCAGAGTCTGCTCGAAATAACAGGCCATAAACTGGAAATCGAGTGAGCTCACAAAGTCCCGGCTCACAGATCTGAGGAAGGAGACCTGATCAATTCTGGACAAATTTCTGAGATCATCCGATAAAGATCCTGTGTTGCGCGTGGCGAGGATTAAAGGAAAGCTTTCTTATAAGAATCACAGCATTTTATTATTCACGTGAACACATGTCTGGGGAGGATGAACATATGCTGTCCACAGAGGTTGCCTGAAGATTACAGCTGCCAACAGACAAGACATACCTTACCTTGGTTATCTTGAGTTGGAGGTTGAAATCATGGGTATTATTCTACCAGATTGTGGTTTTCTACAAATCACAAAAATCTTCTGCTGTACCAGCCCTCAATGACATGAACATCAATAGTAGATGTAGAAAACTGGTTCATGCAGAGTTTGATACTACCCTAGGTGGAGAGATGCAGTCTGATTGGAGCGAGGCATTTTAGCAGATGGAGAGTGCCAGCAGTCTACAGAAGCAAAGCATAGTCCGAGTAGCTGGAAAAGACATGGTACACATACCTGCTTCATCAATTATGATGGTAATGGTCAAAGGAGTATGTAAAATGATAGTTAACAGGACTTCCAGTTAGAACCAGCAAACACACCCTTACCTGGTGGTCTGATTGTTGTTTCCTCTCAAGTGTCTTCAGAGAAACAGTTTTTTCCTGTACAGGTTGTGAACCTCTCCCCAGATGATACCTGGTTACAGGTCAGATCTAGACTTGGTACTCTGTCTCATGTCGAGAGTGTGAATTCCAATGAGACTTGTGAGGTGTGAATTTCTGCTTATATTGAAGATTTCACTGTAAATACAAAAAAGTTATTGGAGGACACCCCCAAAGTGTTTCTCAACAAACTATACATTGGTCGTTCTCCTGAACAGCAGGCAGACTGAGTGATTTGTTGATTAAGTACTCTGATGTTTTTGCTCTCGAGGATGAAGACCTCGGTTTTACAGACAAAGTAAAGCTACTGGCCCTCAAATGGGCTATCTCTGAAAAATTCTATCATTATCTGCTGGGGTCCAAGTTTGTGGTCATCACAGATACCAACCCTCTGTGCCATCTAAAAATGGCCAAGCTTAGTGCAATTGAGCATAAATGGATCTCAATTAGCTGTCTTTGATTTTGAGGTGAAATTCCGCCCAGAACAGCATAATGCAGCTGCTGATGCCCTCTCTAGGCAGCCATCAGCAGGGGAGCCTGCCACTCCTGAGAATGCAGAATATGACATCTGTATTGCCATCTGCAATAAAATAAAAAAGGAACAGCCTTAGAGACTGACTTAGTGATGGATGGTGAAAAGTGCTATAGAGTTTGACAGATTTGTGCTTGTGCTTTGTGTGGAGTAGTGGATGGCAGTAACCCTCAAAGAAGTACGCCTATTCTGCCGGATTATACAACAGCTGAATTTAAGAATTTTCAATTGAAAGATCACACTCTCAGCTCTTTCAGAACCTTTTAGGAACGTAAACAAAAGTCCACCACTCATGAGCGATCTGGTCCATCAAAGTCTGTACTGTCAATGCCTGGACCAGCACCAAGAAGAACTAAAAGATCCAATGCTGGCATACACTCAAGCCCATTTAATGAGCCAAAATCAGCATGCTATACTGTATGTATAGGTGTTAACAAGCCTGGGTAATGTGTTCTTTAGAAAAGCTGCTAAACATTGAAAGATAATATATTGAGTCATCTGGGACGGTGACTTTTGGCAGGGGAGAATGTTGTCAATTGGAGAGATTTGGCTCTGGTCATGGATTTGACATGGCTCCTATAAGAGTTTTGTGACACCTGCTTTCTGGCACTCTCTTATGTTGCACACGTGTGCTGGTTGGAGACGTTGGAGCATGCGTTGTGCAGGAAAGCTCCAAGTTTTGTTCATTGGTTGCGAATTCTTTGGGTAAATATCCAATTTCACACAAGATGCTTATAAATTGCATTAAATATGTGTTCCCAAGTCATATGTTAAAACAATATTTGTTATGGGTTATTTTTGAAGTATGCATATGGATTGCATGTGCAGAGTTTGACCACATTTTGGTGCACATGCAAGGATGGGGTGGGTAAATTTAGTATTATTCCAAATCGTATTTAATAATTTATAGCCCAGAGTCTTTTCCAGTTTAGTGAATAATTGCAATACATTTTATATGTGAAAATATGAGAATTCTATTGTTTAAACAGCAATACATTTCCTTAATTTAAAAATAAGCAGGTGTTAAATGCATAAAATATTGTTGTCACGTATTTTGTGTAGTAGAGATGATGAGGCAACGGATCAATGTGCAGGCTTTTAATAAAGGTGATGATATCAAACAACATGGAGAACAAATTAAACAAATAAACTTCACACAAACACACAAGTGGTACACAGACGAGAACTGAAAAAGGAATAAACAAAACTGGAGGGTATATATACAAAAGGAACTAATGAGGGAATAGAAGACAGGTGAGGATGATGAGGAACAGACAGAAGTGATGAGGGCAGTGCACTATGGGAGATGTAGTCTGGGAGAAAACTTCAAAATAAGAGTCCTAGGGAAACTTTGAGACAGACTGTGACAACAGTGAGTGTTTAAGCATGTGTTAAATGCATAACAGGCTTTAAGTGGTTTGAGCAAATACTTAAATGCGTAAAATGCATAAAATGCTGTGAATGATAGAAGCATATTAAGGTGATATATGCTGAAGCATGGGTAGGCTAATGCCTTGCTTGTTTTTCATTTGACATTAGCCTCTACCGTATTTCATTTACGTATTTAATTTTTTGCATTTCATTTTTGTATTTAAATTTTTTTTGTAATTAATTTCCTTTTTTGTCTTATGAGCACACTGTTTTCTTTATTTGTATTTTTTATTATTAAAAAATATAGTTTGTATCCTTTGTTGTTTATATCTGTTTTAGATCTTTCTATTAGAAAAGCATTGCAATCTAAATTAAAGCTGCAAGCAGCGATGACGGGCCCAAGCCGGTGGCACCGCAACCCTGGTGCCTTTAGTTACCGGGCTCATTTCCACTTGGTGGCTTTCGGAAAACAAAGGATGATGGACACAGCAACAACTCAAAAATATAGCTGCAAGCAGCAATGCGATTCCTCCTCAAAATGGCAAATCATTTAAAATTGATCAATAGAGGGTTGGGGTTAAACCCTCCCAATGAAAAAATCCAAAAAACATGTCTTTCTGTCTGAATCCTAAACTAAACATTTTCAGTGTACAGGAAAATCCATCATGCCGGACCTTATGGATCCTGTAGGGTTTTTTGTTTACAATGAGAAATGAGGTATGTTCACCAGGTTTCAGAAAACTAAATAAATGGGGTGGAAATACAATCACTTTAAAAAAATGACATTTGGGCATGGCATGTAGCGCCCCCTAAGGGCGAATGTGAGCCATTCTTGGTTTGTAGGTTCCTGTTGGCCTGTAGTATTAATGTACCAAATTAGAAAGTATTTGACAAAAAAATGTGCAATTTGGGAATGGCCTTTAGCGCCCCCTAAGGGCGAATGTGAGACATTCTTGGTTTGTGGATTTCTGTTGGCCTGTAGTGTCAATATACCAAATTAGAAAATTTTTGACCATAAAATGGGAATTTTGGGCATAGCCTGTAGCGCCCCCTAATGGCGAATATGGGCAATTCTTTGTTTGTGGGTTCCTGTTGGCCTGTAGTATCAATGTACCAAATTAGAACATTTTTGACCAGCAAATGGGAATTTAGGGCGTGGCCTGTAGCGCCCCATAAGGGCGAATGTGGGCCACTCTTGGTTTGTGAATTCCTGTTGGCCTGTAGTATCAATATACAACATTAGAACATTTTTGACCAGAAAATGGGAATTTTGGGCATGGCCTGTAGCGCCCCCTAAGGGCGAATGTGGGATATTCTTTACGCAGTACTTCAGAGTGATGTCATCTTGAAGTATATATATATAGGTCTATTTCTAACCCACACCTATAATATCACTTCTGAAGGCATGGATTTAACCACTGGAGTGGTATGGATTACTTTTATGCTGCATTTATTTGATTTTTGTAGCTTCTGAGTTCTGATCACCATTCAAGTCATTGAAAGGTCCAACAGGGTTGAGATAATCTTCTAAAAAGCTTAATTTGTGTTCACTAGAAGAAAGAAAACAATACACATCTGGGATGCAATGAGGGTGAGTATACGATGAGAGAAATTTATTTTTGGGGTGAAAACCATTTGTAGGCCTACTTTTTATTTACTTGGAAAATTGTTACTGTCTCTTTAAGAGGATTTTAAACGCATTTCATTCAAGGCACACTCTGTGCGGCTTGTTTTAGTGAGTTTAATCTTTTGAGAACTGTGAAGTCTCATTATTTTCGTGCTGTTACATCTGTATTCATTTCAGAGATTACTTGATTGAGATTGTGAAACTACATACAACCGACAAACCTCCATGAAGATGCGAGTAAAAATGAGATGCCTCGCGCTGTCAGGCACAACGCTGATAATCATTCTCGGAAGTGTTGATACTAGATTTCGATTCGCGATTTCTTCATCAACTGTTTATGTTCACTTGGGACAAAACAGACAATATATCATGTAATTTGACATTTTGTAGTATGAAATTGTCCGTTCAAACGCAAGAAGAAGCGAATGCGATCTCTCATCGGGGCTCGTGCGTTAGACGCGACGCATCTCGCGGTTTCACACAAAACTGCTCACAAACATTTATTTGAGTTGTTTTGTCATTTTTTTCCAGAAATAACTAGCAATACTCCTACAAATAAATGCTTCGTAACTAAAACGTTTTGACTTTCTATAGAAAATATAGACAACACACGTTCTTACCTTGCAAAAATCGCCTCAGTATTTAATTTGAAGCAGTAAATCCAACACTGGAGTAAATCTCTCGTGATATCACCTTTCCATTGAAATGAAGGAAGACGGTGATGACGATACAGTTATTATTCTTGCCCAGTAACCCCTTAACCAATCACATGTGCCTTTAGCTTGTATTGTCATGAGTATCTGGGCAGACTTCAGAAATAAAATCGGTGATCGGACGACGATGACACTGAGACAGGAACCATGGGAATAATTGTTCCCAAATTTGAACGCTCTGGCTGTAAATGGTTAAAGGTTGTTAAAAATTGTATCCTCCACTCAGTTGATGTATATATTGAGTGGGGACACATTGTTTGCCTTTTTTCTGGGATTCGACTGCAAAAGAGCTCAAGCAACTGTTGAACTCAGTCCCTGCCCATTCTGGACTCAGACCTGTTGTAAATCATTGAACAATGAGGCTTGGATGCCATCTATTGGACATTTCTTGTAATTGCCACTCAGAGAATGAACAGACAGTGGATTAAACTTTAGTTTTTTAGGCTTTAGTTCTTTGTTGTATTCACCTGCTACAGCGTGTGTAACATTTTTCTGTCAACTCTGCATACAGGTGAAACTCGAAAAATTAGAATATCGTGCAAAAGTTAATGTAACCCATACTATGTTGAACACAAGAGGGCAGTATAGCCCTATGTATTACTTCACAAGCCCCCCTCCCTTCCTACTCCTCACACACAAAGTCTTAGAGAGTGACTTGCAAAATTCTGACATTTTCTCCACATTCAAACCAAAATATCTGACTTTCTGTTGGTCGGAGCTAATGACTGTAAATTAGAAAGTTGTCCGGCTTGAGGAGAACTATATCAATACCAATTTTTGTACCTGTAGATGAAACTAACCCCCCACTTTTTTGTCAAAAGGTGGCGCTACTGAGCCCCTCACCACACCCATTTCTGAAACTTTGCACATGTCTACTGGCTAATAAATGTGACGTCTCTGTCGAGTTTCATGCAATTTCAAGTATGTTAAGAGTCTCAAAAGCATCAATAAAGAAAAGTAAAGTTTGAAGTGTTGCCACGGCAACAGTATCTAAGATATCAATAATCCTTTCACAGGTCTAAATCTGCCGTGTGTTTACATTATACACGTAAAGTTTGAAGCAAATCGGGTAAAAACAAGAGGGTGATTTCAAAGCATTTTGAAAGTGACACACTTCCTGCTGCCAGTTGGTGGCGCTATAACTTTGACTCACAATAGTCACATCCATGTGATCGGCCTCTTACAACGAACACACTGCTGAAGTTTCATCAAGATCTGTTAATTTATGCAGAAGTTATAACACACTTCCTGTCTCACTTTTCTCGCCATAAATTTGTTTCCTCGCCACGGCCAAACCGTTCGAGATATCAAAAATCCGCTGGCAATTTTTCATCCTCAATGTCTTGACTTCATGCTGACTGAGATTCGTGCCGATTAAATGATTTCTCTAGGAGGAGTATTTCAAATTCCATTGTATACGTTTTCCAAACAACCCTAAATAGCCGACTTCCTGTTGGGCTGAGGTAAAAAGTAAGAGCATGAAGTATATATGAAACGATGAGATCTATATGTGTACCGACTTTCATATTATTACATGCAAGTGTGTTTGATTTATGGACCAAGGTTTCGGACCCCCTTCCAGGGGGCGCTGCTGAGCCCCCCTGCCACGCCCGGGTACCATCTTCAGCCCAGCCCTGATGGCCGCAGGTTCTGACCCGTGTGCAAAGTTTCAAGAGTTTTAGAGCATGTTAAGGCCCCCAAAAGTGCCCGAATAGTCGATAAAATAATAATAATAATAATAATTAAAGCTGCAAGCAGCGATGACGGGCCCAAGCCGGTGGCACCGCAACCCTGGTGCCTTTAGTTACCGGGCTCATTTCCACTTGGTGGCTTTCGGAAAACAAAGGATGATGGACACAGCAACAACTCAAAAATATAGCTGCAAGCAGCAATGCGATTCCTCCTCAAAATGGCAAATCATTTAAAATTGATCAATAGAGGGTTGGGGTTAAACCCTCCCAATGAAAAAATCCAAAAAACATGTCTTTCTGTCTGAATCCTAAACTAAACATTTTCAGTGTACAGGAAAATCCATCATGCCGGACCTTATGGATCCTGTAGGGTTTTTTGTTTACAATGAGAAATGAGGTATGTTCACCAGGTTTCAGAAAACTAAATAAATGGGGTGGAAATACAATCACTTTAAAAAAATGACATTTGGGCATGGCATGTAGCGCCCCCTAAGGGCGAATGTGAGCCATTCTTGGTTTGTAGGTTCCTGTTGGCCTGTAGTATTAATGTACCAAATTAGAAAGTATTTGACAAAAAAATGTGCAATTTGGGAATGGCCTTTAGCGCCCCCTAAGGGCGAATGTGAGACACTCTTGGTTTGTGGATTTCTGTTGGCCTGTAGTGTCAATATACCAAATTAGAAAATTTTTGACCATAAAATGGGAATTTTGGGCATAGCCTGTAGCGCCCCCTAATGGCGAATATGGGCAATTCTTTGTTTGTGGGTTCCTGTTGGCCTGTAGTATCAATGTACCAAATTAGAACATTTTTGACCAGCAAATGGGAATTTAGGGCGTGGCCTGTAGCGCCCCATAAGGGCGAATGTGGGCCACTCTTGGTTTGTGAATTCCTGTTGGCCTGTAGTATCAATATACAACATTAGAACATTTTTGACCAGAAAATGGGAATTTTGGGCATGGCCTGTAGCGCCCCCTAAGGGCGAATGTGGGATATTCTTTACGCAGTACTTCAGAGTGATGTCATCTTTAAGTATATATATATAGGTCTATTTCTAACCCACACCTATAATATCACTTCTGAAGGCATGGATTTAACCACTGGAGTGGTATGGATTACTTTTATGCTGCATTTATTTGATTTTTGTAGCTTCTGAGTTCTGATCACCATTCAAGTCATTGAAAGGTCCAACAGGGTTGAGATAATCTTCTAAAAAGCTTAATTTGTGTTCACTAGAAGAAAGAAAACAATACACATCTGGGATGCAATGAGGGTGAGTATACGATGAGAGAAATTTATTTTTGGGGTGAAAACCATTTGTAGGCCTACTTTTTATTTACTTGGAAAATTGTTACTGTCTCTTTAAGAGGATTTTAAACGCATTTCATTCAAGGCACACTCTGTGCGGCTTGTTTTAGTGAGTTTAATCTTTTGAGAACTGTGAAGTCTCATTATTTTCGTGCTGTTACATCTGTATTCATTTCAGAGATTACTTGATTGAGATTGTGAAACTACATACAACCGACAAACCTCCATGAAGATGCGAGTAAAAATGAGATGCCTCGCGCTGTCAGGCACAACGCTGATAATCATTCTCGGAAGTGTTGATACTAGATTTCGATTCGCGATTTCTTCATCAACTGTTTATGTTCACTTGGGACAAAACAGACAATATATCATGTAATTTGACATTTTGTAGTATGAAATTGTCCGTTCAAACGCAAGAAGAAGCGAATGCGATCTCTCATCGGGGCTCGTGCGTTAGACGCGACGCATCTCGCGGTTTCACACAAAACTGCTCACAAACATTTATTTGAGTTATTTTGTCATTTTTTTCCAGAAATAACTAGCAATACTCCTACAAATAAATGCTTCGTAACTAAAACGTTTTGACTTTCTATAGAAAATATAGACAACACACGTTCTTACCTTGCAAAAATCGCCTCAGTATTTAATTTGAAGCAGTAAATCCAACACTGGAGTAAATCTCTCGTGATATCACCTTTCCATTGAAATGAAGGAAGACGGTGATGACGATACAGTTATTATTCTTGCCCAGTAACCCCTTAACCAATCACATGTGCCTTTAGCTTGTATTGTCATGAGTATCTGGGCAGACTTCAGAAATAAAATCGGTGATCGGACGACGATGACACTGAGACAGGAACCATGGGAATAATTGTTCCCAAATTTGAACGCTCTGGCTGTAAATGGTTAAAGGTTGTTAAAAATTGTATCCTCCACTCAGTTGATGTATATATTGAGTGGGGACACATTGTTTGCCTTTTTTCTGGGATTCGACTGCAAAAGAGCTCAAGCAACTGTTGAACTCAGTCCCTGCCCATTCTGGACTCAGACCTGTTGTAAATCATTGAACAATGAGGCTTGGATGCCATCTATTGGACATTTCTTGTAATTGCCACTCAGAGAATGAACAGACAGTGGATTAAACTTTAGTTTTTTAGGCTTTAGTTCTTTGTTGTATTCACCTGCTACGGCGTGTGTAACATTTTTCTGTCAACTCTGCATACAGGTGAAACTCGAAAAATTAGAATATCGTGCAAAAGTTAATGTAACCCATACTATGTTGAACACAAGAGGGCAGTATAGCCCTATGTATTACTTCACAAGCCCCCCTCCCTTCCTACTCCTCACACACAAAGTCTTAGAGAGTGACTTGCAAAATTCTGACATTTTCTCCACATTCAAACCAAAATATCTGACTTTCTGTTGGTCGGAGCTAATGACTGTAAATTAGAAAGTTGTCCGGCTTGAGGAGAACTATATCAATACCAATTTTTGTACCTGTAGATGAAACTAACCCCCCACTTTTTTGTCAAAAGGTGGCGCTACTGAGCCCCTCACCACACCCATTTCTGAAACTTTGCACATGTCTACTGGCTAATAAATGTGACGTCTCTGTCGAGTTTCATGCAATTTCAAGTATGTTAAGAGTCTCAAAAGCATCAATAAAGAAAAGTAAAGTTTGAAGTGTTGCCACGGCAACAGTATCTAAGATATCAATAATCCTTTCACAGGTCTAAATCTGCCGTGTGTTTACATTATACACGTAAAGTTTGAAGCAAATCGGGTAAAAACAAGAGGGTGATTTCAAAGCATTTTGAAAGTGACACACTTCCTGCTGCCAGTTGGTGGCGCTATAACTTTGACTCACAATAGTCACATCCATGTGATCGGCCTCTTACAACGAACACACTGCTGAAGTTTCATCAAGATCTGTTAATTTATGCAGAAGTTATAACACACTTCCTGTCTCACTTTTCTCGCCATAAATTTGTTTCCTCGCCACGGCCAAACCGTTCAAGATATCAAAAATCCGCTGGCAATTTTTCATCCTCAATGTCTTGACTTCATGCTGACTGAGATTCGTGCCGATTAAATGATTTCTCTAGGAGGAGTATTTCAAATTCCATTGTATACGTTTTCCAAACAACCCTAAATAGCCGACTTCCTGTTGGGCTGAGGTAAAAAGTAAGAGCATGAAGTATATATGAAACGATGAGATCTATATGTGTACCGACTTTCATATTATTACATGCAAGTGTGTTTGATTTATGGACCAAGGTTTCGGACCCCGTTCCAGGGGGCGCTGCTGAGCCCCCCTGCCACGCCCGGGTACCATCTTCAGCCCAGCCCTGATGGCCGCAGGTTCTGACCCGTGTGCAAAGTTTCAAGAGTTTTAGAGCATGTTAAGGCCCCCAAAAGTGCCCGAATAGTCGATAAAATAATAATAATAATAATAATAATAATAATAATAATAATAATCCTAAGGAAAACAATAGGGCCTTCGCCTTTTCAGGCTTGGGCCCTAATAATAATAATAATAATTAAAGCTGCAAGCAGCGATGACGGGCCCAAGCCGGTGGCACCGCAACCCTGGTGCCTTTAGTTACCGGGCTCATTTCCACTTGGTGGCTTTCGGAAAACAAAGGATGATGGACACAGCAACAACTCAAAAATATAGCTGCAAGCAGCAATGCGATTCCTCCTCAAAATGGCAAATCATTTAAAATTGATCAATAGAGGGTTGGGGTTAAACCCTCCCAATGAAAAAATCCAAAAAACATGTCTTTCTGTCTGAATCCTAAACTAAACATTTTCAGTGTACAGGAAAATCCATCATGCCGGACCTTATGGATCCTGTAGGGTTTTTTGTTTACAATGAGAAATGAGGTATGTTCACCAGGTTTCAGAAAACTAAATAAATGGGGTGGAAATACAATCACTTTAAAAAAATGACATTTGGGCATGGCATGTAGCGCCCCCTAAGGGCGAATGTGAGCCATTCTTGGTTTGTAGGTTCCTGTTGGCCTGTAGTATTAATGTACCAAATTAGAAAGTATTTGACAAAAAAATGTGCAATTTGGGAATGGCCTTTAGCGCCCCCTAAGGGCGAATGTGAGACACTCTTGGTTTGTGGATTTCTGTTGGCCTGTAGTGTCAATATACCAAATTAGAAAATTTTTGACCATAAAATGGGAATTTTGGGCATAGCCTGTAGCGCCCCCTAATGGCGAATATGGGCAATTCTTTGTTTGTGGGTTCCTGTTGGCCTGTAGTATCAATGTACCAAATTAGAACATTTTTGACCAGCAAATGGGAATTTAGGGCGTGGCCTGTAGCGCCCCATAAGGGCGAATGTGGGCCACTCTTGGTTTGTGAATTCCTGTTGGCCTGTAGTATCAATATACAACATTAGAACATTTTTGACCAGAAAATGGGAATTTTGGGCATGGCCTGTAGCGCCCCCTAAGGGCGAATGTGGGATATTCTTTACGCAGTACTTCAGAGTGATGTCATCTTTAAGTATATATATATAGGTCTATTTCTAACCCACACCTATAATATCACTTCTGAAGGCATGGATTTAACCACTGGAGTGGTATGGATTACTTTTATGCTGCATTTATTTGATTTTTGTAGCTTCTGAGTTCTGATCACCATTCAAGTCATTGAAAGGTCCAACAGGGTTGAGATAATCTTCTAAAAAGCTTAATTTGTGTTCACTAGAAGAAAGAAAACAATACACATCTGGGATGCAATGAGGGTGAGTATACGATGAGAGAAATTTATTTTTGGGGTGAAAACCATTTGTAGGCCTACTTTTTATTTACTTGGAAAATTGTTACTGTCTCTTTAAGAGGATTTTAAACGCATTTCATTCAAGGCACACTCTGTGCGGCTTGTTTTAGTGAGTTTAATCTTTTGAGAACTGTGAAGTCTCATTATTTTCGTGCTGTTACATCTGTATTCATTTCAGAGATTACTTGATTGAGATTGTGAAACTACATACAACCGACAAACCTCCATGAAGATGCGAGTAAAAATGAGATGCCTCGCGCTGTCAGGCACAACGCTGATAATCATTCTCGGAAGTGTTGATACTAGATTTCGATTCGCGATTTCTTCATCAACTGTTTATGTTCACTTGGGACAAAACAGACAATATATCATGTAATTTGACATTTTGTAGTATGAAATTGTCCGTTCAAACGCAAGAAGAAGCGAATGCGATCTCTCATCGGGGCTCGTGCGTTAGACGCGACGCATCTCGCGGTTTCACACAAAACTGCTCACAAACATTTATTTGAGTTATTTTGTCATTTTTTTCCAGAAATAACTAGCAATACTCCTACAAATAAATGCTTCGTAACTAAAACGTTTTGACTTTCTATAGAAAATATAGACAACACACGTTCTTACCTTGCAAAAATCGCCTCAGTATTTAATTTGAAGCAGTAAATCCAACACTGGAGTAAATCTCTCGTGATATCACCTTTCCATTGAAATGAAGGAAGACGGTGATGACGATACAGTTATTATTCTTGCCCAGTAACCCCTTAACCAATCACATGTGCCTTTAGCTTGTATTGTCATGAGTATCTGGGCAGACTTCAGAAATAAAATCGGTGATCGGACGACGATGACACTGAGACAGGAACCATGGGAATAATTGTTCCCAAATTTGAACGCTCTGGCTGTAAATGGTTAAAGGTTGTTAAAAATTGTATCCTCCACTCAGTTGATGTATATATTGAGTGGGGACACATTGTTTGCCTTTTTTCTGGGATTCGACTGCAAAAGAGCTCAAGCAACTGTTGAACTCAGTCCCTGCCCATTCTGGACTCAGACCTGTTGTAAATCATTGAACAATGAGGCTTGGATGCCATCTATTGGACATTTCTTGTAATTGCCACTCAGAGAATGAACAGACAGTGGATTAAACTTTAGTTTTTTAGGCTTTAGTTCTTTGTTGTATTCACCTGCTACGGCGTGTGTAACATTTTTCTGTCAACTCTGCATAAAGGTGAAACTCGAAAAATTAGAATATCGTGCAAAAGTTAATGTAACCCATACTATGTTGAACACAAGAGGGCAGTATAGCCCTATGTATTACTTCACAAGCCCCCCTCCCTTCCTACTCCTCACACACAAAGTCTTAGAGAGTGACTTGCAAAATTCTGACATTTTCTCCACATTCAAACCAAAATATCTGACTTTCTGTTGGTCGGAGCTAATGACTGTAAATTAGAAAGTTGTCCGGCTTGAGGAGAACTATATCAATACCAATTTTTGTACCTGTAGATGAAACTAACCCCCCACTTTTTTGTCAAAAGGTGGCGCTACTGAGCCCCTCACCACACCCATTTCTGAAACTTTGCACATGTCTACTGGCTAATAAATGTGACGTCTCTGTCGAGTTTCATGCAATTTCAAGTATGTTAAGAGTCTCAAAAGCATCAATAAAGAAAAGTAAAGTTTGAAGTGTTGCCACGGCAACAGTATCTAAGATATCAATAATCCTTTCACAGGTCTAAATCTGCCGTGTGTTTACATTATACACGTAAAGTTTGAAGCAAATCGGGTAAAAACAAGAGGGTGATTTCAAAGCATTTTGAAAGTGACACACTTCCTGCTGCCAGTTGGTGGCGCTATAACTTTGACTCACAATAGTCACATCCATGTGATCGGCCTCTTACAACGAACACACTGCTGAAGTTTCATCAAGATCTGTTAATTTATGCAGAAGTTATAACACACTTCCTGTCTCACTTTTCTCGCCATAAATTTGTTTCCTCGCCACGGCCAAACCGTTCGAGATATCAAAAATCCGCTGGCAATTTTTCATCCTCAATGTCTTGACTTCATGCTGACTGAGATTCGTGGCGATTAAATGATTTCTCTAGGAGGAGTATTTCAAATTCCATTGTATACGTTTTCCAAACAACCCTAAATAGCCGACTTCCTGTTGGGCTGAGGTAAAAAGTAAGAGCATGAAGTATATATGAAACGATGAGATCTATATGTGTACCGACTTTCATATTATTACATGCAAGTGTGTTTGATTTATGGACCAAGGTTTCGGACCCCGTTCCAGGGGGCGCTGCTGAGCCCCCCTGCCACGCCCGGGTACCATCTTCAGCCCAGCCCTGATGGCCGCAGGTTCTGACCCGTGTGCAAAGTTTCAAGAGTTTTAGAGCATGTTAAGGCCCCCAAAAGTGCCCGAATAGTCGATAAAATAATAATAATAATAATAATAATAATAATAATAATAATCCTAAGGAAAACAATAGGGCCTTCGCCTTTTCAGGCTTGGGCCCTAATAATAATAATAATAATCCTAAGGAAAACAATAGGGCCTTCGCCTTTTCAGGCTTGGGCCCTAATAATAATAATAATAATAATAATCCTAAGGAAAACAATAGGGCCTTCGCCTTTTCAGGCTTGGGCCCTAATAATAATAATAATAATCCTAAGGAAAACAATAGGGCCTTCGCCTTTTCAGGCTTGGGCCCTAATAACATCTGCTTAACATCTTTCAAAGATGTTATACAAATCATATAAATCATATACGTCTCAAAAACATCTGCTGAATGTCTTTGTGACATCCGAGAGGAAACATATTATAAACTTATTGCAGATGAGCAAACAAAATAAAAAAATACTTCCAGATGTAAACACATATAAATTGGTATGGATGATGTAAATGTGCCTCCCTAGCATCCACCAAGGGGCACTAGTTTATATTGGACTTTAACTTTGAAATATAAGTTTAGGATTGATGTCTTGACTTTGTTCCTGTTCCCTCCCTTATTGTTCGCTAGCTGTGTCTTATTACCTTGTAATGTCCTCATTATTTTTTTTCTAAGGCTGCTGTGTTTTTTGATTTTGCATTTTATTAAAGATGCACTTAGTTCTGTATCTTGATTCTCAAGACTCCATCATTATGTAGATCATAAACATTAATTTCAGTTATTTATTATATCAAAACGATTTTTTATATATTTTCAGTTTTAACTGTTTATTTGTTAAGTATTGTATAATCTAATAATGGTTAACGTAATTGTTATTGATGAAAGTTATTAAAAGTAAACAAGAGCTTTCCAATGACAAGAAAAAGTCTATTGGCAGAGACTCCATTGATAAGCTCATGCTCTATAGTGGCAACATAAACTTAAGCTATGCCAGGGCAACCCCGGCCCCGAGACGCACCTGCAAAAATTCCAGCACTGTACCGACAGCACAGTGAACTGGATTTTCACCTTGTGCTGTACACCAAGAAGCAAAAATACACCTCCTGAACGTATCAAGCCTCCTTGTTGATGGAGAATTTAGAATAAATTCTAAAACACAAATTCTTAACTCTTTGTGGTTTAGGTCAGTTTTCCCCTAAATTTTTTCTGCCATGGCACACTTTTTACAATTAAAAAATCCCATGGCACACCACTATCCCACATAAACATTGTCGATAGCTTTCCTTTTCAATAACTTGTCCAGGTTTTCATGTCTTAGTAGCGTGAAATCTGCAAGTAACCAGGCTCTTGGCTAGCTCATGAATTTTAATTAGATAATGTGATCTACAGCTCTGCACAGATTAAACAACGTCATAATAAAATAATTAATATTCATGAGCCACGCCCTTAAACATTCGCTCATGACCCAGAGAATCACAAACTACTAAACATTCAGTATTTGATCACAGAAGACTTGCCAATGACACATATGTCGAAACTTGTCCAGTAAAGAACAAATAGTAAATACATCAGCCCTTGAATGGCTGTTAGTATGAATGTAAAACAGACAGAAATCATTTTGTTTAGAATACGAAATACATACAAAAATAGTTTGTATTTAGTTTCATACAAAATAGTTTAAAAATAGAGGATAGATAAATTTACCATACAATCATGTTAAAACTACTATAACAGTCAAGCAGAGATCTATTTAAAATGAAATGACACTTGCAACGTCTTCATGGTCTTCTTGAACACAAGCCCTCAAATAAGTCTTTGAAACCCAAAAGGTGCAGGAGGTCACCGTGCTCTGTTTACAATGTCATCATACAGTTCAGTCTGTTATAATTCACTGACATCCTCAGCTGATTTTGATTAGGCTGATTTCTGAAAACAAACTCACTCCGGTTTAAGGGTGAATTTAATTCTAAGCATTATAGGGTATTACATATATTATTTAGATATGTGGACAGGATCAGTTATATAGGGTATTTTGCACGCATTCTACCACCATTATATGTAAAGATATGCTAAATTTAGAAGGTAATTTAGGGTCTTGAAATATGTGAGCTATGAACTAAATTAAACTGTCCTTATTGTACCATATTAGGTAATGAAATGTATTGCGGAATTATTCGCGTTCGACAACCATTATAAATTAGATAAATGACAAATAACTAGATTATTTGTCTTTAATAGATTCTCCACCATTGAAATCATAATACAACGTCTAGTTCTATCAGCTCACAATTTCTACTGTAAGGAATTAGCTTTAATAAGTGAATTATGATTAATTCACTTATTGGAGTAATATTATTCTCATGGCTTCTTGAAAATAATATCACATTTATTTAGTATAGTTTGTTATCTTTCAGAAACAGGGATGAGATTATTTATCAAAATATACCACAGTCACGTCATCTTTGAACACAGACAAACTTTAATACTATTCTAAACATAAATCTAATCTAACACATATATACACATACAGGTTGGTGAAAACTGTTGACAATACCTTAAGAACCATTTCATCCTTCTTTGAGTCTACATCGATTTGCTATCGGATTACCCAAATTATTTAATTAATAAACCAGCACTTTGAGCACAATATTGGAGCTGTACTTGCTTGTCTTTGTGGTGTTTCCTTCCGTTCTTTGTGTTGCTTGATTCTTAGCCGAAAGTTTGTTCAGTTAATGTTTTGATCTTCTGTATGATCAAATTTATTGTCTGTATGAATGATGATTTTGAAGTGAAGTGAAGCCTTCTCATGGGTTTGTGAACTGTAGAGAGTGAACTTTCTCGGGACGTCAAGTCCCGAGCTGCCTTGGACCTCACATGGCATGGACCTGGTTCCGACGAGATCCCAAGAAGACCACAAGGGAAGAGTCAGAGCAAAATCATTTTGTTGATAGAGAGAGAGAGAGAGAGAAACACATAAGTCACACTGACAGAGGTTGGATCCTGCTGGCACTAGGACCTGAGAGCAGCTGCCCGGCCTCCAGTCACTGGTTTAGATGTCAAATTAGAATTGATTGAAGTTATTGCTTACGTTTGAAGCAGGAAGTTGACAGCCGACTGAAAAGCTGACTGAAAAGTGCGACATCCATGCAGTAATGAAAAATCGAGCAGAGATAGCAGTGCACGTCTCTTGTGTCGCCATAACTCCCGTGTGGTCCACGAACAGGAGAAAGAAAAAATGTGTTAAAATACCTTGTATCTCCTGATAGAATCCCGAAAGTATAATGGCAATATGCGCATTGGTTCGCCATCAGTCATTTGGGGAATATTCTCTTATTCCAGCCCCCTCGTTCTGCGGCCGGGCTCACTGGTCCATGCATGATCTCCTCTGCCACGAGCAGTTCATTTTGAATGGGGAGGGGAGCGTGAGAAAGATCGAGGCCACTCCTCCATTACCTTTTTCATGTGCATTCTCCCAGAACGACACAGAAAAAACAATAGGGACAAAAGGGCCGAGTTAGGCCTCAGAGCATGTCTAACTAAACTCTCGCTTTCGCTCAGGGGGAGGGTGACAAACACGAGGAAGAATCCGATGTCTGTTCGCACTTCAATTCTCTAAGACACAAAGCCGAAATCCCAAAAAGCTCCCACACACGGAGTTCCAAATCTGAAGGCTGTGGAACTGGAACAAGAGGGGATAACAACTCGTGGTGAGAAATTGCAAGTCTAGAAAAATGCCACTGTACCCGTTGGACCCTTGTAATGTTTTGAAAAACCAAATAAAAATTGCTCTGATATTTACATGGTATAAACGCCATCCTTATGTGTTCGCCACTCAAATGGGAGAGTTAAGAATCCTTGCTTCGACTTGAGTTGCTAGAAACAAACATGGGCTTAGACAAAATCATGCACAGAAGAACAGAAAATATGAATTGATGGTGCAAAAGCGAGCACCTTTATTGAACATGTGAAATAGCTCCCTAGGGGTGTAGCTTAAGCAGCATCAACCAATAAATTGGCGTGATTGCTTCAGATCACGTGACACTCAGACGTGTCCCATAGCAATTACGCGGCCCGAGTTCTTATGAAAGGGAACTCCAATCACACTTTTTACAGTACTCAAAGTAATCTCCTGAATAAGGATGAAAAAAACAACAAATGAATATAAACCTTAAGAATATGAGGATTAAATAATCAAGGTAGGAAAGATAAAAGTAATTGTACTAATTTAAGATGGTATTTATTGTTTGTATTTATAAAGGTTCATACAAAAGCCTTGATCTATTTTTATGATACATTATACATTATCATTATATGATACATTATACAGTTGTGTTCATAACACATGCACTTCTCAAGAATTAACAGTCCATTGTGCAGCATAGATCAACCGCGTGCAGCATCTTGGTGATTTTCTAAAAATATAATTTCAATCCTCTGATTTTTCCAACTTTGTTGCCTTGACAACACGTCTAAACAAGGAATGGTTACCCAGACAACAAGCCTGAAAGACAATCATTAAAGCCATCAGTGAAAAAACATGCTTGTTTTGCTCTGTGACTCAGGGCGAGAGCACTTGTGCAGGAGCTCTGGCTGAACCCAAATTAAACAACAAACAAGCCATCAGCAACAAAGTGACATCAGTGCATCTTGTACTATATTAGAGAAACACTTCTCAAACTTCTCCTGTTTGAGCTAATGGACACAAATATGAATCATACACTTCCATTCACACCGCCACGATGCAATGAACTATGATCACCTAAAGAAAATCAAAGAGACTGAAAAAATAAAAATAAAATGTTGTTAGATGTTGTTAGCTCAGTCCATAATAATTAGCTGATTCTTGAGACTTGTAACAAAACGTCCCAAAGTTCTACTTGTCATTAGTGTTGAAAATAGCACCATTCCCATATTAAAATTAATCTGAGATGAGAATGTTCACAAATGTACAATTTCAGTGTATTTTCTCTTTATTTCATCAAATTATGATGTTAAATTATTAGTTATATTCTTATTAAAACCACCTGTCCTCCAGAGGCGTCTCTAGGATTTCAAAACATCAGGGGCTGAGACCAAAACATTAGGGGCTAAGGGTATCCACGCATTATAAGCCATTAATGTATTGAAAATTGAAATGCAAACCAAAACATGTAAAAAGATGTTAAAAAATGAATGAAAAAAATAACAAGAGCATGTCTATATTTTGTTTCCCATTCAAGGGATGTTTCTATTTAATTTCTTCATTCACCCATTAAGTCACATAGTGCCTCCTTATTATATAGGGGTTTGGTGGCATGCTTTTGTTTTTGTTGACTTTTGGAGCAGCATTTTAAAATTTTCAAAGCATCTCTTGACTTGATGATGAATGATTCACATGATGTTGACGAATTTTCTCACAGTGACCTTCAGAAAAGTAGCCAGATGTATCAGTTCCATGTTAAAGTGGTGGTAATATAATTGTATATTGATACATACCATAGTATTTACATGACAGGTACCTGAAGTATTCCAGTACTCTTTTTTATATATATATTCATATCATCTGTGCATCTGGAACCTTTTGATTGAAACTTAATTTAATCAACAATTAGATATTTGAACTTAATAGGAGTAGTTGCCCACAATATTCTCAGTGAGTCCACTGTGTTTCGCAAGGTCGGCAGAATTTCCGGTTGGCTAGCGGAAATGCGATTGGTTGCCGTTTTGTGTGTAGCGAGTCACTGCTGGCTTGCATTTCATGCACTTAGATTCTTGCATTTTTAATGTTGTAAGATGTCTTATACATGTCCCAGACCATGTGTGCAGTTAATGGTTATGCTAATAATCAAGCGAAACTAAAGTTTTGTCTAAAAAAGCAATACTATGATCAGAAACTACTCGCAAAGCACAACGCTCCTGTCCCAGAAGGATTGACTTAGGAACATCTGTGTTTAAAACACCTTTTCACTTTATTGGCAAGAAGCAACCATGTGGATTACTTATATTATCCACCATTACGGTCCAGCTAAGACAGACGTCAAGAAATGGAGCATAATGAATAACATATAAATGATAGCATTATTGTGCTAACAGGTGTGTGTACATGTGCTAAAAGTTCATTAGAAATTTTGAGAGTTTGTTATGTTCTATTTAGCATCTTTTTGTGAATGCTTCACATGTTTTGAAATGGGTTCATTACTGAGTATAAAAAGGAAATGATGTTTTTCCTTAACTGTCGGTGAGTAGTGATGTTATTTTCATGCTGTGATGCTAAATGGATAAATTCTACAGTGGAAGATCATAATTATTATATGAGACATGTACAGTAGTGAGATGTTTTATCACATTTGAAATGAACTGTATTTTGATTTTCCTCTGCCATGCATTTTTCCTGCCTGCAATTCACTTTCTTTTGAGTGTCTTTGCAGAATGTGCTTGTCTTACCTTAAGGGGAAAAGGTGATTTGGAAAACAGCATGGACATTAATTCAGTATTGATTAAATTTATTTTTGCAGCTAGTGCTTTTAATAATACATACTGTTTTATAGTTGCTTTACTGAGAACATTGAACTTTTGTGTACAATGTTTATAATGTATGTCCAAATATATATGTTTATTTGTATTGCATGCAGTTCTTTTTGTATGTATAACAGTTTATTGTCAGGATGCTAAGACATTATTATTTCCTACACAAGAACAATCAATTAAATCTATCAACATGATAGAGTTATAGCATTTAGATACAGATATTGTGTATGTAAACTAACAACTACAAAGCTAGATTGAGCTTACTACACAGTCATCTCCCACAAAATATTTTTATTTATTCAGAAAAACAGTAGCATGACAGTCTCATTGCATCTTGCTGTCTGTACCCACCCCCCCCCCCCCCACCCCCCCCTTATCTGCAGTAAGTACATAATCTCTGTAAAACAAACTCTTCAGGTTCTGACTAGATTTAAAATAAACAGAATTATCTACAGTTCTACATAGCTTTTCGGGTTAGTCTCCTCAGTCAAGTCAATTTTATTTGTATAGTGCCTTTCACAACAGTTCAAAGCAGCTTTACAGAAGATCAGGCATTAACAGACGATAAAACTATAATGTCTATAATGTTGATGAATCATCATTGTGTAATTAGATAAAATACGATTGTTAATCATGTTTAAAAATAAGTAATTAAATAATAATTTTATTTATAACCCCAGTGAGCAAGCTGAAAGCAACGTGGCAAGGAACACAAAACTCCATAAGATGTTGATTAATGGAGAAAAATAACCTTGGGAGAAACCAGACTCACTGTGGGGCCAGTTCCCCTCTGACTAACATCATGAATATAATGTAAATATTACTTATGTATAGATAAAGTCATGGTTTAAAATTATTACACTAAGTAAGTGTTAAGGGTCAGTGTTTAAACATCGATTTTGTTTGAACTGTACGATTAATGACCAATGTCTTTGAAGTCCATCCTGGATTAACAGCAAAAGTTCACATAGATGCAATTGCCCTTGTTAATTGGCTGATGAAGGCTTTTGTTGGCAATTGTTAGTCTATGCATTCCATTTCAAGATCGTAGTCCATTAATAGACCGAGGTGATGCAGGCAGAGATCAGGGATGTGAAACGCATTTCAACCTGGCTGGTAATTTCAGTGAGGTTTTATCCATCCTAAATCCAAGGTTCAGACAATGGCATATGAAGTATCCCATGTCTTATGGTTGGAGTTGACATCAGTTCATCCTCTGAAGTCCATCATAATAGACTGAAGTGATGTTTGGCTGGCACCGGCTGCATTTAGTCATCATCACTCAGCGAAACGTAGAAGTGGAGTCCAACACGAAGCAGGAATGGTGCTGGATCCAACCGGTTCTGGTGACCTCAGGATAGGAGTCCCGAGGTTGAGACAGGGAAACAAATAAAATAATATTAGCATAGATGCCATTCAATTTATTGCTGAGTTTTAAATCATGATCAATGTTTCTGGTTTCTGGTTCCGGCAGACCCAACTAAAGCAGTCTAATTGTGGGTTGGAGGATAAATTAGGTGTATGCCTGGCTAAATAGATGAGTCTTTAGCCTAGACTTAAACTGAGGGAGTGTGTCTGCATCTCAAACAGTGTTAGGGAGACTATTCCATAGTTTAGGAGCCAAATATGAAAAGGATTTGAACCTCCTTTTGTGGATTTTGAAATTCTAGGAACTATTAACAGGCCAGAATTTTGCGATCGTAATGAACGTGATGGAATATAGTGTGGTAGAAGGTCACTTAAGTACTACAGAGCTAGACCATTCAAAGCTTTGAATGTAGTTAACAGAATTTTTAAATTAATATGAAATTTCACAGGTAGCCAATGCAACGATGATAAAATGGGGCTAATATGATCATATTTCTTGGTTCTCGTTAGCACTCTGGCTGCTGCATTTTGAACCAATTGAAGTTTATTTATTGATCTTGCTGGACATCCCCCCAGTAATGCATTACAATAATCTAGTCTTGAGGTCATGAACACATGAATTAGTTTTTCGGCATCAGCAACAGAGAGCATGTGCCTTAATTTAGCAATATTTCTTAGGTGTTCTACACCGAAATGCTGTTCTACAAACATTGGTAATTTGATTTTCAAAGGACAGATTGGTATCAAATATAACACCTAAGTTTTTCGCTGTTGAAGATGATGTAACAGTACATCCATCCAGAGTCAAATTATATTGTAGTGGCTTATTTTTAGAGTTTTTTGGTCCAATAATTAGTACCTCTGTTTTGTCAGTATTGAGTAGAAAGCAATTTCTGCCCATTCAATCTTTTATTTTATTGATATACTCTGCTAATTTGGACAATTGTGAAATCTCATCAGGTTTTTAAGAAATATAAAGTTGTGTATCGTCGTGTAACTTATTAAACGATTCCTGATAATATCTCCCAGGGGAAGCATATACACGGAGAAAAGCAGAGGCCCTAAAAATGATCCCTGTGGCACTCCATATTTTACTTTTGTTTGGTTTGACAATTCCTCATTTACATAGACAAAGTGGTAGCGGTCTGCTAAATATGACCTAAACCATGCTAATGCAACTCTACAAATGCCAACATAATTCTCTAGCCTATTCAAGAGAATGTTGTGATCTATCGTGTCGAATCCAGCACTAAGATCTAAAAGCACTAGAAGATAAATTCAGCCGCGATCAGATGATAAGAGCAAGTCATTTGTAACTATGATAAGTGCAGTCTCTGTACTGTGATGAGGCCTAAATCCTGACTGAAATTATTTGTATATACCATTTCTCTGTAGAAATTAACATATTTGGGAGGATACTACATTTTATAGTATTTTTGACATAAACGGGGGATTTGAAATCAGTCTATTATTAGCCAGTTCTCCAGGATCATGTGGCTACTTAATAAGCAGTTTGATAACTGCCATTTTAAAGTTTCTTGGGACATGTCCTAAGCATAGTGAGGAGTTAATAAAGAAGAGGTTCTGAAATTACAGGAGATACCTCTTTTAAGAGCTTAGTTGGTATAGGATCTAACAAACATGTTGTGACTTTTGATGTTTCGATAAGATTTGTTAGATCTTCATGAACTATGACAGAGAAGGATTGAAGTTGCACGTGAGGAAAATTATTAGACACTTTTTTTCTGAGGTGCTATGACAGATGATCTCATGAAGTCATTACTCTTGTGCTGCGACATAATATCTGGTTCTGTTGAGGCTTTATTCCTAACCAATTTAGCCGCAGTACTGAATAAACATCTAGGATTGTTGTGGTTATTTTCTATGAGTTTACTCAAATATGCTGACCTGGCAGCTTTTATTGCCTGTCTGTATCTACAGACAAAATCCTTCCATGCACCACGAAATACTTCTAAATTTGTATTTTTCCACATGCGCTCCATTTTCCGAGCTGCTCTCTTGAGAGCATGAGTGTGATCATTGTACCATGGTGCAGGGCTTATTTCTTTAATTTTCTTTAATCGAAGTGGGGCGACAATATCAAGAGTGCTAGAGAAGACTGCATTTATATTTTTTGTTATTTCATCAAGTTCTTCTTGGCTTTGAGGTTTATTGAGTGTATGAGATAGATATGGAAGATTATTAGTGAAGCTATCTTTAGTGGTTGAAAGAATAGTTCTACCTGAACGATAGCGTGGAGTATATTTAAACTAATATATTCATCTGGTTTAACCCAGGTTTCAGTCAAACAGAGCGCATCCAATCTATGATCTGTAATCATTTCATTAACAATTAGTGCTTTGGTAAAAAGAGATCTAATGTTTAGTAGCATTTTTATATGATGTGTATTTTTAATTTGTTTGTTTTGTTCAAGTTTGACCTTAATCAAATTTTTTCTAAATAATTTAGTGAGGGTATTTTGTTTGATAGTTCGGGGAACAGACACAGTCTCTATGAGATATCTAGGTGATACAGTCTCTATGTGTAATAGTTTATATGACCTGTGTGATGTCTCAAGGCAGCTAGCAGACGTTCAGATTAACCAGTTTGTCTGCTTCCTGACCTGGGCCCCAGTTAGTCAAATACTATCATTTTTAAGACTATGAACCAAATTACTTGAGAGGAGAGTGGCACCTTCCCTGGAGCGATGGAGTCCGTCTCTCTCTTTAGCAGGTCAGGTCTACCACAAAAACTCTTCCAATTGTCTATAAATCCTATTGTATTCTGCAGACACCACTCAGACATCCAGCCATTCAGTGACACTAATCTACTATAAACCTCATCACCATGACAAGCAGGGAGGGGAACAGAGCAGTGTCTGACATCGTTTTTGCAAATTTGCACACCTCTTTAACATTATCTTTAGTGATCTCCGACTGGCGAAGCCGGACATCGTTAGTGCCGACATGGATAACAATTTTAGAAAATCTACGTTTAGCATTAGACAGCACTTGTAAATTTGATTTGATGACAGACACTCTGGCCCCCAAAATGCATTTAATAATAGTGGCTGGAGTCTCTATTTTCACATTCCTTACAATAGAATCGCCAATAACAAGGGCTCTTTCAACATGATTCTCAGTGGATGTATCGCTGGGTGGAGAGAATCGATTGGAAATCCTAACAGGGACAGGAGAGTGGTGTCCCTTTGCAGAGCGAGTATGCCACCGAGACGTCACCCAAATGCCCTGCTGCAGGGTCTCTATAGCTGGAACCATAGTGTGTATGTTGTTCTATCTACAGGCTTCTATTTCTCACTGACCTCCACTAGCGGTCGGATGCAAGTCTCTAACTCATTAACCTTCTCCGTCAGCCTGACTAATTCCTTACATTTATCACATGTGAATCCCTCACTGCTGACGGATGTCACTGCTTGACAACTGGTCAAAATAACAAATAAGATTTGTTTTCAGATCTTGAATAATTTTTAAACACAATACTAATGTTTTTACTTAGGAAGAGTTCAGAAATCAATATTTGGTGGAATAACCCTGATTTTGAGTCACGCTTTTATGCATCTTGGCATGCTCTCCACCAGTCTTTCACATTGTTGGGTGACTTTATCCCACTTCTGTCCAATTAAATTAAATTTTTCGCTCACTTCCGTGAAGTTTTCGGACACCACAGTGAGTGATAAATTGATTAATCTTCATTAAGGAAAAGACAATATTCTCGATTACTTCAAGTTCAGAACCCTTGCAGTGGCCAACGGATGGAACAAACCGGCCTTGCAGTCACTCCCCGCTACCCACCGGCCAGGTCCGTCTGCTCCTTGTGAACATGTGAAGTCCTCGTGTCCCATTCAGCTTCCATTACCAGGTGTGAGTGTTGTTTTTTCACCCTCAGTAAATTGTAAACCTCTTACTAACACTGTAACCTTTACTGTCTTTGTGTCATCCACAGTCTCTGCCCTCCTGGACTCTGGGTCAGCCGGCAATCTCATCTCGGGAGTGCTCTGCCAAGGTCTTCAGCTCAAGAGGGAGCCCTGCTCATCTGAATACTGTGTCCAATCCATAATCGTACAACCCCTAGGGAGAGGCATCTTCAAACACTGTGCCGGAGTCTTGCAACTCCAAGTTGGCAGTCAACATGTGGAAACCATCACCCTACTGGTTCTGGAGCAGTCAACAGCTGACGTGATCCTAGGACGCTCATGGCTCGTCTGGCACAACCCACAAATATCCTGGAGTATGGGCGACATCCTGAAGTGGGGTTCCACCTGTAACACTAACTGCTTCCCATGCCTGCCCATGACCAAACGTCCACATTCCCCTGTGTTGCAGATAAACTCAACCTCCATTGAGAGCCCTCCAGATCAACTATCTGTTGACATTCCTGCATGTTACGTCCACTTTCATGATGTCTTATGCCCAAGATGAGCCTCCCAGTTACCATCACACAGACCATGGGACTGTGCTATTGACCTGATTCCTGGTGAACCAGTGCCAAGAGGTAAAATATACCCATTGTCTCTGCTGGAACTCTGGAAGCATGGCGGCACAGGTTGAAGGGGCCCGTCATCCATTCCTGGTACTAACCTATAATCGGAATCTGGAATATCTGAGAGATGCCAAGAGATTGAATCCACGGCAAGCTCGGTGGGCCCTCTTCTTCATCCGGTTTAACTTCACCTTCACCTATCATCCAGGGTCAAAGAACTGCAATGCTGATGCCCTAGACTCTATGCTCCTGAGGAAAGTTCTGGCCATCCTGAATCCATCCTGCCACCCAGTCTGGTGATCAGCCCCATCCAGTGGACCACGGACGATTGGATCACTGAGGCTGCCGCCACTGAGCCAGCTCCGCCAGGCTGTCCACCCAACAAGACTTATGTTCAGTCATCACAATGTACTCCTCTCATTGAATCCATCCACTCCTCTGTTGGCAGTGGTCACCCCAGGACCAATCGTACACTCTCGCTCATACAGGAACGGTTCTGGTGGCCCAGAATGGCCATGGACATCAGAAGGTTTGTCCAAGGTTATGGAGAATATGCCATGGCAAGAACACCTTTTCACCTTCCGCTAGAAAACTCCTCCCTTTGCCTGTTCCAAGAAGAACGTGGTCAAATCGTGGAGTAGATTTTATGACTGACTTACCTGCATCTAACGAGTTTACCTGCATTCTTGTCATTGTAGATCAGTTTTCCAAAGCCTGCAGCCTGAGAGGCCTGGCCACAACCATAGAAAACGCAGAACTGCTCTTCAACCATGTATTCACGTACTTCAGTCATATAAGCACAGGTAAGAGTAAGCCTATGGATGTCTTCTCATAACTGTGTTTAGGTCAATGTAGCTATTGTTTCTTAAAAAAAATATTTTTTATATATATTTGTAATATTTGTTATGGAGAAATAGTAGCCTGAACACATTTATAAACTACTTAGTGTAATTTGAAACACTTAACCTCTCTTTTCCTCATTAATGCTGTTTGTAATGTTGGGGTTGTATGTTCAAGAAGGTTTACTTCCTCCACAGTGCTTGAAACTATAAAATTCTCAGTAGAAATAAAATAGGTCGCATAAATTTTGTCATTTGCATTGTGATTCTAAGGAAGTCTGTTTTCAATGGCATAAGCAATCTGCTCTGTGTTATTCTTTATCCCAGTTTGACATGCTTGCTCCAAAAATGCAGTAGAATAGAGCAGATCAGATAAATTTACATACACAATTGGTACTGTGATGGCTCACATCATGCATTTAGAATAATATTTTTGTATAAAATTGAGAATGTTTTATTTTTTTTAAATATGTATCTTTAAAAGAAAAATTCTGTCCTGACAAAAGAAAGAGATTCACTTTTTAACTGATTAATTTTAAGTAACTGTGCTTATCAGGGTCACAATGATGGATAATAATACTGTCTCACGTATTGTAAAAGTAATTGTTTGGGATCTTCTAATAATTTCCTGCATTTCAAGGAGGACATATTAGTATAGCAACTTCAGAAGAAATGGCTACTTCACTTAATGCATGTGTGAAATTATGATTATTTTGCCAACACAATATGTTGTCAGCCCTGTCTGATTCACTGTTTTGTCATATTCAGCCACTATGAATTCTGTGAAAGTAGGTCAAAATTTCTTCACCTGAAATTCACACCATTGCCCTCTGAAGCTGAAAATGTGAACGAATAGGTACATGTGAGCTCCAGTTTCCTGGTGGAATATCCATATGGTGGCACCAAAGGCAAGCTGTAATTTTAGTTGTAAATAATGTAATACAGTCAAAAGGAATACATATTTTATTAACTCTGCCCCAAACCCAAACCACAAATCTAAACCTAACCATCAGTGGAGTAAAAATGTCATTTTAGAGTGAAAATGCAACCTCAAACCATTATTTATGTGAATGCAACTACTTGCACTTTTCCATGGAACCAGAACCCATATCTCGCAGGAAACTCGCTGTCTGTAGCACCATAGGGAAAGGTGATCTCAGCTGAATTCATACAAGATGGGGAAGGATTCTTGTCAGTTATTGTGTTGACCACTCAAGCTGATTAGTTCAAAACACCCTATAGTCTCCATTCGAATATTAATTGAAGTGAATGCTAGATTTGTCAATATTAATTATAACTATTTGAAATGACAGATTGTTTTGTACTATTTCTCAAGAATCAGTTGAATTGTATAGCAGATTGTATGTCTACAACCTTCACTGTGTCATAACTTTATTTGTATATCACAAGAGTTTTTGAATTGAAACCCTCAACACCTACATGGTGCATAGAAACAAGTTCAATTTGCCCAGTCAGAGCCACAATTGGTGTATCGCTGTATAACAAAAGTCCTACTAACCCCACAGATGATCCGGCCCCTTTCTTCACCATTGACCATCCCAAACTACAGGAGCATATTGACTTCCTCAGAGCTTGTTTTCCCTGCCTGCATCTCCATCAAAGTCTGTTCATTCTACTGTAACAGTAGCTATCAGAGGAGAATTGTCAAGTTGACTCACAGGAAATGGCCATTTCCTTGCTGATTGTGTCTGTTGTTTGCAATTTAGATGCCACCCCCAAACTGGAATGCTCCTCTGATGTTCAAGATTGTTTCTAAGTGGGGACAAGCTCTCTCTGCACAATCAGGAGGGTTTAAGAGCAGTCTGAATCACAATCTGTTTCACAAGCAACAATTTTTCCCCTATGTTTTCATCTTAGATATGGTTTCCAATGATTAGTGGATCAATTGATGTTCAATTCAGGTGTTTCCGAATGAATCAAATTAGGTAGTTCATTTTTCATCATACAGTATATGTTCCCATTAAAGCCAAATTATACTTCGATTATCTGTGTTGCTGATCAGAACGCACAGTTTGCATGATGCAAATTTCGTCATCAGCACAGTCTGCACAGACTTTTCGGAATATTCTTTTAATAAGTAATCAATTTATAGGCTTTTTTGTCTGTCCTCAATTTTACTTTGCATCCTAGATACAAACAGCAGGACCTTTGATATCATCCTCGAGGAATTTACATAATTTTTGGTAGGAAAACAACTACACAAACATGAGAAACTATTAGCAATTAGAATTTTAGGAATTCTGCAATGTTTTGTGGTATTAGTTCACTTGTCTCACTTTAGAACATTGAAAAGTTCTTATAATGTCATAAAAATGTCAAAATATGGTTAGAAAGCAATTTTAAAAATGTACTTCAAGCTGATCCCTTGTGTAAGATAATTCACAATCTTTTACTGAGACATGGCCAACCTAGTCTCATAGAATGGATGTTTCAATAACTACATTTTTGCAAACTGAGTTTTATGTACCTTGTACTTTTTTTATGTACTATGTTTCACCGCAGTTTTCTGGTGAAAGTAACACTAGAGGCTCTACAATAACTTTGAATTTTATTCACTTTCACACAAATTACTACAACACCCGCTGATTATGATTTAAGAAACACATTTTTGTTTCTCTGTTGCTCTATTACTGTTACGCTATGATATCAAAAAACTTTTACTACAATGCATCGTTTCAAAAATGATACATTTTAACACTTGCATTACAGACTCACCTATATTTACACACTTATTTCAAAGTGACTAGCTTATGCGGTAGATCACCACATAGAGTGTTGAACTTTGGACTCAGAAGACCATGTTCGAGCCCATCCAAACACGCAAGCTGACACTTGAATGAAAGTGTCATAGAAGCAACACAAAATGATATGGTTGCTTCAGAAAACGTCCTTTTGATGTATTTGTTTAAGGACACTATCATTTCATTTTAAGTGTTGGTTAAGGGAAATTATGTGTGTTTTCTTTAGCTCAATTGCTTTTACTACACCATCGGTTTGGTTTAGAACACCATTTCACTTGCTTTTGGTACCCCTCGCTGGAAATTTCACTTGGAAACTGTAGCGAAACGTGCAATAAGGCACAGAATTTTGATTTGCAAAAATGTTGCCACTGGAAGGTAATTTTCATGAGATTATGCTGGAAATCTTTTGCAATTTACTTACACTCCTGTTAGTCATCCTGCAAATTTACTGGTAATTGGAGGCCTGGGTAGCTCAGCGAGTATTGACACTGACTACCACCCCTGGAGTCACCAGTTTGAATCCAGGGTGTGCTGAGTTAGCCAGGTCTCCTACGCAACCAAATTTGCCCAGTTGCTAGGTAGGGTAGAGTCACATGGGGTAACCTGCTCGTGGTCACAATTAGTGGTTCTCGCTCTCAATGGGGTGCCTGGTAAGTTGTGCGAGGATTGTGGAGAGTAGCATGAGCCTCCACATGTTGTGAGTCTTCGCGGTGTCATGCACAACGAGCCAAGTGATAAAATGTGTGGATTGACTGTCTCAGAAGTGGAGGCAATTGAGACTTGTCCTCTACCACCCTGATTGAGGTGAGTTACCATGCCACCACAAGGACACAAAGCATTTTACAATTTTTTTTTACTGGCAATTGTTTAAATACTGAGCTTGACCATTGAATATTTCTGAAAGTCTGGTATACTCTGGTATACTGCATAAAAGGAATGACACTTTAGCTTCTTTGATTGATAATCTATTATTGCTCAGCTGTTGGTAATAGTAATCTTACATTTGTTTTCTTTGCTTTGCAAACCTAATAAATACATTTCTTCATAACCTTGGCCCAAGAGAGTAGCTCGCTGGCCTGTTTGTTAATATGCAAGAAATGCATATTATTTTCTTTGGGGGATTAAGTAATTCAGCAAAGACCAATATTTAATATTAATGTAAAAGAATGAATAAACCCAACGAAAAAAAACAAACAAAACAAAGCATTAAAAACTTTACTCGTAGACTTATTCAAGGATATTGGAGCATCTGTAATTTTTAAGATCTTAGAATGGCATCGTACTTTGACAGAAATGTCATTATGAATGAAACACACAGTAGAGTAAAGAAAAGAGGAAACTTCCGCCCTTCAAAGATAAAGAGAGCAAGTGAAACCATGCATAGCAAGCCAATGGGGTCTGTTTTTTTAATATGACTTGCGTATTCAATGTTGCCCAAGGCATGTTTGTATATGCAGTATATGAGAATTTGGAGGCAATGCCTTATGGAACCTTTTGGAGCCTGTGAATGTATATATAAAACATAAAAGTCTATAAGCTGCAAAGAGACGACACATAGGAAATAGTACATAATCTCCACTTACACATATGTTTATACATGCTGTACAACACCTCTATATCTGATCTTGATGATGTCCATTTAAATCAAGGGTTTAAAACAACTCGCATCACAACATGCTTTGGTGGCACTCTGTGGACATTTCATCTGGAAACTAGAGTTTACACATACACATAAGTTTAACAAAATTTCAAGTTTTGGCCCCTGGGGGCAGTGTTTTGAATTTTGGTAAGCACAGACCGATTTCAGCTAAAGAAAATTTGACCTCTGACCTCGAAATCACTGTGAGCACATCATTGAAAACATTAACTAATGTTAACATTAACTAATGTGCTTGCCTAATATAATATCAGGATGAATCTGAACCAGTAATACCAATTTGATGTTCTTTAAAATAGTTTAGAAATTAAATTGTTTTGAAAAAGGTTCTGCACATCAACAATATTGCATTATGTATCATAAACTAAGAACAATATACATTTTTATAGGATTTATTAATCTTGCTAATGTTAATTTATAAATAACGATTCTACATTGTAAGTTCATGTTAGTTCATAAATGCATTAAAGTATGTTAACATATACAACTTTTAATGTAAAAAAAAATATTAGAACGTAGATATTAACATTAAATATTAAAACATTAAAATTAACACAGAAGGAACAGTTTTTTGGCAGTTGAATGGCTAGGAATTAAAATGGTGCTGCAGTTCTTTAAAAGCATTTTCGGCTTCAGAGGTCCAATGAAAATCAGAGATCTTTTGGTGAGAACAGAGATTAGAGACACCACAAAATGGGAATGGGCCAATCGATAACTGCTTGAAATTTCTTGGGGCCCATCTGGATACTCCCCGGGTTAATAATGAACCCCAGAATATGTACTTGAGACATGTGGAACTCACATTTCTCTAGCTTAACTTAGAGGTGGTTAGCAAGGAGGTGCTGAAGGAAAATACTGACATGCTCTACATGCTCGTGGATGGAACTCGAAAAAATCAAGATGTCGTCCAGTTAGACAAACAAAAATTGGCTGAGCATGTCTCTGAGCATCTCATTTTTTAGAGTCTGGAATACAGCAGGGGTGATAGTGAGGCATGACATGGTTCTCAAAGTGACCAGTGGGGATGTTGAAATCCGTCTTCCACTCGTCTCCTTGCCTGAAGCGCACAAGGTGATATGCGTTGCACTTTCAAACAACATCAATAATACACATACCCAACTAAACTACAAATCCCTCTCCACAGCCCCTCCCTGAGAACCTTCCAAAAAAAGAGAAATAGCCCTCCCACTTCCTGACAAACAGATCCCATTTCCCCAGCCTTCTAAAAATAGCCTCCTCAAATGCTGCCACCCTGCCCATCTCCCCACACAATCCCTAAACGAGGGTGCCCCAACCAAATTCCATCCCCTGATGAATGACTTTCCTGCCAATCATGACTCCGTCAAGGTCCAAACATTTTAAATATCTATCCCCAATATTGACAACAATCCCATCACCCAGGATACAGAGTATGGGGCAAAATGAAAATTGAGTGTCCAATACCTCACACATAAAGCTCTGAACCCTCAACCAAAATTCTTGGATTTTAACACATCCCAAAACAGGTGTTGTGTCCCTGTCTTTTGATTGGCACTGCCAGCAGGTGGGTGTGTCTTTAAGACCCAACATATACAGTCTATTGGGGGTTAATTGCATCAGACAGAAACTTGCATCTCTAGATGTAGACTTGATGCTTTACCAAATGTAAGTCTTTCTCCTATAATCTCTTGAGAGAAGACAAAGCTCCATCCCCTATACTCTGAATTAACAGGGAGTAATACAAATATACCTCATGACCTATTCCAATAGCAATAATCGCCACATTCAGAGTATCTGTGTATACTACTCCTGATATCTAAGAATCTTGAAATGTTTAACCAAATTGTCAAATGATCTCAACACTCCACTCTAATATAGGTCATGGAGTGTAGTAACCCCCTCACTCTGACCAACATAAAGTGGACTTATTAATGTGTAATTTTGGGGTCAGTCAAATGCTCGAGGCTACATTTAAATAAATGTCAGAATAAACACTCTGGACACTTTTGTCCAAACCGTGTGCAAATACGAGATAACAGGGTGTGACTGAACTTCTCTATTTAGTTTAATAGAAAGTATTTGCAATGGCAAATTAGGGGCAAGGACTTCCTGTTCAATACAAAACCAGGGAGGGGCTCTCTCAGGTAGAAGCAACCAATGAGCCAAATGTCTGAGACTGAATGCATAATAATAAAACAAAATCTTGGGTAGGCCTAGCCCACTTTGTCATTCGGCCTATGTATCTGGGATGTTTACCATTCCAAATAAAGGTCTTTACTATGCTATCAAATTTCTTGAAATAAGAGAGGGGGACATTTGCAGGGAGAGACTGTAGCGAGTAGTTACATTTACATTTATGCATTTGGCAGATGCTTTTATCCAAAGCGAATTACAGTGCACTTATTACAGGGACAATCCCCCCAGAGCAACCTGGAGTTTAGTGCCTTGCTCAAGGACACAATTGTGGTGGCTGTGCGGATCGAACCAGCGACCTTCTGATTAACAGTTATGTGCTTTAGCCCACTACACCACCACCACTCCATAGTTACATTTTAGAATACAATTCATTTGAATAAAATTAACCTTCCCAATCATAGATAAATGTAATGGAGCCCACCGGCCCACATCACACAAATTTGCTTGGAATAAAATGCCCAAATAATTAATGCCCTGTTTGGTCCTCTGGAAGGCACCCGGTAGTTACATTTTAGAATACAATTAATTTGAATATAATGAACCTTCCCAATCATAGATAAATGTAATGGAGCCCATCGGCCCACATCACACAAATTTGCTTGGAATAAAAGGACCAAATACTAGAAGATCAGAAGAGCTGCTGCCACAAGTAAACCCCAGCTCATCTATTTGTATAAGAGATGTCATAACTTAATCTAATAGCCAAAATTTTGACAATATTTAAACATCTAGCTGGATCAGGGAAATTGGACAGTAATCTTTGTCTTTGTGATCTTTGTGGATCTTTGTCCTTTTTAAGAATCAGACTGATCTTGGTTTGTGTCATGGTTGGAGGAAGCTTTACATTCTTTAATGATTCCGTATAAACTTCTAACAAAATTGGAGCCAGTTCTGTAGCATAAGTTCTTAAAAATTCAGCGGCAAAACCATCTGGCCCCGGAGCCTTGCCTGTAGGTAAGGCCTTAATTACCTCGTCAAGCTCCTCTGAGGTTATGTTAGAATCAAAAGAATTTGTTTGCTCAGGTTTCAGTCTAGGGAGATCTAATGGTTCCACAAAGTTTCTAATCTCTTTATCAGTAGACAAAGACATGGAACTATAAAGATCAAGATTAAAATCATTATTAATATCAATGGCCGAGGTAAATATTTCACCGCTAGCAGTTTTCACTGAGGGAATTGTAGAAAAAGACTCTCTCTGCTTTATATATCTAGCCAAAAGCTTCCCTGCTTTATCCCTCCTGTCTTGCCATAAACAACCATAACTCTATATCTGTTATATCTGTTTTTCAATCGGGTCAATTCCCTGAGGCCATCAAACGACATTTTACCTCAGCACTTTTAATATTCCCTTCCAACTCCACGAGTTCTCATGCTTTGGATTTTTGATGAATGAGGCATACTGTATGATCTGACCCCTAAGAACACCTTAAGTGCCTCCCAAGCCACCCCACAGAGGATAATGAGGACCAGATGGCCTCTATATAAACATTTATTTGAGCCTTTAAAATTTGTTGGAATTTAGGATTTTGCAAAAGGGATACATTAAAGCGCCAACTATATGATTTCCTTTCTCCAAATGTGGCAACACTTCAGGCTAAGATGTTTCCAATTGAGCAATCAACAACAAATGAAATGAGGGATGATTTAGATATCAGAAAGAAATCTATTCTAGAATAAATCTTATGGACTGATGAAAAAAATGTGTAGTCCCTACCAGATGGGTTCAAAATTCTCCAAATATCTGTAAGACCAAGATTTTTACACATCCTATGAAGCGTCAATGTTGATCTAGGGGGCTTACACACTTTTGCTTCACTATGATCAAGGACTGAGTCCATCAAAAGATTGAAGTCTCCTCCCAATATTATATCATGAGGGGTGCTAGCGGCTTTCAACATCCCTCCAAGATCTATAAAAAAGCCCTGATTATTGACATTAGGTGCATAATTGTTAGCCAAAATCAACCTTTGCCCCTGAATTTCTGCTAAAACTATAATGACTCTTTCTAATTTTCTTTACTGTTTAAGACATTTGAATTTTAAATGTTTACTTATCAATGTTATGACTCCCCTGCTCTTACTCGAGCCAGCTCTAAAGAAAACATGCCCACCCCATATCTTCCCTAATTTTTCAGCTTCCTGTGGGGAACGATACGTTTCTTGAAGAAACACTATATCATATTTCTTATGTTTAAGAAAAGAAATAACCTTCCTTCTTTTCATGGGGTGCCCCAACCCATTCACATTCCATGCAGAGAGAGATTATCCACTTATATTTACATTTGACATTTTAAATATTAGAAAAAATAGATTGTGTGGTGAATATAAAGACCACATTCCTACATTAGTGCAACAAACATACCGCAAACCCCCCCGCCCCCCCAAAAAAAAAAACTGAAAAAAGAAAAATGTCAAACAGTCTATGTATGCCTACATGTCCCCGCGACAACTTTGCTGTCGGATTGCTCAAGTCTGGTGCTTCTATACAAATTTTGTGACACAGGAAAAAATAATCTATAAAACAAACTCCAGCCAATAAGTGGAGTAAACACGAAAAATGTGTGGATTCGTCCACATAACTGTCTTGAAGTTGCGTTCCTACACAGAACAAGCTCCGGCCGCTAGCAGAACCAGCACAAAAAAAGTTATGTTTCTTCGGGCAGTCAAATTAACGTTCAGTAAGCCGACTAATTCAGCCGATACCTGAGTGCACCAAATGACCCAATCAGTCCAATGTCCTGCAAGAGATATTCCACAAAACAAACTCCAGGCCACAGGAGGCATAAGCACCAAAAATGTGCAGATTAATCCAAAAGCTGTCCCCTAGAAATTACATTACAAAAAACAAGCTCCAGTCTTTAGGCGGAACCAGAACAAAAATAAACAAAGAAGGCGCCAAGCTACCTTGGGCAGTCGAATGTATTTTCATTGAGTCAGGTCCACCAGGCAGCAACATGAATATCACCAAATGGCTGACTCACTCCATTGTCTTTATAAAGGACAATGCTTGCTGTGTGAATGTAAATTCTCCAATGCCATCCTTAGTATCTTGTAAAACAGATCAAATTCATGGGCAAGGAAGAGGCGAGAAACCGGCTTAACATATAACTTAAAGGTTTAATGGAGAACTCAAAAGACAAACACATAAGATAACGGACGTCCGTAATTGAGCTCTCTCTCCCGATCGCCGTCTGCGAGTGGCCTTTATCCCTCTTGACGGCTCAATTAGCCTGATACGGGACCGGGCGTGCGTAATCACGCGCCGGTCCCGCCCTCCACCGTGCCACATATCTATTCTCAGTTTGGCCGTAAAAATCAGAGCAGCCAATTCCCTCTTTGATGACTCCAGATAATGGATTTGTTTCTCAACGTACCCAGTTCTTGTAACCAACTCAGGAATTTTGATGTATCCTAGAAGTCTGCAACGACCTTTGGCAGCATTGCAGTCATACTCGACAGCTGACGTTGAATTTCTCCCTGGTCTGCCCTGTCAGCTTGAACACGTATGTGTCTTTTAATATCTCCAGAGCCCGAGGATTTTGAAATCTTTGAAATAATGTATTCATAAAACAGTTAAGAATCAGGGTGTATGGAATCTCACTGGTTTATGACATAAAAAGTATTAAAAACGATCAAAGTGCGCAGAGCTCACCGTTCACATACTCATACACATACCAAACTTTGCACGCGACTCTAGAATGCATTTATTAATAAAATCCAAATAGGTAAGGAAACAAAAAATACTCCAAAAGGGGAACGAAAAGTATAAACCACAAACAGCACTTTGCAAAGAAAAATCCACAGGATAAAAAGTATATTCCACAAGGAGAAATGGCATGAAAAAAAAATCCACTAAGCAAGAAACTCAGGAATAGGTAAACAGGTAGCTTGTCTAGAACTAACTAAACACCAAGCACTGAAACAATGGAATGAACCAGCTTAAATACACACAGGGGAACAAGACATAGGTGAAAGCTATAAGATAATGACACACAGGGAAAAATCGACATGAAGAAAGCCACTTAGGTCCTCTGGTGACAAACAAAGAATACCAAAATCCTGACATTTAACATTAACTAATTTTACAACATTATTCTGTTACTAAAAAGTCTCTGTTTTATAAATCTTCTGCTCTGACCTTTCTCTGACCCTCTGTAGTGCCTTCACAGACCTCTGGTCTAATAATATCAGTTAATGAGAGATTGTGGGGCTTCATCATACAGATTTAATGATAACAAAACACCACCGAACATGAAAACACTGCAAATAAATGTTTTCATTTGAAGGCTGAATCTCATAAATCAGATGCTGAAATTAAAGGGCATTTGATAATGATAAATCACCCCACTCTAGCCTTCTCACCGAGGATGGGCTGATGTGTTCTCGCTTATTCCCAGAGCATCATGGGATAGCATCAGTCTTCTGATGCTGGCCGTCACTTATGGCTTGGCACAGTGGGAGATTCACAGCTCCAGGATAGTTTGGATGACACAGTCTGCTGATAGCTGGGCTGGTTATACCTCACTAAGGAGCTCCGTACATCTTGAAGAAGGCATAAAATGAGAATAAATGGTAGGTGTCAATCCCAAAGGGGAGAGCTGGTCATCTGGAGAAGAAAAGATGTATGAGCACATAAGGATGGGTAATTCTATCTCTCCACCAGGAGAGGAGGCAGAATGACTTCACCAACATCTGTGGCTTGTAGCAGGACGTGAGGATGTTGCTGTTGTTTCTCATTCTGAAAACAGTCCGTGTAGTGACTGAAGTTAAAATTTTTCAAATTTTCAGCACTTTTTCAGGAATCTTCAGGAGATTTGGGTATGAATGGTTTTGGACTGTCTGTTTGTACTAATGGCTGATGGGGAAGTGTTAGAAAATTGTCATTATTTTTTATAGTTAAGTTAGGTGATGCAAGTGGCAAAGAAATTTCTCACTTAACCTTTAAATAAGCATAATTAAGCAGTTTCAAGTGTATATGGGTAGATTAAATTAAATACTTTAGGAAAAGTGACATGTCTTGTGGTTTAAAATTATATTGACCAGTTTCAGTCACGTGACTTTTTCCTTGCAGCAGTCATATTTAAGACCATCAGCAGGGGACAACAACTGTGAAACGATCTCTAGAAAATGTTCAATAATTGCTTTCATCAATGCCAAGTCTGAGGAAAAAGTCTGAAGTCAGCACAAATATTGCCAAATGTGACTATCGGGGACATTTACTGTACATATATTTGATCCAGAATTCATCTGCGTACACAGGCGAGTCTGATGTGTGACTGAATGTCGAGTACACATGCACACTAGTGCAAAAGATCTTGTTTTTTTTTTCTTGTCTGAAGTACTAATAATATCACAAAATTACAATATTAGTGGTCTGATTTGGAGCATTGTTAATTTATAAGTTAATTTATTTATAAATTCATATTAAAAATAAACAGCATTTTCCATATCAACTCGCTGTAAATATTAATGCTTAAACATTAGTATGGTGGCATGAATAAAGTCTGTGCTTCATAATCTTATGATGTGTTACTGACCAACATTAGTATATACACATTAAATAATTACTGTATATTGACATCATTGTGCTTTTTTATATAAGTTACAGCTATTACATTCCTCTATTTCACTTGCACAGTGATGTGGCAGGAGGGACACAACGTCTCGTTCCCTCCATCAGGGAATGTAGGTTACAACAGTAACCAAGATTTTCCCTTTCTGTCACTCACTCGACATTGTGTTGATGTAGTGGCACTAGGGGTCCCTATACAAAATGCCACCACTAACTGAACTGTGTTACATGGACAGTGCGAGATGGGCAGACCTCTGTGTGCCTCTTAGCCAGGGCACCCGGTGGTCATGTAACCTCCCCCAACGCTATTGTAGGCGTCAAATGCTCCCCTGCACCTAGGGCACATGATGACTGCTCAAAACATAAGGACCGGCTGACCCAGCCGTGGCCTCTTTTCTTTTTTGTGCAGAAAATACATCACACGGGGTTACCAATGGGGTAACCGGCGCACTAGTTAACACACGTACTGTGCCGGAAAACTCGCCAGCCACTGGGGTAAGGAGGAAGGACATCCAGGGTCCACGAGCGTGAAAGCGACTGGGAGAAAAAGTGTACGTCTTCACCTCAAGGGAGAGGAAAGGCGCTATGCGCTAGAGGTACACCCGGTCAGCTGTCCCTGAACTTAACTGTTCGTACCTGACAACACTCAGGACGAAACTGGCTCAACCCGGAGGTTATAAATCCTCACAAAGTTGTTAGGTGTTACCCAGCCCACTGCTCTACAAATGTCTGCTAAAGTGGCGCCATTGGTCAGAACCCAGGAGGCTGCTACACCCCTAGTACTGTGGGCACACAGCCCCGCAGGGGGCGGCACTTCCTGGATCAATGACCCAGTGGGCGATCCACTGTTTGGAGACAGCGCTTCTTTCCACTGTCCACCAAAGCAGACAAAGAGCTGCTCAGAGCTTCTAAAGCACTGCGTGTGATCCAAATAGATGCGCAAAGCACACACCGGACACAGCAACACCAAGGCTGGGTTTGCCTCCTCTTGGGGCAGCGCTTACAGGCTCACCACCTGATCCCTAAACGGAGTCGTGGGAACCTTGGGCACATAGCCCAGACCGAATGCAAGGCACGATTTGCTGACAGAAAACACCTGCAGGTTCCCAAACCTCTTGATGGAGGTGAGCGTCATCATGAGGGCTGTCTTGAAGGAGAGCACCATTAACTAAGCTGACTCTAGCGGCTCAAATGGGGCTCCAAGAGGGAATGAGGCATGGTCTGGGGGGTTTAACCTACTCACGTTTCTCAGGAACCTGATGATCAAGTCGTGCTTCCCTAAAAACGTACCTTCTACTGCATCGTGATGTGCTGATATAGCGGCAACATACACTTCTCCTGCAGAAAGGAAAGCACATATCTGACTGTGCAACTCTGGGGGTCTTTGCGTCAGGAAGAACACCACTTAGCAAACAGACAGCACTTCAGGTCATACAGGCACCTCGTAGAGGGAGCCCTGGCCTGAGTGATTGTGTCTACCACTGCAGGTGGTAGGCCACTTAAGTCTACTGCGTCCTGTCCAAGGGCTGTCGTGAGGAGTGGGAGGTCCGAGAACCAAGTCTGGGTGGGCCAAAGGGGTGCCACTAGAATGACCTGCTCCTCGTCCTCCTTGACCTTGCACAACATCTGTGCAAGTAGACTCACTGGGGGGGAATGCATACTTGCGTAGTGGCCAGGGGCCAGCTGTGTGCCAGTGCATCAGTAATGTGGGGAGCTTCATTCAGGGAATATCAGAGCGGACAGTGGGAGGATTCCCAGGAAGAGAATAGGTCCACCTCTGCTTGACCGAATCGACTCCAAATAAGCTGGACCAGCTGAGGGTGGAGTCTCTACTCTCCCCTGAGCATGACCTGTCGTGAAAGTGCATCCGCTGTGCTGTTGAGGTCGCCATGATGTGAGTGATCCACAACGACTTGAGTTGCTGCTGACCCCGAAGGAGGAGATGGAGGGTGAGTTGTGACATTCGATGAGAGCATACACTGGCTTGGTGGTTGATGTACGCCACCGTTGTCATGATGTCCATCCAGACCAACACGTGCTTTCCCCTGTTCAATGGCAAAAGCCTCCATAGGGCAAACAGTACTGCCAGCAACTAGAGGCAGTTGATGTGCCAATGCAGGCGGCAGGACGCCCATTGCACATGGTGCCCCAGCCACGCTTGGAGGTGTCCATCGTAACCACGACACACCTGGAGACCTGTTCTAGGAGAACACCTACCCGTAGAAATGCTTGTTTGTTCCAAAGGATGAACAGAAGGCGGCAGACCGGTGTGACAAGCATGCGGTGTGTGCCGTGGCGCCATGCCCATCTCTTGACTTCAGTCTGAAGTCAGTGCTGAAGTGGTCTTATATCCATCAACCTGAGCGCCGTGACCACTGCTGAGGATGACATATGCCCCAGGAGCCTCTGAAATCCCCATGGACATTCTCAGACAGTTCAGCACAGACTGTGTGCGCTCACTCGGTAGCCACTTATTTGTTATCTTGGCTGTATGCTTAGGGTCATTGTCCTGTTGGAAGATTTCATCTTTTCATCAGGTTTTCATCAAGGATGTCCTGACTAGTCTCCCAGTTCCTGCCACAGAAAAACTGTCTGTCATGTGCCTTTTACTGAGGAGTGGCTTCCGTCTGGCCACTCTACTATACAGGCCTGATTGGTGGAGTGCTGCAGAGATGGTTGTTCCTCTGGAAGGTTCTCCTCTCTCCACAGAGAAATGCTGGAGCTCTGTCAGAGTGACCATTGGGTTCTTGGTCACCTCCCTGACTAAGGCTTTTCTCCCCCGATTGCTCAGTTTGGCCGGGCGGCCAGCACTAGGAAGAGTCCTGGTGGTTCCAAACTTCTTCCATTTATGGATGATGGAGGCCACTGTGCTCAATGGGACCTTGAATTCTGCAGAAATATTTCTGAACCCTTCCCCAGATCTGTGCCTTGATACAATCCTGTCTCTGAGGTCTACAGACAATTCCTTGGACTTAATGGCTTGGTTTGTGCTCTGACATGCACTGTTAACTGTGGTACCTTATATAGACAGGTGTGTGTCTTTCCAAATAATTTCCAATCAACTGAATTTACCACAGGTGGACTCCAATCAAGTTGTAGAAACATCTCAAGGATGATCAGTGGAAACAGGATGCACCTGAGCTCAATTTTGAGTGTCATGGCAAAGGCTGTGAATACTTATGTACATGTGATTTTTTCAGTTTTTATTTGTAATAAATTTGCAAAGATTTCAAACAAACTTTTCTCACGTTGTTATTATGGGGTATTGTTTGTACAATTTTGAGGAAAATAATGAATTTTTGAATAAGGCTGTAACAACAAAATATGGAAAAAGTGAAGCGCTGTGAAAACTTTCCGGATGCACTGTATATTTCCATGGTCATCTTCTATTTTCTATTCTTCATTTAGAGCCTATTTTCGCACAACAAATGCATGTTTATACGTTTATTGATAATGAACTTATCATAGATGCAATAAATAAAATAACATGATGTAGAAGAAAGTCTCTCCTGTAATGTGGATGAAAAATAGCATTTTATTGGTTACTTTAACCTCCTGAGACACCCACGTGACTGTTGTGTGCATTTTCCATTCCCCTTTTTGATTTGTAACTAGTAGAACCTAATAAACAAGCTAAATAAATTAAAAATAGAGCAAATAGTTTTCCTAAAAATGAATGTCCACATATGTGGACAGCAAGATTATGTTGTGAAATTTTAAGTAATACCAAGATGAATGTTAGATTTTCTTTTCATCAAACATTATTATGTGTCCTGGAGTGTTGGTTATTCATGTTTTTGAGACGTTACAGACATTATAGCTGATTTTTTATAAAGCTGAATTAATATTTCTTATTAAAAGTAATAGCTAGCTTCATAAAATCACTGCCAACCATGTTTAATAAAAAAATTGCATTATACAATTCTGAATCTATGTACTGATTACCATTTTCCCATGCCTGCCAAACATGTTTATTGGTGCAAACATCATCTGCAGCCTGAAACTGAACTTTTGGTCAGATTTGAGGAGAAAGATATAGGATTAACCCTTGCTCCATATTTAGTGAATGACTTAATCTCCAGTGTGCTGTTTGTCTGCAATGGTAGCAGAACAGATAGAAACAGTTCCAAATAAAACCTCTGAAAGCTACATTTTTCAGCTTTTGCATGAATACATTTATTTTCAATTTGAAAATGCATAATAAATACATAGGAATGCATTTACTAATGTTAATGAATAGAACCATATTGTACAGTGATAACAAAATAAAATATAACAAAATGTATATTAAAATTAAGAGAAATTACCCTATGTTGAAAAATATTCAAAATAACTAACTAAAGTTTTTCAACTTTTGAGGGAACGCAGCCCTAATTTCAAAATATGTGGACTTTTATATTTATCAGCGTGCCGACACACAGAAAATGAATGAATTTTCTAAAGAGCCATATCAAAAAAAATTAGAGATGCTACTCTTTACAACCAAACAGGATTCAATCAAAAAACGAAAGAGGTTTCTTACCAGAGGCCTTTTTGTTGGAGATGCGCCCGTAGGGGGCGCTTCACTGAAATCAACGTCATGCTGTTATGTCAGGTGATGTGGTGCACCGGAATTTAACCCTTAAATTACAGTGTAGAGTTTTGCAAACAGTATTCAGTCACTTTAAATTAATAAAAATTATGTGTCGCATATAGCAAAGCCAAAATACAACGTTAAAGGTTAAAGACTGCTATTTATTTCCAACAATGCATTCTGTTTTAGCTTTTTCTGAAAAGTGAAAGAAAATATATTGTTGCCAAATGGCTACACCGTATCATGTAGGGATAGAACTTTATTAAAAATAAAATTTTGACTGTTAAGTAAACAGCATCACTTTATCACACTTCATAAACAACAACAAACGTTTCCCAACTTTTGCTGCCTCCCACAGGGTGGCATACTGAAAGTATTTGGGGTTTTGGTCACAAACATGGGAGCGTGGTCATACAGTGAAGTCACACATAACAGTTCAATACTTAATCTAAAATGATTTTAAATACCATTACACAAGCAGATTTTATGATTTCATAATTATTGGGAGACTGCATGTAAGAGTATCTGGAATATTTGCACTTAAAAAAATATTTGTCAATTGCTGGACCATGTAATATGAACTAGTGAAGACAAAAAATTGTGACCAAATACATGGCCCGTAAATACGCTTTCCTTTACACATTTATATAAATGTTTATTTAAAATCTAGAAGTCAATGCATTACCTACCCATACACCACAATATAAAGCAGAATATTATGCTGAATAAAGCTACACTACATACAGTATAAAGCGTCTCGGGTTACTTAAGTGTAACCCTTTTTCCCTGAAAAAAGCGGAACGAGATGCTGCGCTGAGAAAAGTGCTTTGGGAACATCTATAGGTGTGACCAGCTGTGAATATGTGTGCAACACGTCAATGAACATTGACTGGAATTTATAGCCTCTGCCGGTGTAATCATTGGATGCACCTGGGGCAGGGCTATAAATAGATGCGTCACAGGAGCATCATCAGGTATTTTGTCTGAAGAGCAGTCCTGGGGCATCCCAGTGTGGCAGTGAAGCGCAGCATCTCGCTCCGCTTTTTTCAGGGAACAAGGGTTACACTTAAGTAACCCCTGACATTCCCTTTACAAAAAGCTTCACTTATGATGCTGCACTGAGAAAAGCGCTTTGGTAACAAGAATACCCACGCGGCCGCACTGTGGCTGTCCGGACCCCCTACGGTTGTGTACTGTGCTCACAAGAACGTGAGAGGGCTCAGACATGAGCTTGAGATGTCGACTCAAGGACATAAGAGCCCGGAGTGGCATGATCACAAACATGCTGCAGAGGGACCCCTCTGGCCAAGGCTTCAGAGGAGGTGACCCCTCTGGTAGAGTGAGCCCTGATGCCTAGTGTCGAAGCTTGGCCAAGCGCCTCGTAGCCAGGGCAATAGCGTCTCTCACCCAATGCGAGATAGTCTGCATGGTGGCGGCCGCCCCCCTGTTGCGGCCCCCATGACAAACAAATAGCTGCCCTGACTTACGCCACTGGCTAGTGCGGTGGACATAAGTCTGAAGGGCACGGACTGGACAAAGTCTGTGAATTCTTTCCTACTCCGGCGTAGTGAACAGCGGGGAGCAAAAGGCTTCAAGAGTGACCGGGTGTAAGGTCGAGAAAGGCACCTTAGGCAGGTAGTCAGGATGAGGGTGCAAAATTGCTTTGGTCATTCCTGGGGCAAACTCTAAGCAGGCTGGCAAGACAGACAGACCTGTAGGTCCACAATTCTCTTTAGAGAGGTAATTGCCATAAGAAAAACCATCTTGAGAGTCAGAAGTCTGTCAGACGCTGACTCTAGAGGTTCAAAGGGGTCCTAACCAGACCCACAAGGACTACTGCTATGTCCCATGAAGGGGTCCTGGTCCTAGCAGGAGGCCTCAGTCGCCTAGCTCCATGAATGAAACGAGCGAGTAGAGGATGTCTCCCCAACGGCGCCATCCATCAGTCCATCAAGGTGTGGAAGCCGAAATGATGGCTACATAAACCCTAAGAGTGGTGGAGCATATGCCTGCTGACAGTTTTTTTCCTGCAGAAAGTCCAGAACTTGAGTAATCTGGCAGCTAACTGGATCTGCATTATGTGTACTGCACCATTTTTCAAAGGCACCCCATTTATTTACGTAGATCCTTCTGGTAGAGGGAGCCCTAGCACTTAAAATGGTCTCGATAACCTCAGGTGAAAGCCCTGTGTCCCTCAGTTGGTTGCCTTCAGGGGCCAAACACTGAGGTTCCACAGCTCGGGCCAGGGATGAAATATTGTCCCCTGTGCCTGAGACAGAAGGTCCCTCCTGTTCGGAATCGCCCAAGGCGAGCCGTCGAGGAGAGACATTATCTCCGAGAACATACCCTGTTCGGCCAGCACGGCGCTATCAGTAAGAGGCAAGACCCTTGCTGGCTAACTCTGGCCAAGACTCCCGGGAGCAGAGAAACCGGGGGAAACGCATACAGACACATTCTGGGCCATATATGCGCCATCGCGTCCAGACCCAGGGGGGCTGGGTGACTCAGAGAGAAGTAGAGGGGACATTGCGCTTTCTGAGAAGAGGCGAAGAGGTCCACTTCTGCCCTGTAAAATCTCACCCAGATTTGCTCTACTACCTCGGGGTGGAGTTTCCACTCCCCCTTCGGTATTTTCTGTCTGGACAGTAAATCTGCTCCCACAGCAGACTGCCCTGAGTGACAGGAACTTGCCCTGAGCCCAGAGGAGAATCCGACGTGCCAGGGAATTCAGCTGACGTGAACGTAGACATCCTTGATGATTTATGTAGGAGACTGCTGTTGTGTTGTCCACCCGTTCCAGGACATGGCAACCTCTCAGATGCTGGAGGAAGTATTTTAGGGCCAGATATACTGCCATCAACTTGAGGCAGTTGATGTGCCAATCGAGCTGATGACCCTCCCATTCCCCTTGGCTGGATGACCATTTAAGACCGCTCCCCAGCCCCTCTGGGAGGCGTCTGTCGTTAGCAGCCTGCGACGACAAGACGCACCTAGAGTGGGACCCAAGGTAAGAAACCGGGGTCTGAACCACATAGAAAGGGAACGAAGCCTGTGACGCGTAACCCCTATTTGCCTTAGGGGACTGGCCCTTGGATGAAATCCCCTGGCTTTTAGCCACAGCTGAAACGGTCTCATGTGCAGAAGGCCCAAAGCAATAACCATGGACACAGATGTCATGAGACCTAGTATTCGTTGATACTGACAAACAGTGCAACCTTGACCTAGCCTGACTTTGCTCAGGGTGTTCTGAATGGAAATGAATCGAGCGGGAGACAATTGTGCCCGCATCGTGATCGAATTCCATATAACTCCCAGATAGATAATTTCCTGGGTGTGAGAGAGAACGCTCTTTTTGACGTTGAGTCTCAGACCCAGGGAAACCAGATGAGCTAAGACAATATCCCTGTGCTGAACTGCCAGTTCTTGAGACTGTGCTAGTTTCAGCCAGTCGTCTATGTAATTCAGAATGCGGATGCCCTGGAGTTGCAAAGGAGCCAGTGCTGCATCCATGCATTTCGTGAATGTGCAGGGTGATAGGGCTAGGCCGAATGGAAGAACCCAATACTGGAAAGGCTTTGCCCCCGAAAGCGAACCTCAGGAACTTCCTGTGCTGTGGCAGAATTTCTATATGAAAATATATGTCCATAAGATCGATGGTGACCAGCCAATCTTGATGTTGGACTTGTGACACGACCATCTTGACAGTTAGCATCTTGAACTTGAACACCCTGACTGAGTGGTTCAAGCCTTGAAGATCTAAGGTCGGACGCAACCCCCCACCCTTCTTGGGGACCAGGAAGTATTTGTTGTAATAGCCTGACTCTTTCTCTGGAAGGGGAACACGTTCTATGGCCCCTTTGACCAAGAGATTTTGCAGTTCTTTCCACAGTAGACATGCCTGCTCCGGTTTCACAGTAGTGGGGACCACGGCGTTGAAACACGGAGGGCAGCGAGCGAATTGAATTCTGTAACCTTTTTATACTGTTCTTAGGACCCACATAGAAATACCTGGCAGAAGTTTCCACGCTGCCAGGTTCTCTGAGATGGGTATTAATTTTGACACTTCCTGTTGGGGATGTCGAGTGTTCCGCATCCTAAGGCAGGAAGCAGCGGTACACCCAACTTTTCGTTGGAAGCCTCTAACTCCCAAAACACCAGAGGTGGCGGGAATGGAGAGGATTCGTGGGGGTACCAGGAGGGGCGAAATGGATGATACAAGCGCCCCGTCCCGAGGGGAGCTACCCCCACAGGGCTGGGCGCAAGACAGTCAGGGTTTTCTTCTCTTAGAAATTACTCCCCTGAGGTCTTGCTTTGGGGGCTGTTGAGGGCGTCGAGCCTTTCCCCAGTCTTTACGTGGGGGAGCACGACTCGCCATGCTTTGCTTCTGAGCCTCCCTTCTAGCAGGACCGGGGCGGGTCTGGGTGGCCGACAGCCCCGCCCCCTGAGTGTGGCGAGGAAAAAACTGCCCAAATGCTTCCTCGTGGCTCTTCGCCTCCTGGAACTTGGAGATAACTGTATTCATAGTGTGGAATAATGAAGGCCACTTTTAAACTTCTTTTGTTGGTGTTGCTGCAGCTGTTCCCTGTTTGAAGGATGTTCTATAGGAATGTGTCTCTTGTCTCTACTCTCATGTTTCACACGTAGCTCAAATGTATGTCACACCCATAGAAGGTAATGAACTATTTCATTGGTGGGGGTCCAGTGGAATGTGGTTTTTCCTGGACCATATAACAAAGTGCTGAACAATAAACGTTGAAGAAGGATTTGATAGCATTGGGTGTCTGTGTCATTTCTTTCTTCCCTCAGCTGAGCCGTATCGAGACGGGGATTGCAGATCAAGAAAATAAATTAAATACATTGGATGACAAAATTATCTAACAATTTGGGGGCTCGTCGGGATTTCTCCAGACTGGTAAGACTGATTTAAGTATCAAGTTTTCCTGTCTGATGAGAGATTGAATAAAACGTAGTTTAATTTGGCTCGATATTAACTCCGTTAATAACTCTGCTCGGGGGCCCCGTCAGAGGGATGATTTTGCCCTATTATAAATAGGAAGGAGGGTTTTGCTCTATTATAAATAGGGAAAACCCTACGACCGCAGCAGTAGTTTAAAGGATATCCTTATTCTGGTATGAATAAGAAGAGGACGGAAATTGTCCTATGGAAAAGACGGAGAGAATTTGATCTGCATTATTGTTCTGCATGAACCGTGTCGATCGGGAAATTGTTTGTATTATTATTATTAAAAGGGTGACATTATTGGACAGGAAAAAAGCCATCCTCTATCGAACGAAACTCCAAAACAATTGATGTTTTGCAATAAACAAGATTATAATACTGAGCCATATATCAGCAATTTGGCTGGGTGGTCAGAGAAAGGAGAAAGGAAAAAGAAGAGAAAAAAGAAGAGAAAACTTAATTAGATCAATTCATGAGTAAATCAAATCTATGGTTAAAAAGGGTGAAAGGACCCTCAGTGGGATTATAAATATATATAAGTCATATGAGGTGTGGAAGAAAATAAAACCATTCTGAGACAAAGGTCCTGAACAAAAAGAGACTAATCAAATGCACATAGCGGTCTCTGTTTCAAAACAAGCCGCCTAAATATGATATTGTCGTGAACAAAGCTTTAACCCCTAACCTCCCAAAGACACCATGCGCACTGTTGTATCCCAATTTAAACGCAACTCATTCGCTGCAGCCGCGGACGGATCCGATTCAGATTCAAAGAAAGAAACGAGCGAAGATACAACAGCTGCATTTCCTTTTATCAAGTGCCCAAACAGATATAAAATTGTTTCACTAACATTGTCAGAGACGCTGACTATATGCAAAGAATTACCATATATAAACCACATACCTTTATCATTGATATTTGCGCATCTAAAGGTTCATTAACAGCGCATTGCTATGAGGGTTCTATAACGGGACACGCTCTAAACTCTGTGGGAATTAATGGCATTCCTGTGAAGTGTCATATGACACCAAAATTACCCGTAACATCTCTAGATAACACAAACTTGTTTAAAATGCACGATTTCGTGATTTTGCCTGACTCTCCGTTCTGCCCACTGGTCTGTGATACGATGCATAAAATTTGAGAAAAAAAAATTACTTTTGATTCTAACTCATTACAATTGCTGTTTCCCTCAGTATATTGTCAGTCTGTGTATACAGGACATTGCAGAGAAGTTTGCAGCTCAACGTCTGTCAACACTTCTGCTTCGAAACAGGAAATGCTCAACATCGACCCAGTGCTATGGGCCGCCCACAAAGATGAGGCGGGCCTTATTGATGTAAGACCATATGTTGCCAAACTCCGCTCTAACTTGCCACTATACTTCAAACAGTGTCCTCTGTCAAAAACAAAGGTATTAAAAGGTGTTAATACAGTGTCTGAAACGATGTATTTTAAAACCCATTCACACATCATATAAATCACCAATTAATGCTATGAAGAAAGCTAATAATACATGGCGATTAAAGCAAGAGTTGAAAAAATTAATGCCAATGTCTCCAGTGGTGCCGGATGTGTGCACTACTATTAACTAAATTCCAGCAGACCACACTGATTTTACTATTATTAATTTGTGTTCTGCATTCTTCAGTGTCAGTCATGCCTGTTACGCAGCCGCTGTTCGCATTCACATATGGAGGCCAACAGTAACAGAATGCCCAGGAATTTAGAGACTCGCCTGCTGTGTTCTCTGCTGTAGTGCACGCTATTTTGAAGGACACCAAGCTGCCACCTGTCTATTGCAATATGCTGACGACATCCTGCTTTCCGGCCCGAATATCAAGTCATGCATAGCCGCTTCAACTATTGTGTGCAATGTATTAGCAAAGGCTGGCTTCAAGACATCAAAAGAAAAGATGCAATGGGTGAAACTGAACTATCAATCTGGGTCATGAACTACAGAAAGGAACAGTACGTGTCTCCACAGACAGAGTGAAGACGATTACTACCTTCCAACACCCTAAAACAAAAACTCAAATGCAAAGCTTGTTGGGTTTAGTGAACTATTGTCGAGCATGGGTTCCAAACTGCTTGTTATATGACAAAATCCTGAGAGAAGCAACACTCTCAAGGGCTGAGGAACCTATCAAGAGGACTGCTGAAATGGACATTGCTACCAAATCATGATGAACCCTTTCATTTGTATGTGCACGAGGCGACAGGCGCAGCAGCAGCGATCCTCGCTCAGTCCCATTGCGGAACATATAGACCAGTGGCGTACTTGTCAAAAATTTTACAGGCAGTCGCCAAAGGCCTCCCTGCATGTTTACGAGCAGTGACTGCTGCAGCGTTGATGGAACAACATGCAGAACGTATTGTTCTCTCACATCCATTAGTTGTGAACACCTCTCACCAGGTATGAACAATCATGCACAACATTACCACATGACAGCACAACGTTGATCAGGGTACGAAGTTATTTTATTGGCTACTGCTAATCGGACAAATAAACCAACTTCCGTTGTAAACGCCCCGACTTTATCATTACACAAATTGCTGACTCGAGGTGAATTTTACAACGATTCACATGATTGCATCAATTGCCTAAAAACATGTACTTTATGCAGGCCGGATGTTTCTTCATCCACCCTGGAGGAGGGGACCATTGGTACATTGTTACATTGACTTGAACATTGACTTGATGGATCCTGTTCCAAGCCGTATCCAAGCCAATTGCGTATACTGGTTTGGTTATGCTGTAACGGAAATTCAGAATCGAATTATTGAAGCTTATTCACTCCCATATAAATCAGCACAAGCTACTGAGTTGTTTGCGTTGATCAGAGCATGCCATTTGGCTAAAGGTAAATCAATCAATATATACACAGACTCGAAGTATGCTGATGAAGTAGCAAAGTGGGCTGCAAGGGAAGTTATGGTTAGTCCAGACCTAAATCAAGCTGAAGAGACTTTTTCCATGATACAATCAACACTGGTTGACAATGACATTAAATTGTTACAGGCAGATCCATTTGAATCTGACAACATTGGGCCTCAAATTAAGTGAAATCAAACAAATTGCATAAATGGGGTACAAAATGCAGTAAAATTAATCCTGGACTCACGACTAACATGCGCACAGAACAACAGACACAAGCCTACGAAGCACCCATTACCACACTCGGAACTGCTGTTCTAAACAGACAGAAGATTTCCCATGTGTGAGGTAAAATTATAAAATGGTGAAAATTTGGCAAAATAAATAATACAGAGATTCGGCTGAATGAGCTCAGAATGTCACCATCCTCTGTTGTTAATCTCTCCATTTGAAAAACTAATGGGTAGGCCTTTCCCGACCCCTTGGGTCAGAGGCCACGCTGGCTTTCTCTCCACAGGTGACACGGAGGTGGTGATTGCCGAATATGTGGATTCCCTCATTAAAATATGAAATGACATAAATGGTGATATCTCTCTCTCTCTGCCTGCAGAAAGCCCTACTCATCCATTTGTTCCAAATCAGCAGGTTCTGGTAAAGTGTCTGAATCCAACAAAGTTAGGTGAACCAAAGTGGGCCCAACTACTGTACTGCCAGTGACATGAACGGGGGTGCTAACTGACCTTCAACCACAGTGGATCCACGCAAGCTGCGTGAAGCTTGCTCCAGAGGAGGGCCTTACTGATTCAAGGTGAACGGTGAAAGCACTGGAGGAGCTGAACACGCAGCGCCAGTGCCCAACCGGGAATCTGCGAATTAGGAGGACCTGAGGAGGGACCCGGAACAGTCAACATGAAGACATTCCTACTAACACTCTGCATATGGCAGGTGGTCGTGCTTGCCTATGCCCGTTCAGTATCAACACAACAGCAAGGAGCCACATGTGTAATTCCAATTCCTAGAAATAATGTATGATGATTTATGTTTTATGGTAATGTTATAGGAAGATGTTTCTGTTATGAAGGTATGGGTAAACACCCGGAAACGAAGGTACCTAGAAGGTGATGCCTCAAGTGACCCTGAAGTATATCTAGATAGTGTTGGACAGCCAAGAGTTATTAAATGTTTGGATTACCTTTTGACTAAAGATGGAGGAGTATGTAAAATGTTTGGAGACAAATGCTGTATATACATCCCAGGTCACACTGATGATGATGGTGAATTCATGAAGGTATGAAAGGAAATGGATAAGTTGAATAAAGAATTAGCTGATAACATTGGGGAAAATGGGGACAATTTTTCAATATGTTTGGGTGGTTTGCACCTTGGATGTCCTCCATTATATCGATTACTGTATACATTGTACTTATGTTATTATTTGGCCCATGTTTGTTACAATTACTAATGCAGAAGTTGAATGTGATGATAAACAGACATAATATCGCTATGCTTCATTATGTACGTATACCTAATACTGAGGTTGGTTGAGAAGGCTGCGTGATCCTTTCAGGATCAAAGTGGGCAATGTGGAATAATGAAGGCCACTTTTAAACTTCTTTTGTTGGTGTTGCTGCAGCTGTTCCCTGTTTGAAGGATGTTCTATAGGAATGTGTCTCTTGTCTCTACTCTCACGTTCACACGTAGCTCAAATGTATGTCACACCCATAGAAGGTAATGAACTATTTCATTGGTGGGGGTCCAGTGGAATATGTTTTTTCCTGGACCATATAACAAAGTGCTGAACAATAAACGTTGAAGAAGGATTTGATAGCATTGGGTGTCTGTGTCATTTCTTTCTTCCCTCAGCTGAGCCGTATCGAGACGGGGATTGCAGATCAAGAAAATAAATTAAATACATTGGATGACAAAATTATCTAACACATAGCGTCCCCGAATAGGCCAAAAGACGAAACCGGGGCATCAAGGAGGAAAGCTTTATTTTTGTCCTTGATGCCCGATAGGTTGAGCCTTAGGTGTCTCTCCGTGCTGACCAAAGCAGACATAGACCGGCCAATGGCACGGGCTGTCTGCTTAGTCGCACGGAGTGATAGGTCCGTGGCTCGACGAAGTTCAGAGAAAGATTCCTCGTCGAGCGTGGTACCTGCACTCAGGTCCTTCAGCAGATCAGCCTGGTATGCCTGTAACACTGCCATAATGTGCAGAGCAGCACCAACCTGACCCGCAGCTTGATAAGCCCTCCACACTAGCATGGAGGTAGTCCTGCATGGCTTTGTGGGGAGAGAGGGTCTTTTCAGTGATGATTCCGAACCCAGCGAGAGATAACCCGCAAGTGTCTCCTTAACTGGCAGCATCATCGAATACCCCCGTGTCTCAGCACACCACGATAGTGGAATATATCGACGTCGAGGGCACGTGGACATGGGAAGTATAAGGTTTCCTCCATGAACGAGAGAGCTCGTCATGGAGGTCATCAAAGAAGGGAAGTTACTGATGAGGCGTTCCCTTACCCCGGTCACCAGACAGAAATCTATTCTCCAACTTGAAGCGTTTGGGGGTCTCTTGCTGGCGTGGCCAGTCTAACTGAAGCCTGGACACCGCACGAGTATCCACATCGAGTAATTCCTCCGCTGATTTACTATCATGCCCGGAATGCTCGGAGGTGGGTAACACGAAATCTGCCGAATCAAGAGATTCAAGGTCCCCCTGATGAACCGAAGAAGCGGTTTCAAGAAGAGGCTTCAATATCACGGGAAGGACCAGCTGGGTCTAGGGAGAGAGCAAGCGAAAGGGACGAACCCGCCTCTCGCTCCTCACCCAGATCCATACGAGAGCCCCACGAATGAAGTGTGGGCGCTGACTCCCGGAAGTAAGCAAGGCAAGCGTGAAGCATTTTGCCCGAAAGCAGATCGCAATGCTCGCACCCGCCCCGCCCCAACGCGAGAGCAGCATGCTCTTCCCCCAAACAAACAAAGCAGAACTGATGCGTGTCCCTCTCGGCCATAGAGCAGAGACAAGGGAACACGCATCGTTTGCCCTGATTTTCAGTCATTTTTTATTTTTTTTACCCCTTTTTTTTTGAAAGAAGAGAAAAAAAGAAAGGTCTTCTGCGCACTGCCTAACAAAGTCTAACTCCTAGCAGAGGAAAGAAAGTTTGACAGGCTCGTGACTGCACACAAACACAGAGTGATCTGAAGACAAAAGATCTGACAATGCTCCTGTGACGCATCTATTTATAGCCCTGCCCTAGGTGCGTCCAATGATTACACTGGCAGAGGCTATAAATTCCGGTCAATGTTCATTGACATGTTGCACACATATTCACAGCTGGTCACACCTATAGATGTTCCCAAAGCACTTGTCTCAGTGCAGCATCATAAGTGAAGCTTTTTATAAAGGGAACCAGTATTTTGCATTGCATTTCAGTTCCTTTATGAAGATGTTTTAAAAGGACAGATTGCACAGCACTATTGCAACTGCAAGAATACAGAATTAATAAATTGAATAGAATTTCATTGATTTGAGGACATTCTGGATTAAAATATAGTTAAATGTAATGACAATAGCTGGTAGAACAGAACCTCAGCATGGCAGAGCAGAAAAATCATTGGTGTTTTATCCCTGTGTGGTGGGTTTGTGGTGAGGGCAGAGTGTAATCAATCGATGAAAGACTGAGGAGAAGAAATACTGCCTGCAAGGTTGTTAAGACAATAAGCTTGACATTGTGAGCAACTGTACTGTCTCTTGTATGCATGAGTTGGGGAAGGTTTAAGTAGCACTTGAAAGCAATTTATAAAACTACTTTGTTTATTCTGTCCACCGCAAAGATTAAACTTTGATTATATTTGTCACTCTGTGCACATGGCACATTAAATGTTGTGCTTCCAAGCAGTTCAACTAAATGGAATAAAACAAAGGAGCTATTACCAACAAGGTCATCTTCTATTTTCAACCCTTTCATTACAGCTAATTTACGCACATAAAATTCAAGTTGTACAAATTTTGCTAATGAGACGTTTGTCTTTGGACTTTCTTTGGAAACTGTTTGCCAGAAGAATGGGGTTCCTTGTGAATACAAATTCAAGAGAATTCATGAGGAACTCTAGTGCACAAACACACACATTCCCAAGAGAGAATATACTGCTAAAAAACCAAGTAACATATTTTTACAATTAGTTTTAATGTTGATTGAAAAACAGACATTCACAACAATGCTTTGTATCTTGGAGGAAATAGCTATTGACTTATCACTGGCTACATTCACACAGTCAATTTTTGGGACTGACAACCATATTTTATATTTACAGGTGTGACTCTTGAAATGTCCATTCATACAACAGCTTAGTGTAGCAGTTTGAATTCTGTCTGTATGAATGAACAACCAAAGTCACAACCATATTCTAACAGCTGTAATAATAGTGACAGTGGCTACAAGACGGCGACTTCCAGCATGGCTTATCACAATAGCCGCCGTGTTATTAAATAAATGGCACGAGTTCATTCATCAGATCATAATTAGCTGACAGTAGCTTTGAATTCTTTTTAACAACGTGCAGAGTTTAGCTTTTGTTTTGCACATCTCGTGCCCGTGAGCATCCAGGGGAAAACAGCAGCTGAAACTTGGGATATCACGCAGCTCTTTTCTCCATCTCTGTGAGTTAACGAAAACATAATGTACAAACACACGAGACACATACGTGTACAGTGCTGAATGTCTCTCACTGTACATGACATAACTAACTAGTTGTCCAGTACGGTTCCATTCACACAGCACAGGTTTGCAGAGAATGTGGTTGTGAGACCTGAAAATTTGCGGGTGTCAGTTCGGTTATAGAATGTGGTTGTCACACCCGTAAATAACCATCCTGTGTGTGAATGTAACCATATTAAGCGCTAAAAGCAGGTCTGAAAACTATATTCTGCTGCTGTGTGAATGTGGCCACTAAGTCATGTAAAAGTGATACTGTACAATGACACATAAGTATTAAGCATGGCTGAGAAACATTTTCAAATTCAACATGAATAAACCATGAAAAACTTCAGATATGCTTGCCGTGCACTTTGCAAAGATAAGCTGATATTAATTACAGACCATTGTATGAAAGAAAGATGAAACATGTTTTAACAAATAGAAAAACAGTATATATCACTAGTGGGAGGCAGTAAAAAAATGGGGCTTCAGATTTTGAATACATTTTCTGTTTAATGCTCCATAAATCCTAGTTACTGCTTTGGTAAAATACAGCCCTGAATGAGAAGTATAGACACGCAGAAGGAAATATGTGTGATTAGGCCAAAAGAATGGACTTGGCCTTCCTAACCTCATCTAATGGTTCAACATCCACAGTCAAGTGCTTCTCAGTGGGTTAATGAAACCTCAAACTTTCCCCTTAGAGAAAAGAGCGTATTGATTTGAGGGAGCCAGAGGAATCCAATATCTCCATGTTGATCAGATTATTCATTCCTGTTTGTGCTTTAAATATTGGGTGGATGCGGTCAAGAATATCATATCTTTGATACATGAAACACCTGATTTTCTGTCACCTTTGCTGGTGTAAACAAGAATATAATGCTTCACTGTCAAAACAAACACGGCCATGGTGAGACATTAATATTATAAAGTTTTGTCATCTCTTGGAAAGTGCGTATATGAATGGGAGGTATTATTAGTCAAGAGTGCTCCTTCTTTTATGTCCTCCTCTATATGGATACCTCTGTAATCAATAAAAGCACTTCGTCTTCAGTGATTCTCAGCTAGCCAAACCGGTCGATGCTGCAACCGAATTGCATTGCTCAACTCAAACTAAAGCAAATTTGTATCTAGGCTCAATATGTTGCAGAAACATTCTGTGGCACCGTGTTAAGCCAGAAGCACACTTTACGCATGTATGTAAACACAGAAATGGCTGCTTGAACAGTGTGCATTGCTAGCTTTCAGTTCTGTTGAATGTACTTAATATGAGCTCTGGAAGTAATAAACTTCAGAACTGAATGGAGCAATAGAGTTATCTTCAAATGTCTGTGCTATTAATCCAGATCCTATTATCAAAGTCTCTTTTTTAAGGAAAGTAAGTCCACTCGAAAGTAAGTCATTTTTGGAATGCTTCCAAGCAGGCTGGACAGTTATTTTCTGAGGATGCAAGTGGCAGAAAAGTACAGCTCCTATCTACTTGAATGGGGAAAGACCCAAATCTCCAATATGGTTGGTCTAGTATATAGATATTGCAAATTAGCAGTAAAATCTGACACCATGAGATCAACAATTATGCTTCTTTAGCTCAGATCACAATAATAAAAAACCCTGCTATTTTTCAGGCTGTTCTAGCGAATGTGCATTTACATTCTCGAGTTGATTGACAGGCGATATCTGTTTCTAATAGATGATTGGCTCTTTTACATTTAAGGCGGGTATTCCTTTTCTATATCCGATAGACGTTGCACATTCCATTTCTTCCATTTTATTACTAGTGGTCCATCTAGGACTACACAGTCTTTGCTACTATTCAGGAAGCTAACTATATATTTAGCTTGCTGAGCAAGTTTCTCTTCAAACTGCTGTTTCATGAATTATGCTCTGACCAGTGTTGTATAAAGTGTCCATTTGTCATACTTGAGTAAAAGAAAAGTTCCCTTCATGGAAACTGACTCAAGTAAAAGTTAAATTAGCTCAAGAGAAAACAACTCAAGTCAAAGTATTAAAGAAACTGATATAAAATGTACTTATGTATTAAAAGTACATGTAAATTGCATAAATTATGGAACATTTAATTAAACCCATGGCAACTTATTTGCCATCCCAAATGTATTTGACTTTCTTTCATCTGCAGAACACATCAAAAGATTTTTAGAAGAATATTTCAGCTTTATAGGTCAATTCAATGCAAGTGAATGGTGGCCAGACATTTCAAGCTACAAAAAACACATTAAGGCAGCATAAATTATCCATACTACTACATTGGTTAAATCTGAAGCGATTCAGTTGATTTTGGGTGAGAACAAACCAAATTGTAATTCATTTTCACTGAGTCTCTTGCCATTGCAATCTCTAGGCATGATCATGATTTCAAGCTAGATTTCACTTTCTAGTGCTTGACACATGCTCAGAGCCTTAAATGGCGCTATAAGAGGTGTAATCGAGCTTGAAATCCTGATTGGCAAGCAGACTGCTAATGTCAAGATTTATACACTCACCTAAAGGATTATTAGGAACACCTGTTCAATTTCTCATTAATGCAATTATCTAATCAACCAATCACATGGCAGTTGCTTCAATGCATTTAGGGGTGTGGTCCTGGTCAAGACAATCTCCTGAACTCCAAACTGAATCTCAGAATGGGAAAGAAAGGTGATTTAAGCAATTTTGAGCGTGGCATGGTTGTTGGTGCCAGACGGGCCGGTCTGAGTATTTCACAATCTGCTCAGTTACTGGGATTTTCACGCACAACCATTTCTAGGGTTTACAAAGAATGGTGTGAAAAGGGAAAAACATCCAGTATGCGGCAGTCCTGTGGGCGAAAATGCCTTGTTGATGCTAGAGGTCAGAGGAGAATGGGCCGACTGATTCAAGCTGATAGAAGAGCAACTTTGACTGAAATAACCACTCGTTACAACCGAGGTATGCAGCAAAGCATTTGTGAAGCCACAACACGCACAACCTTGAGGCGGATGGGCTACAACAGCAGAAGACCCCACCGGGTACCACTCATCTCCACTACAAATAGGAAAAAGAGGCTACAATTTGCAAGAGCTCACCAAAATTGGACAGTTGAAGACTGGAAAAATGTTGCCTGGTCTGATGAGTCTCGATTTCTGTTGAGACATTCAGATAGTAGAGTCAGAATTTGGCGTAAACAGAATGAGAACATGGATCCATCATGCCTTGTTACCACTGTGCAGGCTGGTGGTGGTGGTGTAATGGTGTGGGGGATGTTTTCTTGGCACACTTTAGGCCCCTTAGTGCCAATTGGGCATCGTTTAAATGCCACGGCCTACCTAAGCATTGTTTCTGACCATGTCCATCCCTTTATGGCCACCATGTACCCATCCTCTGATGGCTACTTCCAGCAGGATAATGCACCATGTCACAAAGCTCGAATCATTTCAAATTGGTTTCTTGAACATGACAATGAGTTCACTGTACTAAAATGGCCCCCACAGTCACCAGATCTCAACCCAATAGAGCATCTTTGGGATGTGGTGGAACGGGAGCTTTGTGCCCTGGATGTGCATCCCACAAATCTCCATCAACTGCAAGATGCTATCCTATCAATATGGGCCAACATTTCTAAAGAATGCTTTCAGCACCTTGTTGAATCAATGCCACGTAGAATTAAGGCAGTTCTGACTTCTTTGTCACAAAACACAGTATTAGTATGGTGTTCCTAATAATCCTTTAGGTGAGTGTAGTTGAAAAAGGAGTTATATTTTGGTCTATTCTCACCCAAAACCAATTGGATCTGTTAAGAAGACATTGGTTGAAACCACTGGAGTCTTATGGGTTACTCTTATGCTGCATTTATGTAATTTTCTGAGCTTCAAAGATCTGGCCAAAATTCACTTGCATTGAATTGACCTACATAACAGCGATATTCTTCTGAAAATCTTTTTACTGTAGCATAAATATGCTACAAAGCAAATATAATACCAATACTATAATACCATTCACATCTTCATAAAATATCAAAATAAATATTAATGGACATATTCATGAGCAAATATAAAAATAAATTTTGTTGTACATTTTCATGAGCGTTGGTAATTATTCATACAAACCATACCATGGTTAAATGTAAAATGTAAACGCATGTGATTTACTTTATATGAACAGGTCTCCTGGAAAGGAGGGAGACTGATCGCAGAACTTCATTATTTCACAGCTTATAATGTTCAAGCCTAAACTTATCAAATTAATTAGTCAAAAAAAATAAATAATTACTTACCTGATCAGTTTCTTTTATTCCTCATAGGAGACAGACGACAGAACACGCAATCTGACGCGTGATTTTGACTCAGATTTGTGATTCGCAAAACGAATAATTCAGACCAATTTTGGAATCTTTTTGTTCTGTTCAAAGGAATCTAATTAAAAATATTTGACTCTTTTGATTCTTTTAACGAATCACACATCACTTTGGCCGATCAGCATGCATTTTTAGATGTACAGCTGCTATTTTTTTTTCTGAGTTCAGTCGCAAAAGTAACGAAAAGGTCTGGAGAAATCTATTGGAGTACAAGTAGCAATTTTCTCTTCAATATGTAGTAAATTGAAAGTAAAAGTGCAAAGATATATTTATTTTCAATAAAGTAGAAAAATGTAAAAACTGTACTTTTGTACAGTAACAAAGTATTTGTTCTTCGCTACTATACACTTCTTGCTCTGACAAATTTCGGAATGTAACAACAATCAAAATCAATATGCATAGTGGGTCATCATGATTTTTATATTCAAAAGTGTGCATTTGGCAGACATTTCTATCCACAGCAACTTCAAGTGCACTCAATATATGAAAAGTAAGGTCACATGAATTGTGTACAAGCCTCTAAATGCTCTGATACAATCACAACAAAGTTTCTTTGTTCTTCGATCAGAGTTAGAAAAAAGGTAGAAACAGTCGAGTAAAGGAATGTGATGACGATTTAAAGAAATATGAATACGCAATAGATAATGTGTCATTTGTCATGTCATAATTCTGCGTTAATGACGTTAATGCTAATGTTAACACACCATAATTATATGCACCGTATACCATCTTTTATTGTATTTTACAGACTTTAGTAGACTAATTCTTCAAAATCACTTGACATGGTCTTGGAAAATGTATTTACGCATACAACTGTACAGATGCAGTTAAGTTTGCACAAGCTTGGCAAATCTGCATTCCAGTGTGTTCATGTTGATTGATTGGATTGAAGAAACTGGAAAAACATGTAGGTGGAGCATTGGGTCAAAAACTCAAAGGTTTCCTAAATGTTTGCGCTTGCATGCTGTTTCGAGCCACCACAAACTGAAAAACATATTTTTGGCCAGATTCTTTCTTCGATTTTGCCAGAAGTATATTGGTACATTAACACTTGCCCTACGCCAAACTCATAAAATTGCCTTAAACCTAACCTAAAAATCTGATGAAAATATGGTTAATAGGAATGTTTTCCCAGAACCAACAGAGAGGTTAATCCAGGAGCATGCTATTTGGCAAAATAACAGTCACCATGCTTAGTGTGTGTTTCAGGCCTAGTAGTGTGAGGAAGATCCTTCAGGAGCCAATTGTCTCAAGGACACTAGCTCAAGCATGCATACTCGAATAGACAGCCAATTTACAAGAACAAGATATCAAACAGACCCAAATGATCAGACCAAGGGTAATGGTAGAGCTTTGTTCATATCCCTCAGACATCTAAAGTGACATTACATCATCTGGCAGACTTTTCAGTCTGTCTGAGATTTGCGATGGATATAAATGTAGTGTACAATCTGATCACTCTTTTGTGCAGTTCCTCAGTCACATGGAAGCCCTCAGGACTTAGTGTGAGGCAAATGTGGCCAATGAATCTACAGGTTCCTAGAACAGACTAATGAAAACTAATGGACAGCTTGTGAATAGATTCATCCATCCTGCTTGTTTTCCCTGACCAGCATGTCAGGTGTGACTGCCGCATCTTGCTCAGCTTTTAAGGCTTTTTAGATACAGGCAGCTCTTTGTGCAGAACATAGGCCTCTTGAGCAGATTACAGTGATTCGTTGACTTTATGCTGATACACATGCATGCAAACAAACACGCTCTGTGGAATATACATCACAGTGCACTGCTGATAGATTGCTGATCTATCTATCTATCTATCTATCTATCTATCTATCTATCTATCTATCTATCTATCTATCTATCTATCTATCTATCTATCTATCTATCATCTGTCTCTCTGTCCGTCCATCCGTCCAAGGGTGTAAAAATTACTCAGAAATTATACTTAAGTGAAAGTATGGATACTGAGTGAAAATTTTACTCAATTAAAAACATAATTGAGTAAAATGAAAAAGTATTCACATTCAATTGTACTTAATAAAGTAACTTTTTTCCTAGATAGAATGAAGTCAATAGGGGAGATTGTGTGAGAGAGGATGTTAAATTTGAGTTGTTTGTTAAGTCGCCTTTTACTGTCTGAAATTCACAACCTGGTCAGAGAATCATGTGACAATAACACAATTTTTGCAAAATGATTTTTTTGTGGACTATTGTATGTAACACAGCAATTTACAGGTGGAATGAACACTACAGGCACTAGAACAACAATGACTTTTATCCCCTTTCACTCAAATCACAAGTTAAATGGCAGATTATCAATTCATAAACACAAATTTGAGCACTACTCATGAACAGCATCTCAGATGTAGATGCTCAATAATTCGGTTCACTTATAATATGCATTTCGAAGGGCACCGGAGGTGCATTTTTTTTTCCAGAATTTTAATAAATGAATTAAACTACTGCGAACTTGCCTACAAACAGACACATACTGGACTTCCTGGAGAGAATGTCAAAATAAAAGAGTGAGGGTATAAAAGTTAAAGGTGCATGATTGAGATATATTACTATATACTACTATTATAATATAGTATTATTATTATAATTTCTTTACAAATTATAATAATATTTAAGAGGAATGGGTTCCAAAAAAATAACTGTGTGAATGAAAAGTGAGCTGATATCTTACAACTAAATTAACAAAAAAGAGATCTGAATCCTTTGAAGTCCAGATACAAGCTGAAAAAAACTAAAATAAATAGCTTCTTTTCTACTGAAGACTTGAAGAGTGGACTTACTGTTAATTTTGCTGCTACATTATCCAGTATACTAGTTAATAATTAAGTGTTTATTAATAAGTTATACATTTACATTGAAATAATGTGTAGTTAAAGGTTTGTATTTCTTTACATATTAAAGAGTACTTCCAATTAGTTCCACACAATAATGTAAAAATATTCTAAACTAATTATGCAAAAAACTACACTGAAATCAATACTGAGATTTCCGAAATTGGAAACGCATCGGAAGAGAAAAAGTGGTATCGGTGCATCTCTAGTAATTACCTAAAAGTATTCAGTTTAAATTGCACTTGAGTAAAGTAAAATTTCCCCAAAATAATACTTAAGTAAGTATTTTTACTCAATTAATTTACACCTCTGCATCCATCCATCCATCTAAGCCAGTGTTTCCCAAACTGAGTTAAGCTGGGGTTTTATTTTTTTTTGCTTCCGCTGTTTAAAACATAATTTGTATTTAAGGTTAGATGTATTGGGAGTTTTGATTCTGATGGTCGCGATGAAGGGGGAGTTTTCAAGTTATGCAGTTGTATCAAATCTAGCATATCCATCTCAATTAGTAAGCCATTTATTCAGTATACATATATGATTAATATAACATGTACAAATATAACATGTTTAATAAAAGGCAAAATACCTTGTGTGAATGTTATCTATGCTTTAGAGAGGGGTACGCAAATGGATGTTGAATGTTTGGAGGGGTACGCTACTATAAAACGTTTGGTAACCACTGATTTAAGCCATACAATATCTTTGTGTGAGTTACAAATAGAAATTTTAATTGTTATTCACTGAAAATCTTCACATCTCGTCCAGCACTACTTTGTGACAATTCCTGCAAGAAGTAAATTGTTTTCTGTGAACAAATTGTTCTATAGATTTTGATCTTTTCGATTAATCTGTCCAATCTGGCTTTGTCATTCACAAATCAGGCTCTGGGATTCATTCCCCGAGTTCATCTCACTGACTGTCACAGCAATTATCAGCTCTCCTGAGGTGAAGATATCAGTGAATAATGTCTCAAATTCCAGTCAGATTATAGTGAATATTTCTCAGGGTATATATTTAGTACATTTTTTTGTATAAGTACATTTCTTGTTGTGCATGTACTTAACTTAGGCAAATACCTTGTTGGCCTTCTGTATAGGCAGACTCACAGTGAAATCGTAAACAGTAGGTTAACTTTGCAAAAAGGATTTTCTACTCGTTTCAACATGGGTTCCGAACACCTGTCTCCCATGCTGCTGACGCAAAGTCGCTTTCGGTTGCACAACAGAGAAAGGTTAACACACTTCCGATGCAAAACTTTCTGATAGGAGACAGTGCTTGTCCATGAGTCTGCACAATGTGGCCGATCCTAGGGTACCAGAAGTCTCAGAAACAACATGCTGACTTCTGATGTGTACATGCTGGTAAAAGTAAATACCTCACATACCAAAAAAGCTTAAAATATTTGCTGTTAATGCTCAGGAAAAAAAAACACCCTTTTGTAAATATGTATATCTGCATTAAACAGCCTATAAAAGGCATTTCAGCTAAATATTAATAGTAAAACAAAAATGGACAAAAATATCATAATATTGTTTTATCAAACAAATATTGTAAATTATAAATTTATAACATTTAAAACACATGTGACAATCTGTCCCAATAAAGATGTGACAACATGCCCTGACCTGTCTTTCATGAAAAATGTGTTGTTATAAGGCTTCATGTATGCTTGTGTGGTTTTATTGTGTGCACTTGTGCACATAATAGCTATAACAAATATATGATATATGTAATATTTAACTTTTGAGAGAAACATTCATAAAAATATTCTAATTTATGAATACTCTAAAAAATGAGGATTATGAAGGAAAGCTCCAGGTGCCATCCTTTGTAATTTCATGAAAAAAGACTAGTTTATACACCAGAATTTCTAGTTTTTCATTATACATGTTTGAAACAACTAGAGAATTAATAAATAATAAAATAATTTTCATTTATTGGTGAACCATTCCTTTAAGGGGAATGTTCTGAGTGCATCACTCCTATCAATTTTGAGGCCAGGAATTCAATGATTGTCAGTGATTACTGCGGTAAATTGCATTTCATCTCTGATTTGACACGGGCAGGATTAGTCGTGAATTATTAGTGTGTTGCCAGTTATATGAGTGGGCAGGAGCTCAAGTGTTTGGAAACGGTAGTCACTCAAGGGACTAATTTGAAAGCCAGACATGCTCAGACTGATCTCCGAACAGGCAGTGATGGTCCTTGCCACACACGCAGCCGAACCCAAATAGAATGTGACTTTGATTTTTCCCCTCATTTCATTCTCAACTGTCAAATTTGTTTCCATTTCGATGACATCTTTTTTACTGTGCCACAGCAGTTATGATTTTGGTCACACCCAAAAAATTGGATAGAGTAAAGATAAGACAGCTGTTTCTCAGCAAGCATTCACGTGGAGTGTCTGCTCCATCGCTTCCCTCTGCCCCATTCAAATGACTCAACACGGAAAACAATGAAAACATGCAAATCTCTCTGGAGTGCCCCCCTTCTTCTGGATGGAGGCTGGAGGCTGTGTTGACAGGCCACCCTTGATACCGTGCACAGATGCAGAACATAATTGGAGATCAGTTGTGTGAATTAACTTATATATATATATATATATATATATATATATTCTCTATTTCTATTTTCTACTTTAAAATACTGTACCTGTTGCAAGCTCTCGCAATATATGTGCTCAGGCTCATATACCAATATAGGTAGTTGTTGTGCTTCACATAATGTATAAACCATATGTTGCTCTTCACCTGTGTAATAAATGAACAGTTCTTGCTGCAAGAGTGGTTGTCAACATCTTCTACATGGTGTCTGAACACGGCACGACATTTGCCTGTGAGTAACTCATTCTCGTAAGCAGCCGACACGAATAATGCTGCTTTGCTGAACAACATTACATTATGTCCGACAGATTTCAAAGACCTGACCCACTCATTTTTGATGGTACTATCACAGAGAATTAGTGGATTTTCGAGCAGGAGTATGACATTTTCATTGCAGTGGCACATTATGACAAACTTGCAAAGATAAGGGCTTACATCCTCCTCAATCTCGCAGGACTGGTGGCCATCAAATGGGAGCGTTCATATATGCAGCGGAGGTGCGGGTACAGGGCGAAAATGGTGGACCGTGGTTACTGCCGAATCCAGGGAAGATCCAGAGTGCCTGAAAAAATTTTAATGAAATAAGCAATCCTCAGCTAAACAAAAACTGTGGAAAGTTTCACTCTAGAAACCAGAAACAGGGTGAAAGCATTGAGTCATTTATTAGCGATCTCAGAATCACAGCCAAAGGTTGCCACTTTGGAGAGCTGACAGAAAAACAAATCTGTGATAGGATAGTGTGCGGTATCACCAGCAAAAGTTTAAGGAAAGTACTGCTAAGTACAGTAAATTAACTCTCACCAAAGCAATCTCAACATGTCACATACACAAAATGAATGAGGAGAGCAATAAAATGCCAGCCATGCCTCAAACAGCCACAAATGTAGATGCTGTGCATCCAAGCTCCAGCAGGAGGCATCCTTTCACAAAACAGAAACCCAGACCAGAACAAAATGATTCCAAATCCATAACTAACTGCAGAAATTGTGCAAAGAAAGAAATGTGCCCAGCTTTTGGTCAACAGTGCCACAACTGCAAAAAATTTAATCACTACAAGAAATGCTGTCACGCAGCCAAGTCCATCAAAAGAACTTGAATTACAGGAAGTACATGAACTTGAAGTAGACCAGTCCAAAATCAGCGATAAGACCTTCTATGTTGGTGGCACCGAAATTTATAAAAGTGTAGATACTGTCAATCCTGTTTTTTTCTGAACAGGAAGAAGGATTTGTTATGCTGTATATAAACAAAATTCCAATTGAGCTGAAAGTCTACACAGGGGCAAAATGCAACGTAATGTCACAACAAACTTTCAAACAAGTTTTAAATGATGAAAAACCAGTGAAACAAGAGAGAGCTAATTTCATAGTTGCATAAGGTGGAAACAGAATTGAAACACAAGGTCTTTTAATGTTGCAGTGTTGTCTAAATGGACAGAATCACTTGCTTTCTTTCTTCACAGTGGACCAAAATGTTCAACCACTGCTAGGGATTGTGCATGTCCACCAGGTCAGTGTGGAGAACAAAACTGATTGCACTTAGCAAGTCTTTACACAGTACAAAGACCTGTACACTGAAGACCTTGGAGAACTTCCCATCACATATTCCATGATGGTGGATCCAAATGTACAGCCTGTTGTCTGTCCCGAACACTGCATTCCTGTTGCAATGCAAGAGAGAATCAAAGCTGAGCTTGACCGCATGGAATGCTTAGGTGCAATAAAAGCTGTCACAGAGTAGCAACACACACAGAGATGGCATAGTGTTGGTTCCAGCAGCATCAGCAAGCATTCGATTGCCTCATATTGTGTTTATCCAGCCCACCTGTTCTATCATCCTACTATGTGAAACGGCCAGTTACTCTCACCTGTGATGCATCCTGTTACGGTCTTGGAGCTGCATGCCTACAGGATGTCAAACCAATTATCTATGCATCTCGCACTCTCACAGACACTGAGACATGCTATGCGCAGATAGAGAAATAGTTGCTGGCTGTTGTATTTGCTTGCAACAATTTCAGAGATTATGTGTATGGCAAGCCTATGAAACAGACCACCAACCGCTGGTGACCACCTTGAAAAAGCCCATACACACAGCCCATGCATGATTGCAGAGGATGATGCTGCAGCTACAGTGCTATAAAATCACCCTGGTGTACAAGAAAGGTAAACACATGTACCTTGCAGACACGTTATCACTGGCCCCAAACACCACTGAAAATGACATGTTTAAAGTCATGTCTGTCAGCTACATCTCCACAACCCCACTGGGAGAACTAAGAAAACACACAGCATACAGTCACCAAAGAGCATCACGTCCAGTTCAGTATGTCCTTTCCCTACAGAGATTAACTGACAGTAGTCAATGGAATAGTGATGAAAGGCCACAAAACTGTTGTTCCTTACTCACTGCAAAGAGAGTATATCAGCATAGTGCACAGAGGTCACCTGGGAATGGTAGCCACCAAGTGCAGAGCAAGAGGTTTAATTTACTGGCTAACAATGACGAGTGACATCACTGCAGAACTGCTGTCCTGCAATAGCACAAAATCATACCAGCAGAAAGTACCTCTGCAACTCTACCCTGTCCCCAACCTCCCATGGTCTACAGTGGCAACGGACATGTTTGAGTGGCATGGGCAGCAGTACCATGTGCTTGTGGATTCATACTCAGGGTGGTATGAATTCAACCTCCTTCGTGAAACAACATCATCAGCCGTAATCACAAAATTAAAGAGTCGATTCTCTGTTCATGGCATGCCACACACTCTCATCTCTGACAATGCTAGATAGTACACAAGTCAGCCTTTTAAAGGCTTTGCTAAATAGTGGGACTTCAGAAGTTCATGGAGAAATCTCACAGAGATGGAATGTCTAATGTCATGACAGACTCGCTCTGCCTTTCTTGTCAACTCCAAATTATTGGAGCCAGCTCCCAAACATGCCCAGAAGGACAGCTCTCAACTCCTCAACAAGAGGCTTATCCAAAAGCATCACTACGATGCCTCAAGTCACCCACTACAACCATTGGTGGAGGGTCAAGTAGTCAGAATGCAGACCCCAAAAGGATACGACCATCTAGGCACAGTGAAGGAGGTGAACAAAGAACCATGCTCCTACTCCTTTTAGTACAATGGAAAAACATACAGGAGGAACCGCCAAAACATTCTTCCTTTGGTAGAGCCCCCAACTCCAGAGCCCATCCTAGAGGATGTGAACTTTCTGAACACTGGTCCACCTACATCGGACATTGCTCCCCCTACACCATGCAAACCACTGTGAACCCACTTGAACACAAAAGATGTACCCACTCACACACAAAGTCAGTCACACTGCACACTTTCCCACTTTTCATCCTCACTACGTTCTATAGCGGGACTATTGAGAGCATCCTGAGCAGCTGCATCACTGCCTGGTTTGGGACTTGCACCGTTTCGGACCGCAAAGCCCTGCAGAGGATAGTGAGAACAGCAGAGAAGATCATCGGGGTCTCTCTTCCTTCCATCAAAGACATTTACATAAAACACTGCATCCGCAAAGCAACCAGCATTGTGGACGACCCCGCACACCCCTCACACAAACTCTTTACCCTCCTGCCGTCTGGCAAGAGGTACTGAAGCATTCGGGCCCTCATGACCAGACTGTGTAACAGCTTCTTCCCCCAAGCCATCAGACTCCTCAATACTCAGAGACTGATTTGACACACACACACGTGTCCTGAGTTGAACTTTAATAACTGCCACTTTATAACTGTCTGCTACCTCAATAACTGCTATGTCCATAGAACACTATCTCATAGTATGTTATGTTTACATTTGGCATTTTTAGGAACTGTCATCTTTTTGCACTACTGTGTACTGGTCGGCGCTGCACTGTCTCTCACTGTGCCTATTGTACTGTTCATTGTTAGAAATGTATTGTACTGTCCCATACTTTTGCACACGTTTTTGCACATGCACTTTATATAGGTATTATATAGGTATTTTATATAGGTATTTTAATTTTTTTCTGTGTAGTCTCATGTGGTTCTGTGTTTGTCCTATGTTGATTCATGTAGCACCTTGGTCCTGGAGTAACGTTGTCTCGTTTCACTGTGTACTGTACTAACTGTATATGGTTGAAACGACAATAAAAACCACTTGACTTGACTTGCACACACAAGAAGTACCCAATCACACACCAAGTCACACTGCTCACTTTCCCACTAAGGTCAACAAGGAACCTTACAAAATGCATTCAGCCAAGCCAAATCCAAAAACCAACAGTGAATTTTAGTGACTGTAAGGCCTTACAGTATCAGCATTGAGATTTGCAAAGACTTGTCAACTCAGAGTCTGTCATTCATTCAGTTATGCACTTTAATGGATGTGTTATTGAAATGAGATTGAATGTTTATACAAGTTGATTGTTCTAGTGTTATTCAGTATACTTGTTTTGCCTTTATATAGGAGGCATAAGTTAAAGGAAGGGGATGTAGATCATTTGTGTGAATGATCATATATATATATATATATATTTATATATATTTTTTTTTTTTTTTTTGGACACTTTAAGATACCATCACACAACAAAACTTATAAGCTTGGCTCATGACTATTAATTAGGCTACATAACATTATCTATCGGCTATCCACTTTCTTATGATTTCTAAGACCTACAGAGCTGAGATATTCTTCTAAAAATCGTGTTTGTGTTCTGCAGAAGAAAGAAGGTCATTCACATCTGGGATGGCATGAGGGTGAGTAAATTATGAGATAATTAAAATGTTTTTTTGTACTGTCCCTTTAAGTATAGTAATCTTAAAACAATCACTGCTGATACATTATAAGCATTGCCCATATTATGTTCACTTTTATCTCTTATATGTTGGCTTCAGGATAACACTGAAAAACATTTACTCTTCCTGGAAAACTTGTCTGATCTGGTGTGTCCCTCGAGGAACACAATAAAAAAAACAACAGTGGCAAATAGATGTTTCTAGACGACCTCAGTCAGTCCCAAGTGGAATCTGACCACATGAATAAGATATGCAGGACGTAACTACATCCTATCATCGGCCCAAATCATCTTGCCATCTCGATCCCCCATAGACATAGAATGAAAAACTCAGAGAGAATAACCTGGATTCTGCTGGACTGACCAGTGCTAGGATAAACAAGCTCATGTTGCAGCATTGTCATGATGCATAGATTTATTAGCCATCTGGGACAGTTCAAGCCCTAACTTTGTATTGTACAGCACTCTGGACCGTCTCACGGTAAGAGACACCACTGTTATGCCCTTGTGAGGATTTATTTAGAGGAAAGTGATAGACTGTATATCAAACACTGTATGTGAGTTTTGTGTAGTGAGAGTAGACTTGCGTGATTTGGCAGGTAGTGTTTTTTCCCCAGCCAGATCTCATGAAAATCACATGACTGCACCGACATTTTGCAAAATTACATTACGTGGTTTATTACATGTATTGCAGCAGTTCCCATTTGAAATGTCCACTGTGTGGTGCAACAATCAGGTTAAATGTTCTCCCAAACAGATTTTTAAGGTTAATGCTTTATCAAGTTTTAAATCTCCCTACAAGAAAGGTTCAGTAGATTATTTGCTCTAAATGAATGGTTAATGTCATTGTGTAATGAACAGAGACTGCTCTTTGTTAATAATTGGAATCTGTTTTGGGAGCGACCTAGGCTCTTCCGTCCTGATGGCCTTCACCCCAGTAGAGTCGGAGCGGCTGTTCTGTTGGACAACATCTCCAAGATGCTACACACCATATGACTAGTAAGTCAAAGTCCAAATCACAGTATTTGCTGTCCCAACTTAATTGATATAAGTACCAATGTAGAACATTATATAGAAACTGTGTCTGTTCCTCGTTTAGTAAAGCCAAACAATACATCTACTGTAGGATCTAGGAAAAATCTAATTGTAATTAAACCAGAAAATCTCAATATCAGTGAACAAAAACAATTTCTAAAGCTAGGTCTTCTAAACATTAGATCGCTCACACCTAAGGCGGTTATTGTAAATGAAATGGTCTCAGATAATAGTTTTGATGTATTTTGCCTTACTGAAACCTGGCTTAAACCAAATGATTATTTCGGTCTAAATGAGTCTACTCCGCCAGGATACTGTTATAAGCATGAGCCCCGTCTGATTGGTCGTGGCGGCGGTGTTGCAACAATCTATAGAGATATTCTTAATGTTACTCAGAAAATAGGTCACAGGTTTAATTCGTTTGAAGTACTTGTGCTAAATGTTACACTCTCAGATGTAAGAAAAAAATCCCTATTATCTCTAGCCTTGGCTACCGTATATAGACCTCCAGGGCCTTACGCTGATTTCCTAAAAGAGTTTGCAGACTTTCTATCAGATCTATTGGTCAATGTCGATAAAGCAATAATTGTTGGAGATTTTAATATACACGTAGATAACACAAATGATGCGTTAGGGGCTGCGTTTACAGATTTGTTAAACTCCTTCGGGGTCACGCAAAATGTCAGTGGTCCCACTCATCGCCTAAATCATACGCTAGATTTAATTATATCATATGGAACCAATCCAACCGATATAGATATTATACCGCAAAATGATGATGTCACTGATCATTACATGGTAACTTGCATACTACGTACCACTGAAATCTGTCATATTGCGCCATGTTATCGACCAAGCAGAACAATCCTTCCAACCACAATAGATAGATTCTCAAATAGCTTACCTGATCTATCTCAGCTGCTCAGTGAACCCAAACAAACAGATGAACTAGAGGAAATGACTAGCAGTTTGAGCACCATTTTCTCTGGTACATTAGATATTGTTGCACCAATTAGATTAAAAAAGTTTCGAGAAAAAACTAGAGCACCATGGTACAACAGTGCTACGCATGCTATCAAGAGAGAAACTCGTAACTTAGAGCGTAAATGGAAACAAACTAATTTAGAGGTCTTTAGAATCGTGTGGAAAGACAGTATGTCACGTTACAAAAAGGCTCTAAAAACAGCCAGGGCTGAGCACCTCCGCAAACTAATAGAAAATAACCAAAATAATCCAAGGTTCTTATTTAACACCGTGGCTAGACTAACAAATAAACAGAGATCACCTGAGCAAAATATTCCGTTACAGTTTAGTAGTAATGATTTTATGAATTTCTTCACTGAGAAAATAGAAAACATCAGAAACACAATTGTAAACACAACTGTTAATGTACAATCTTTTATGGTGTCTTATGACTCACCCTCAATTATCGCCCCTCAAGAACAACTACACCGCTTTACAACTATAGGACAGGAAGAGCTAAATAAACTTATCATTGCATCTAAACCAACAACATGTTTACTAGATCCAATACCCACTAAACTACTGAAAGATGTGTTACATGTAGTGGAAGAGCCTCTTCTCAATATTATTAACTCGTCTTTATTTTTAGGTCATGTTCCAAGAATATTTAAGCTGGCAGTTATAAAACCTCTCATTAAGAAACCACAATTAGATCCAAATAACCTAGCAAATTACAGACCCATCTCAAATCTTCCATTTATGTCTAAAATATTAGAAAAAGTTGTGTCCGCTCAATTGTGCTCTTTCTTGCAAGAAAATGATATCTATGAAAAATTTCAGTCAGGATTCAGACCGCATCATAGCACAGAAACTGCGCTAGTTAAAATTACAAATGATTTACTTTTGGCTTCTGACCAAGGCTGCATCTCAATATTAGTTCTACTCGATCTTAGCGCTGCGTTCGACACTATAGATCATAAAATACTCTTGGATCGACTACAAAACTACACTGGTGTTCAGGGACAGGCATTAAGCTGGTTTAGATCGTACTTATCAGACCGTTACCATTTTGTCTGTTTAAATGGGGAAAAATCAAAAATAACGTCAGTAGACTATGGAGTGCCACAAGGATCTGTGTTAGGCCCTCTATTATTCTCAATATATATGCTGCCACTTGGTAAAATTATAAGAAAACATGGAATTAATTTCCACTGTTATGCTGATGACACTCAATTATATATCTCATCACGACCAGATGAAAACACTAACTTATCTAACTTGACAGAGTGTCTTAAAGATATAAAATGCTGGATGACGTGTAATTTCCTGTTATTAAATTCCGATAAAACGGAGGTATTACTTATTGGTCCAAAAAACTACCCACAAAATCCCTTACAATACAACTTTAATTTAGAAGGATGTCCTGTTACATTATCCACTACAGTAAAAGACCTGGGTGTTATACTAGACCGCAACTTGACTTTCGAAAATCATATTTCATCTGTTACGAGAACAGCCTTTTTCCACCTTAGAAACATTGCTAAGCTACGTAACATGCTATCTGTTTCTGATGCAGAAAAGTTAGTTCATGCATTCATGACCTCGAGACTAGATTACTGTAATGCTTTATTAGCTGGTTGCCCTGCATCCTCAATAAACAAGCTACAGTTAGTCCAAAATGCAGCCGCTAGAGTTCTTACTAGGTCAAGAAAATATGATCATATAACACCGATTTTAACATCTCTACACTGGCTACCTATTAAGTTCCGTATCAATTACAAAGTATTACTACTGACCTATAAAGCCCTAAATGGTTTATCTCCGGTGTATTTAACGGATCTTCTATCGCCATACAATCCATCGCGCTCTTTAAGATCACTAAATTCTAGGCTTCTGGTCATACCTAGGATATCTAAGTCCACTAATGGAGGGAGGGCGTTCTCACATTTAGCTCCTAAACTCTGGAATAGCCTACCTGATATTGTTCGAGGCTCAGACTCGCTGTCCCAGTTTAAAACTAGATTAAAGACGCATCTCTTTAACCAAGCATTCACATAATCTGAATACTTTTTATACTACTGCTGAATCAGTTATAATGCATTAATATTATGAACATCAGCTATGCTAATTATTTCCCATCTGCTTTTCTGCTGTTATCTCGGGACGCCAGTCCCGAGGTAAATAGCGTTCGTCAGCTCCAGTTTGTATCCAGCCTCTCACGGAGACTTCAGATGCCCCATCACCATGGACTACGATCTTGAAATGGGATACATAGACTAACTATTGCCAACAAAAGCCTTCATCAACCAAACAAGGACAATTGCATCTAAGTGAACTTCTGAACTTCTTTTCTCCATTAACCATCATCTTTTGGAGTTTTGTGTTCCTTGCCACAGTCGCCTTCGGCTTGCTCACTGGGGTTATTAATACAATTATTATTTGATTATTTTTAAACACGATAAAGAATCATATCTTATCTAATTCCACAACAGGGCTCCAAAAAAAAAAAAAAAAAAAATCAATTAAGGAGCGATTGGCTCCTATAGGGGGAAAAAACAGGCGCCAAATTTTTTTCATTTTTAACTCCTTTCATTCCTTTTCGTCCTGCAGCTCGCTAACAGTGTAGTCTGTGGAGCATTCTTCGCAATTTTGTGATCACGTACATTTTTTATGCTTGTTACTGTCACCGTGTTTTCTAACAGTCTCTTTTTTGAAATGGTTAGTTCCTGCAATGAACTCCGTTTTCCCCGCTATTTCTTTGATATAAACTTTTGTAATGTATCTCGGGAAATGTAATGCAAATTTTAAAATCAAAGGGAGTAAACTTTTACTGTCGCCAATGGCGACCTTGACAGAAATTACACTCACAAATAAATTTATTTGGTCACAAATGCGACCATTTTTAGTCGCAGTTTGGAGCCCTGCACAAGGATGATGATTTATCGACTTTATAGACATTACATTTTTATCGTCTGTTAATGCTGAACTTCTGTAAAGCTGCTTTGAAACGATGTGTGTTGTGAAAGGCGCTATACAAATAAAATTGACTTGACTTGACTTGACTACCCTAAACCTAAAATCTTACCATTAGTAACATAGAAGCAAATATGACATGAAAAAGTAACCACGTAATTATGTAGTGCTTCTATGACACTTTTAGCTTACATATCTGATTACGTTTAGTTGTTAAACTCATTCAGAACAACAGCGGAAGGCGCTTCATTCGTAGTGACTCGTATCAGTAACATTAACATGATTGTCATCAAATGTCTTCATTATAAAATAGACCATGTTGTTTTTGTGGCTGGAAGCTCCCTTGATGCCTGGAACTATGAAAATTTAAATTATTAAATTTATGAATAACAAAACCAATATGGATGCCTGGATTACAGCAGTGTGGCTGTATGCACACTAACAACTGTAGCATATAGCACACATTTTATCTCTAATTTTATCTAAATTTCTCTCGCTTTGTCCTCCATCTTCGATTTATTTTTCTGCCAAGCTCATCATGGTGCATTCTGGGATCGCCTACATGGGAAAGGATACGTACCATACCACCTTGAAATTTGGCCAAAACAAGATATCTTAAGAGGCAGCATTATTAAAATACCTACCATTTATTTGTAAGCATCTAAACTACAATAAGTTTTCATCGCCTCTCTCGTATAGATGCACTCAATGTCACAAAATAATGGAATAGTACACGTCTATATAAGAGTTCTGGTAAACGATTGATGTCCTTTAAGAAAAGGTGTTTTTTTAAAAGATCCGGTAATGACACAAAATTTATTTTCAGTTTGATCTGTTCTGTTTTGGCTAGACTTATAAAAATATATGCTAGTCATTTTGTTTTGGCAGTTCTGGGTTTTGAATATGCCACTACTAGAATTGCTTCAGGATCAGATGTGCAGAGGAGCATTGTTATTATTGGAACTTTTGGTTCGAGGGAACCTGGGCTTGAATCAATCCTGAGTCGTGTTCAGGTCCCGTTTCCTCTCTCTCCCCCACTTCCTTGTTGATCTCTACTGTCCTGTAAATACAGTCTAAAAAATTCCCCCTTAAAAATACAATTACATTAAAATAAAAATACTGAAAGAACTTTACAGTGGAGCGATAATGGTGCAATTTTCCTTTTTTTATTTTTTATTTGAGAAGAAATAGAAAACCCGGAGTGGTGTTGGAGTGGAGTAATTACAAAACTCTTTGAGTGGGGAGGGGAAATTTCTATCACTCTACTATACTCACATCATCCTTTGCTCTCTTTTCCCCTCTTTTTCTCTCATTTTCCACTCACTTCATTTTCTTCCTTCTCCTGATGTAAGGGCTCTGTGACAGGTCTGCAGTCTCCTGTTGTCATGACGGCCGTTGTGAGTGATGTTGCCAGGGCTCAGGCCCTGGGTAATCCTAATGAGGCACAGCATTAGGGCCAGATCTCAAATGCATTGTCAACAGGTTTGAAGCTCTCCTCCATTAGGACTGAGCTGCTCCAATATTAGTAGACATTATATACCTTGGTTTTGATAAGTGATTGGATGGGCTTTTAAGAGGTTACAAGACTAGTACAGAACTGGATGACTGGAGTCTGCCTAATCAAACCTGCAGATGCTATTGTTATTCAAATAAATGTCAATTAGGTGATCCACTCAGTGTGAAGAGGTGTAAACACCTGGATTGATGAACTTTGCCTGGTGGGCCTGAGGAGCCAGAGTCATTCCTGTGCATGTTAATTTATTTGTCAGGTTGATGGAATGGTTCATTGTTTTCATCTGTATGTGTGTTCAAGCATTTATTCTTCTGTGTATTGTTGCTATTGTGGCATTGATAGATGTGGCTTAATACAAATACATGCTTTGTAGATAACTTGACACCACTTACTGAATTGGAACGTGATGAGGTCATAGAACAAGAATGTAACATATTATTGTTTGAAATTTTTATTGAGGCATTTTGCATTCTGTTACACAATAAAAATGCAGTATACAGTATGTACTTCACAGTATTCAGGAAATTGTAAGCACTATTCCAAACATCACTCTAATGATTGCCAGATTTGGAAGAATCTGTAAATTAGAAGTGAAGTTTGAAACTTAAACCAGTTTCTAGTAATTATTATATTGAAAAACTTGAAAAATATTCCACAGGCCCAATCCTATACAGAATAATGCTGAATAGAACGAAGCAAGATCATACTTTATTCATGGTTACCTCTGCTATTTCAAAAGCTTTTTAAAGTCCTGCATGGATTCTTAGTTCATTGTAGTTATGTTATTTTCAATGTAGAAATAATTTAGATAATAAGTTCTGTACAGTAAGGGTAAACTGCACCTTATCTCTGTATTTGGAAGCATGTTAGGCTTATTTCAGTTCAGAGCTTGTTCTCTGTTGTCCATGAGAATAACACTCCGTATCTGTCAAACGCAAAGTTGCTGTGCTGTGTGCACGCGTAGTAATCATGCATGCACTCGTTTGGCCAAGCAAAAGACATTTACTCTTAATTATGTTTACATTAATTTATATAGTAGACACTGATATATTTCAGCACTGATATTGAAATGTATGCTTAGAAACTGAGGTCATAAGAGCCCATAGTTACAGAATCAACCTGAAAATGAGATGCAATTCTAATCTTGAAATAATTTGTTTTTCTTGAGTGTTTGTTTTGAGCATTTGCTGCTGCTGCAGTGGTGGACACGAGTGCATCTGTAAAGTCCCGCTGTCGCAAACGTCCCATTCAATAAATTATGCATTTACTAAAACGTATTTTACTAAAACCAGTAATGTAATGAAAGGAAAGTCGCCGATTGTAACAAAGTAAAAATTATTTTCATTAGAAATTTACTTGAGTAAGAGTAAAGTCCTACCCACTATTAAAGCTACACTTAAAAGTACATATTCTCCAAAAAAATTAAATGGTAATGGAGTAAATGTAGTTCATTACTACCCACATCTGGTCGCCACAATGGTTTCAAATACGGAGTGACAGTAAATTTGACATCTTTTTTACTCTTATAATCCATTTCTCTTTATTTTTATTACTTTTAGAAATTTGTGGAAACAGTTATTTTTTTATTTTGCTTTTGGAGCAAATGGCTATTAAAAAATTGTATTTGCTAAAGTCTTGCATGTACCTATTTCAGGGCCGTAATCACAATATAATTTGAGAGGGACAAGATTCCCCCAATAATCAGATATGGCCAGATTGTCTCCCCCAATAATTGATATCCTTGTTGCTGTCTAATTGTCATTAAGTTGTTGCAGGAATAACATAATGGTTTAAAATGTTATATTTTTACCACACTAAGGAGTCTAACACCGCTCGTCAATGTCATATGACATCGGTGAAGGCGGGACTCAAGTTTAAGATGCTAAGCAGGAACCTTGTGGATTATCCCAGAGCCGCACATCAGCAAGCAGTTCAGGTTAAGAGTGTTAGTGTCATGTAAGATGTAAGTATCTAACTTGCAATATTTGACCACTGTTTTATGATTGCAATGTTGTACCAACCAACATTAATTTCCAAGGTGGCAAACTATTCACCATTTGGCGATATTTGCCATTTTGAATTTAAAATATGTCATGTACAGCAAGTGATTCATATGTCATTCATAATTGCGATTGTGAAAACATTAATGGAGTAGTTTTCAGTGATTCAGGCTTCAGAAAAAGAGCGAATGTCTGTATATTGAAAAGAAATTGAATGAATGTGAGAATCTGGCAGGCTTTTGAAGTAGCTTTTTTGAAATTTATTGATATTGTCAAAGAAAATGATCTATAAAAAACAAAACAAAAAACAACACACACACACACACACACACACACACACACAAACCACTAGACACACACAGAACTAGAACATGGTAAGATCTGACTTTTGAATGCTATTGTGCTTTTAGGTTTTGACAAGGACAGTATCATATATTCTTAATGCAAATATCATTAGGTAACAGTTTAAAATCTATTTAAGATTTTCTAAATAATTTCATGTCTTTAATTCATGCTGAATTTTGTACATCATCTCCTAAGAGTCTACTTTTAAAAGAGACCATTTTATTTTTGAGTATGTCCTTGTCAGGACTGAGCTCAAAAATGAGCCACCAGTTAAAGTAGTTCACCTAAAAATGGAAAATGTACTTTTACTCATTTACTCATCCTTATGTTGTTCAAAACCCATATGCTGGGTTTTTCTTGGATCACACACAAACACAAAAAATATATATTTTAAGCAGCTCTATTCCACAGTCAACAGTTTATAGTGAGCAGGAGCTGTCGAGCTTCATAAAGGACAAATACTATAAAGCACTAGTAAAGGTGCAGTATAAAGACATCAAGTGCACTATATTCCAAGCTTTCTGGACTGTTTTGTATGGAATACTTTTGTGTTTTTATAATAATTTTATATTTCTCTTTGTATCTTGACAGGAGTGGTCAATATAAACTGTTTTTGTATGGATAAGAGCAGCGTTAGCATTCTTGAAGAAAATATTGTATTAAGATTGCACTGGGAGGAAAAAGCAATGAGGGACAACTTGAGGGCAGTAAATAATTTTGTGTATTTTCTTTTTGCTAGCCTGCTGACACAGTCATGTTATTTTACAAATACATCAATGATGAAAAGAAATTAAATTATATTCATCTTTTCTTTGAGACAGAACAAAAAAGAAAGAAAAGATGACTGAAAAAGGGCACATTTTTTTAGCAATGCAGACACATGTAAAATAACATGTATCTTTTAAAACCAAAAATTATTACATTTTAGGCATTTGTCACATTTCAAGCCTTTATTCAGAAAATGATTGCATTCAGTGCCTTTACTATATTAAAGGACCAAAGAGGACCATTATATTTGTGACCGCAACACCCGTGACCTCCCCATCCACAAAATGGTTTGGTCCCCACCCATGTTCAAGACATGGTTACAACCTTGACCTCTTTAGAAGTTAACTTCTGTGTTCCAAACCCAAAAATGTGAAAATAATCTATAGACCTTATTCATTGCAGCGCCATAGTCAATTCTATAAAATCTCTGTTAAATAATTCAGCGGTCAAATGTGATCTGGCTGTCCTTTGTTTATAAATCTGCTGCCACCCACAAGTGCACACAGTGCCTCTGGGGTTTAGTGAGTGTCCCACAATAACAAAATCCAGTGCAAGGGAATATTATAGAGAAGAGTGAGAAAGGCAGAAGATTATGCAGTCTTCTCCTATATAATGTGTACATTTAGACACCTTTAAACAGCTGGCTGATGAATAATTGAAGTGAACTGCCCTTGCTATTCATTGGAGTAACCAATGCCACTGAAAACCAGAGATGCCAGGGTCATAACCTCCCCCTCTGCTTGTTTTCCTCTTCTATTTGCTGGGCATGTTAAAAGTGAGATCAAGGATGTAGATTCCAGGGGGGATGGGGGGTAGGATCCCCCCCCCCCCCCCAATATTTATACCATGATCAATGAGACTTTGATTTGATTCCAAGGGCTTCCATAGGATAATAATCACAACCATTGGTTGGGCATCTAAAAATAACACCACATTAAAAGCAACAGATCTAAAATCAAAGTCATCTGAAGGCATATGAACACTTTAAAGTGGCTTTATTGTGTGTTTTTTGTTTCTGCTTTGTGGCCTGGAGTCACTATTCCATTTCATTATATGGCAAAAAGCTGATTTTTTTTAGAAGAAAAATTTGAAGTGGCATTAGGGTGATTCCATGACAGAATTGTAATTTTTGTGTGATCTATTCCTTTATGACATTAACCGTGTTTTGGAACATGGTAGCTGGTATCAAGCTGGTCATTAGTTCGTCAATAGTTTATCATTAGGTTGTCCAAGATGGTCATTTACTGGTTCAAGCTGGTCATTAGCTTGCCCAGACTGGTCATTATTTGGTCCAAGCTGATCACTAACTGGTCCGAGCTGGTTATTATCTGTTTAAAAATGGTCATTAAGCTGGTCAAAACTGGTTGTTAACTGGTCCAAGCTGGTCATCAGTTGGTCAAAGCTGGCCATTGGTTGGGCATTAGCTGGTTTAAGCTAGTCTTCAGTTGGTCCAAAGTAGAGGTCGACCGATATATCGGATTTATGATTAATCTGGCTGATAGTTGCATTTTTTAACTATCAGAGTTATAGTTATTTTTGGTTCGATTTCTCCATGGAGGTTTCTACAGTCTGAACTCCTAGGTTCCTAGGTATATAAGAGATTAAATAAAAATAATCATGACTAGGCTATTTATACTGATGGACACTTCACATGTGAGTTTAAAAATTCATCAACAGAGAAAGTCAAGATACTGTTACACATTATTATTAGGGCCCGAGTACTGAAAGTGCAGAGCCCTATTGTTCTTCTAAGGATTAATTCTTCTTTTCAAGGTTTTCAGTACTTTTGGGGTACATAACATGCGCAAAAACTCTTGAAAGTTTCTTGCTTGAAAGCCATTAGGGTGTGGCAGAGTTACTGGTGGGGGGGGGGGGTGCAGAAGGGGCTCTTCAGCACCACCTAGAACAAGGGCATGTTCGGGGGGCTATCTAGCACATCCCTTTTGAGGTACAGTCACCAAACTTTGTACACATATACTGTAGATCTCATCAAGCTGGACAACTGTCGCGCTGACAGTCATAGGCTCTGCCCAAAAGGAAGTTGGCCATTTTGGATTGTTTGAAAAAGGCATGTTGAGGAATTTGAAATACTCCTCACAAGAATTTAATGTTACAGGTATCAAATGTGGGCGACATCATGGCAAGACATTGACGATGCTAAATTGCGAAGGGATTTTTGATATATCGAACGGTGTTGCCATGGCGAAGCGACAAAATAATGATTCCAACAGAGTCCAGAATAGGCGGGGACTGAGTTCATGAGTTGGTTGAGGTCTTTTGCAGTCGAATCGCATAAAAAAATGAAAACAATTGTGTCCCCACTAAATATATACATCAACTGAGGTGTGGATGCAATCTTTGTTAAATAAAACATATAGTTTTATATGGACAGATTAGAACCTTTAACCAAATCCAGCCTGAGCGTTCAAATTTGGGAACAATTATTCCCATGGTTCCTGTCTCAGGGTCATTGCTGAAAACTGCCAGATACCCATGACAATATAAGTTAAAGGCACATATGATTGGTTAAGAGATTACTGGCCAAGAATAATACATGTATCATCATTATCGCCATCCTTCATTTGCCTGTGAGGAGACAGGGAATATCCTGGGAAATTTCATCCAGTGCTGGATTTACTGCTTCAAATTGAACACTTCAAATTTCTCACAGTTCTGTTTGTATCATGGTTTTAGGGTCACTGTTTTGGTACGGTTCAGTATTTATGTTCAGAAAAATAAATATTACTGTCAAACCGAAAATAAATATATTCAATTTGGTAACAGACACTTCCAAGAGATTCTCCCTCACTACAAATCACTATGATGGTAAACATATTTGTAGTAAAATCATTGTACCATAAAATTAACATAGTTACTGTCATGGTTACAATACATAGTAAAATCAAGGTTACTTTATGGAAATTAGAGTTACTATTGTAAAACAATGGTTAATTGTATCAAAACTATGATTCCCCGTCTGTCGCTCACTTCGATGTTGTGTCGAAGAAGCAACACTAGGGGTCTCTCTTGAGCGCCTTTTGCATATGTGATCTATGAGAAAAGGCCAATGATAAATTGGCAGACAGAATTTGCATGTCCCGCCCCCAGACATACAGGTATAAAGGAGGGGAAATGCATCTGTTTCATTCAGAAATTTTCTTCGGAGCCGATGGTTATGTATGCAGTGAGCTGCGAGTCACAGTCTATTCCTCCCATCTCTGAGCGATTGCTGTTGGATCTACGACGCATATCAGTGGCTTTCTCCCTTCTCTGCACGCCAATGCAGCTTGCCCCTGGGCGCTTCGACAGCGCAATTAAAAGAGTTTATTTTCTCAAAGAGTTATTTTCTCTAAAATAGCAATACACAACTGGCGTTGAACGTCCTTTTCAGGACGCGTCTTTATAAAGATGCCCTTCCGCCCCTGTGTAGTTCCTGGATGTGGTAGAGTGCTCTATGCTTCTGTTGGCGACAGGCACTGTCTCGTGTGTCTGGGCTGCGATCACACCAATGCTGCATTTGTGGGTGGTTCAAGTTCTCATTGTGAGAACATGACCATGGCAATGTTGTGGTCGCGGCTTTCCTTCAGAAGGAACGCCACTCCAGTCACCCCCTGCTTCACTCCTTCTTCCCACATGATTGTGACATACCGACATACTTCCCTGGGCTGCCGTCATCACACATCCTGCCCCGCCACAAACCTGCCGCCACGGGCCACGCTCCGTTTGCTCGCCGAGGGCGCCCTCCTGCGGCTAAGAAATATGCAGCTCCGCCTCAACCGGGCCCAGCTCTCAGCCCCTGCATCGAGCACCCCGCAGGAAGCGCACAAAACGTCGAAATGAGCGACAGACGGGGAACGTCTAGATTATGGATGTAACCTCCATTCCCTGATGGAGGGAATGAGACGTTGTGTCCTCCCGGCCACATCGCTGAACCGAGCCACTGTTGTGATTTTTTGGCTCCACAGAAAATTCCTGAATGAAACAGATGCATTTCCCCTCCTTTATACCTGTATGTCCGGGGGCGGGACATGCAATTTCTCATTGGCCTTTCCTCATAGATCAGAGATGCAAAAGGCGCTCAAGAGAGACCCCTAGTGTCGCTTCTTCTTCCCATCAGGGAATGGAGGTTACATCCATAACTTAGACGTTTCTGCCAAGAATAATAATAGGACAACTTCTCCCTGTAGAAAGTTAACCCATGTGAAACGCTGTCGAAGTGTGTCCATCTACAGAGCCATACAGGTGCATTAGCGGTAGGGTTGGGTACTGAGAACCGGTTCCATTTTAGAACCGTTCCAAATTTCCAAGAACCGTGGATTCGATAAGACACGCATTCCGATTCCTCACTTCGGTGCTTAACTTTATTAATCGTGCTCGCGAGGGGAACAGCAGTGAGCATTTTACAGTCGTGTTGATCTGCCAGAACCTGCTACAAGGACCTAATTTCATCACGCACAAGCGCAGTTCATTCATTTTGGCACCATGGCTGATTCTGACCACTGCAAATGCTCCAAAGTTTGGTTAAGCTATGCTAAAATTGATAACAACACCGCAAAATGCAACACCTGCAATAAATGGATTTTGTGCAAGGGAGGAAGCACCTCCAATATAATGAAGCATTTACCTCAACACAGCATGAATCTAAAGGAATGTACCATGTTTGCCGCACCTGATACAGCTAATATTAGCAGCCCCATATTACTCCTGGGAATACAGTTAGCCCAGAGAGATCACACATTCTTCCGGAGAAGACAAACATGCAGATTTTTCTTCAAAAGTATTGCTGACATTGCATTGCAGGCTCTCTTTGACATTATTACTGCTTCCAATAACTGTCTGTTACATATTTTGTTATGTTCTATTTTTTTGTTATATTTACTTTAACATTTTTGGTTTGTAATTGTTTTTGTTGATCATTCCTTATAAAAAAGTGAAATATTTATTTTTATAAATGAAGGGGAACTGTCACAAAATCGCAGTTTACTGGTTATAGCCTAAATATGACAAGAATAAAAGGTAGGCAAATTTTTGTTCTTGAAGTATTTACTCTTTTATTTCTCTCCAAAATATTATTTGAATCGGAACCAAGATTCGATAACAACTGGATTCAATAACCAGAATCGGAATTGATAAAATTGAAACAATACCCAACCCTAATTAGCGGAGGATATATCTGTGCATGTCTTTTTGCTGCTTTATTTTCTTTTAAAAGTGTATGATCCTGATGCGTTATAAATTAGAGATGAATCGCACAGCAAATTCTTACCAAACCTTGGGTGGTGAACTATGCGGTTTGGTTTTTTACCGAGAACCATTACACCCCTGATATATAGATAGATAGATACATTCACATTAATGTTATGTACACATTTCTTTTAACAAATAGCATCAAATATATTTACATACATAAAAGCTTATCCTCTATAATACACTTAAATTATGCCAATTCAAACAATTGGCATAATGTTAGTGGAAATTTCAGGTGAATAAAGCTGCTAAATCACAGATTTAAAAATAAAAACAGAATTTAAACTAGAAGGTAATAATTTTACTTAACCAAACTGATGTGGTTAATTTTCATCAGTGGACCCTCACAATGAAATGCATGCTGTTTTTTTTTTCAATCATTGGATTGGATCATAAGCAGAGAACATGAAACATAAGTACTGTCGCTCACATGTCGCATGTTTTAAAAATGCACTGTAATGCTAAATAGACTTCAGAAGATGAAAGTTGAGTTTTTAAGCTTTAATTTGATACCAAGTTCTTGAACATTTTTGGAGTTTTTGTATAAAAAAAAAGCATTTGTTTTATAGCCAAATTAAAATGGCCCACCTGTTGGCCATTGACAGTTAACTGGTTTAAAATGGGCATGTATGACGGCCTCTTTAGCACCCCTATTTTCACCTACAGTCACCAAAATTTGTACATTTATAGTTCTCATCAAGCTGGACAACTTTCAGAATTATAAATATTGCCCAACAGGAAGTCATCCATTTTGAATTTTTTAAATATTGCATTCTCTGAACTTTTAAATACTCCTCCTAAGTGATTCATGAGACTGTCACCACATTTAGACAACATTATGCCAAGGTATTGAAGATGCTAAATTGCGAACAGATTTTGAAATAGTGAATGGTGTTGCCATAGTGAGGCATTATATTAATGGAACAAATGGGAAAAAGGAGTGTCTCATATCTTCTGTGTGCAATGTATGATTTAGATCAAAATTGAGATGTATGTTGGGGCTAATCACATGGATTTGACTATTTTGGTTTACAGACATAGTGCCACCACCGGGCAGCAAGAAGCATGGCTCTTAAAAGAGACTTTAAAATAGTTATCTTATATTTACCCAAATTGCTTCAAATGTATGTGTCCACCTTGCATTGTTTTCTGAAAGCCAACGGGTGGAAATAGACCCATGGTGCTTTGGCCTGTCATCGCTGCTCGCAGCTATATTTATTATTGTCATTGTACGATAAATCAGTTATTTAAAACAACCAAAACGAATTGCTGCACTGGAGAATTGCAATGCCGACATGGTGGAGAGGACAGGCAAATTAACATTAGCTGTTCAAATGGTTAGAACAATGTTCCAAATTCAATGATGGAAACTGTTTAAGATGCCTCATAACACGCTGTTTTGAATAAAAAAGTAATTTGTGAATTTGTGCATAAAAATCTTTTTCAGGATAGAAGTACGTCCAATTTGCTCCAGTCAGAATATAAACATGAGTGCTCCGAAGAGGTTTTATAAAGAATTTATAAGTTACTTTTCAGTTATAAATCAATCATTAATGGCAAGCTTTTATGAATATGCCGCCTGAGTTTTTGTTTTTGCTCGGTCACTCGTTTGCTTTAGAAGACAAAGTGCAAGTAAGGTTTATTGTTTGAATGCATGCGCACAGAAAAGTTTTATAGTTTTCCGTTTTATAGTTTTTTTTCCCCAATTCCTAAAAGTTGGCACAGTATTAAAAATTCTTATAAAGACAAAAAGGAGTGATTGGTAAATTATATTCACCCTTTGCTATATTGAAAGCACTACAAATAAACATTGTTTGATGTTTTCCATTGTGAATTTCATAATTTTTTTAGCTGGTTCATTAGCTGGTTTAAGCTGATCATTAGTTGGTACAAGCTGGTCATTAACTAGTCAAAGCTGGTCATAAATTGGTTCAAACTGGTTGTTAACTGGTCCAAGCTGGTCATTAGTTGGTCCAAGCAGGTCATTGGTTGGTCATTAGCTGGTTTAAGCTGGTCATTATTTGGTCTAATCTGGTCATTAGTTGTTCCAAACTGGTCGTTAACTAGTCCAAGCTGGTCAATGGTTGGTCATTAGCTGTTTCAAGCTTGCCATTAGTTGGCCCAAGCTGAACAAAGCTGGTTCAAGCTGGTCATAAGCTGCTTCAAACTGGTCATTAGCTGTATTATTGCTGGTCCAAACTGTCAGTTAACTGGTCCAAGCTGGTCTTTAGTTGGTCCAAGCTGGTCATTAGTTCGTTATTAGCTAGCTTAAGCTGGTCATTAGTGGGTCCAAAATGGTCATTAGTTGATCCAAGCTGGTCATTGGTTGGTCAAAACTGGTCGTTGTCTAGTTAAAGCTGGTCATAAATTGTTTCAAGCTGGCAATAGTTGGTCCAAGCTGGCCATTAGTTGGTCCAAGCTGGTCGTTAACTGGTCCAAATTGGTCATTAGCTGATTTTAAAACTGGTCATTATAGCTGGTCCAAACTGGTCATTAACTAGTCCAAGCTGGTCATTAGTTGGTCCAAGCTGGTCATTGGTTGGTCATTAGCTGGTTTAAGCTGATCATTAGTTGGCCCAAGATGATCATTAACTAATTCAAGCTGGTCAAAAGCTGGTACAAACTGGTGGTTAACTGGTCCAAGTTGGTCATTAGTTGGTCCAAGCTGGTCATTGTTTGGTCATTTACTGGTTTAAGCTAGTCATTAGTTGGGCCAAGCTGGTCATCATTGGTGCAAACTGGTTGTCAACTAGTCAAAGCTGGTCATTAGTTGGTCCAAACTGGTCATTAACTAGTCAAAACTGGACGTAGTTGGTCCAAGCTGGTCATTAGTTGTTTCAGACTGGTCATTAGCTGGTCCAAACTGGTCGTTAACTGGTAAAAGCTGGTCATTTGCTGTTTCAAACTGGTCATTATAGCTAGTCCAAACTTGTAATCAATTGATCCAATCTGGTCTTTGGTTGGTCCAAGCTGGTCATTAGTTAATTATTGGCTAGTTCAAGCTGGTCATTAGCTGGTCGAAGCTAGTCATTAACTGGTCCATACTTTTAGTTATTTGGTCCAAGCTTTTCAATACCTCATTAGTTGGTTATAGATGTTATAGGCTAGTTAAAGATGTTCATTATTTAGTCAACAACACAAAAATACAGTTACATTCTGGTCATACCATCTTAATTTTTTCAAACTTTTTTTTGGAAAATGGTGGCTGGTCGACCAGCCAGTGATCAGTATGGACATGTTAAAAACCAGCTACCATGTTCCAAAACACACCTACCAGCTTAAGCTGGATCTTCCAGATTTGACCTCTATTTTAACTCTTCAAATTGAGAACACACACACTGATGAACACTGGACACACTGAAATAAATGTTGCCACCCCACTAAGATGACTTTGTTTGCCTCCTCAAGGGAGAGACATATACACACACGTCATCATGCCTTGATGCAAAAAGCTGGTCTTATATTTCCATTAAAAATGAATGAAAATAAATGAACTGGATCAGCATATAGCAGGCATGAATGATGGTTGGAATCGTGTCCCACGTTTAAGTCTTTTGTTGTAAATAGATACATTCTGGAAAACTCAGTTTAGATATATACTGTTGATGTAATGGATTTTCATGCAACCTGACATTCTAAATCTTGAGTAAATGATATAAAGCATCATAGATACTGCACACAGCAACAAAATATAATTCAATATAAAGTGCGATGGGAATTGCCTCATTGTGAATCTTGAATGGAGAGCATTTTTTCTGTTCACACTGCATTGCACCTTTGCTGGAGTTAAACTCTGCAAGTCATGATAGCAAAACCATAAGAGGATATTTCCCATTACTTCTGCTCTGACACATTTCAAATGCAATGCTAGTGCGGGAGCCTGGACTGATGCATCAAGTTGATAACTGGCTAACTAACCCTCTTATCAGACGCAATGCCCATACATTACTTCTACAAAGTGTTAATGAATGCTTTGAGTTTATATATGACCCTTTTATACTATTGAGGATATTTACATAATCATCTCTCATTTTTTAATCCAGCCATAAAATAGTCCATAATAGTCTCAGAATTGCAGGCATACTATAGCTCTTTTTAACCGTTAAAGGAATAGTTAACCTAAAACTGAAAATTGTCATAATTCACCTACTCTCTTGTCGTTCCAAACCCATCTAGTGTCATTCCTCTATGGAACACAAAAGGAGATGTTAGGTAGAATGTTGGCCTCTGTCACTATTCACTTGGAGTGGAGCAAGAGGGGAGCATGGAGCAGAGCTCACACAGCACCCAGCCCAGAATGTGCTAAGTGATTTGTTGGTTTGGGAATCTGCGAAATATGGTAAGCAAAAGGCCTGAGGTTATGGAGTTCAAACATTGTTTTAGTGAAGTTGCAAACCTTATAACTACATAAACGCAAAGTACAAATAACAAGGAAGGAGAAGAAATCAAAAGTGAGTGGAGAGACTGTGAGAGTTAGCAAAGATTCCCTTTGGAATCTTAAGGGTCACATTTCCAGAAAGTATGAGGATATTTTATGTGAACATAGCACAAAAAAAGGTGAGCTAGAAGGCTACATTACCATTAGATAAAAAATTATTAGATAAATAGATAGTAAGGTATCTTGTTGTTTTGCAATCACGTTAGTGCAGCTGCCAGCTAGGTTCTGCGGGGGGTGCGAAGGTAAGAGCACCCACGAATGAATATGTAATAATACTTAATAAATACTGTACATTGGCAAAGCATATTTCCTTAAATCCTGGTAAACACACACACACACACACACAAAAAAATCCCTGCATCAAAACTAATAAACATGTATGGTATTGCATATCACTGTGTCCTAATATGCAGGTGCAGCATTCTGCTTTCAAGCCTCGATTTTTCAATTGAGCATTTGATTGATAAAGACATCCACTCTCGAGATTGTCATAGTGGAATTATCTCACTTAATTGACTGCCTGTTGTTTTCGATTTCTGCTCTGGGATAAAGTGACACATGTTCTGCTGGTCAGTTTCCCAAAGTCAAATCCACACCTTAACTATTAGTGAAACAAAAGGGAGGTGGTGGCGTAGTGGGCTAAAGCACATAACTGTTAAACAGAAGGTCACAGGTTCGATCCCCACGGCCACCACCATTGTGTCCTTGAGCAAGACACTTAACTCCAGGTTGCTCCGTGGGGATTGTCCCTGTAATAAGTGCTCTGTAAGTCGCTTTGGATAGAAGTGTCTGCCAAATGCATAAATGTAAATGATTATAGCCTACATTAGAAAAAAGGCAGTGCAATTTGTGGATTAAACATTTTTTATTTGTTTGGGATCATTAAACATGATTTCATTTAATATATATACATTACATTGGACAAAATTTCACTTTATGCAGAACAAATATTTTATATTTGTTAAATCCTTCGCTTTGTATATGTAGAGCATCTACATATACAAAGCGAAGGCACAACACATGATCGTTTGATGCATATAAAGTCCAGATTCACTTTTTGCTGCTTTAAAAATATATCAAGGAAAAATAAAGGGGGCACATGGTGTCTACTAATATAATAAATATTATATAATTAACCACAATCCTTTAGATTGCATACAATTCCTACATATAAAATTGTAGCAAACAGCCTATTAATCAAGCAACAATACTGAAAAAGAGAAAAAAATATTCACTGCTCTTTTCTGGATAACTTAATACACCATTTAAAACTGAACACAAAATTAGGATGATAAATTGCTCATTTTAATTTACAGACCCAAAGTCTGATAGCATTAAAACAGTAACCTATTATTGTATCAAATCTACAGTTTAATCATTCTGTGAAGACAACTGAAAAACAACAATAAATTTCCCTTTTACCTGTAACGTTTTCCTTGCTCCAGTCCATGTTTTCATTATTGCCATATACAACTCAAAATAAAAATTTATTTGAAAAGATTGTGGTTTTCTGGGTCGGTTGCATTACTCATGATCCATCATGTTCAATGGCATATGTGCTAACAAAAAAATATTTGACTGATTACAAATGATAAGGAATGTTTGGTAGACCTGATTTTCTAACAGCCGTTGTAAACCATTACAAAATAAACAGCATGTAAAGATTTACATACTAAAACAAAACAGTACAATCACATAATTTCAGACGTGTAAGTTACTAAGCATTTCGCAATTGAATAAATGTCGGCATATAGCCTATATTTCACCCAGAGGGTCACCAGTCAATGTGGGCAAAGGGGCAGTTGCTCGGCCCCCAAGTGCTTTCCAGATTTGTGTGCAATATGCATCAAACAGTGAGTGAAAAGACTGTGAATGATCCGTAGCTGTGCCGTCTGAGACTGAAGCTGGTCTAGGCTGTTTTGTCAGCAGGAAAAGGGGCAAATTCTGACTACAGATGCACATGTGAATGTATTCATTATTAAAGGGATTACTTTGCATTTATATGTTCTGACATATGGCTTGTATATGGTGGTAAATGTGTTTGGCATAGCAGAGTGATGGCTAGCTGTGAGGGACTAGCTGACGGTTTGATTGGTGCTCAGAGGAAAGATCTGTCTCTCCGGACACCAATTTTATTCTTCTGAACTAAAACGGTGCCCTCAGTGCCAGCCTCTATTTTCTAATCCACTCCATCATCTCTCACTCTGTTCCCAGGCGTGCACACATACGCATACATTTGTGCCTCTCAAAACTCTTAGTTTTTTCTCATTTTTTTTGTTTCTCACATACAATTTGTGAATCTAAACTTTATTGTAGCATTGAGTACTATAACTGAAGTATTGCTGTATGTTGTAGGCATATAATGTCAAACAATGTGCCTATTTACTGTTTGCTATAGACTCATACAGGGTTCCTACACAGTGGAGGCTCCATGATTTATGTTTTGTTGAGGGTACTAAAGGAGGGGGGGGGAGGGGGGGATGTTAAAATTGTGTAATGAATGTATAAACTGCAGCTATAAACTTGTATCTAAACAACATGCAGTTTCAGCCATCTACTGTATGGTTGTTTAGATACAGCACATCTCCCAAAAGAGACATGCTGTGCATACATTTTTCTCAGTGGTATTCCACCTTGCCCAGCTTAAGACACAGCCTCAAAATATTTACTGATATTAGTAATATAGCTTATCTACTGCCAAATATGACACTCCTAAATTAATACTTTATGATAACACATATATACATAATATACACAATAAATGCAGACATATGCACAACTGAAAATGAAATATTTTGCCATTTGATTACCTTGAATTGTACTGTATGGCGCAATTATCATCTGTGTGGATAAATACATAAAAATACATCAATTAAGTGAGAGGATAAAATACATCCCAACTGCAACTCCGTCAGGACGCTGGATGCTTATAATTATTTCCATAGCAGAAAGGGCTGAAATATTTGATCACTCTCGTTATACTCAATGATGTTGATAATGCTGCAAGCGAGTGACTTCATTCTTTATAATGGCACTGATCTATGAGGTCACTTTTAGAGCACATAAAGAAATGACTGAACTAAGCCTGACATAAGCCTGAGGTCTTTTGCTTCATATTATATAGCATTCCATTGTGATTGATGTTGATGATTGACTTCCAATGATTGCTAATGCACGCTTTTACATGAGTACATAGCTTTATTGACTCCTCCCCATTACAAATATAATCAGGACCATAGGGTTTGTTTTCTGCAAATACATATTTTTATCTTATAATTAAATATAAGGTTATAGGATTATAGAATTAAATATAACATTATACGATTTCTGTCCCACCCTAGCACTGCCCTGTTCCTAAATATTTCGACCAATGAATTTGACTGAATTATTTCTGAATAAGGAATTCTAATGTAATTTATATAGATTACACTCATGAGGAGCAATTTATAGCTGATGCAGTAATCAGCATTACTAGAAAAAATCATATTTTTTGTACAAATGATCAAAACTACAATGCTCAGATTAAAACCAATGAAGCTGTCTAATGTGTGTGAATATGTGTGTCATGTGTGTGTGTGTTGTTCATTATTTTTATTCATTATATATTTGAACAACTACTGACAGTTAAATCATTGCACCCTTTCGCATGTACGATCAAACCGGTGTGATTACATTAGGCTGGGCTCAGACGTGTATGATTAAATCGGTGCAATTTGCATGTTGATGCTGCTGTTTACAAGAAAAAGACTGAAGCAGTTGTCATAATGTTCCAGCTGCTCAAATAGTCTTTTCAACATCACAATATCTTTTATTTATATGTTACAAACATTCAAACAATCACTAAATAGGTGGCCTGGGTTGCTCAGTGAGTAAAAACGCTGACTACCACCCCTGGAGTTTGCAAGTTCGAATCCCAGGGCATGGTGAGTGACTTCAGCCAGGTCTCCTAAGCAACCAAATTGACCTGGTTTCTAGGGAGGGTAGAGTCACATGGGGTAATCTCCTTGTAGTCGCTACAATATGGTTTGCTCTCAGTAGGGTGCATGATGAGTTGTGTGTGGATGCTGCGGTGTGTAGCATGAAGCATCCACATGCACTATGTTTCCACAGTAACACGCTCAACAAGCCATGTGATAAGATGTGCGGGTTGACGGTCCCAGACGTGGATGCAAATGAGATTCGTCCTCCGCCACCCAGATTGAGGTGAGTCACTACACCACTACAAGAACTTAGAGGGAATTGGGCATTCCAAATTGGGGAGAAAAAGAGGAGAAAAAAAAACAACAACAACAAAACAATCACTAAATAAAAGCATAAAGCCGTTACTGTTGGAGGCCTCCCATTGCGTCCATCACAACCACTTTCAGGGCTGGGAAAGTGGATGTACTAGTTTTTTATTACCTTCTATGCTCCTCCTTGGATGCCTCTATGATGAGACAAACTCAGAATCCCATCTTGCATTGCAATGACTATATAGGCAGACATAGCTGGTTTTGCGCCAAAATAAGTGTCCCTGCCAGATTCTTACTCCTCACTAACTGATTGGTCTTTATCCCTAAAGCCCACCCCTAAACAAGGATTCTAGGTAGTGAAAAATCGCCATGACACCAGCAAGCGCATTCTTGACCATCTTATCTTTCATAATCAATCATTATATACATCTAAAAACCTCATTATATGTTTGATAATATATAATCAGACCTTCAGTGCACCAGCTGTGATATAATCTGTCCTCCATTGCATCTGCTGTGAAGTGTAAGGTACGATTTTTTTCAATTACAGAGTGCATTATAGAACTTATGCTGCGGGGTCCGTCATTACAGGAGAAACTTGTGTGAAAAGGAATGCTTTCTGTCATTAATAAACTGACCAATCAAATGGATATTCAAATGAAAAACAGTGTCAAATAAGGCCAAACGGAGGCAGAATTAAATTAGATTCCTTCCACGTTTATAACCAATCATTATCAGAAGTATCCATTCAAGCCAATCAGCTTTCAGTATCACATTTACACTTCATCAAGCCTGCTTGTGGTTAATGTGACAGGTGAAGAGATACTTTTAAAAGATGCCAAAGATGGAATCAAATTGATTGGTGGATTTAAAAACGTGTGAAAGACTAAACGATTGGAGGATAGAGTTTTTTACACATACAGTATTAATGAGTAGATGATACTGTATATAGAAGGGGCCCTCCATTCATTTATATACTGTATGTTTATATTGATTGTAGTCCGTAACTAGCGCTGCATCATTTGTGTTGAGTTGGTGCTCAGAAAGATTAACATAACAGAAGTTATCAAAACTATTTTAAGATAACAAAGAGAAGACATAATCTGTGTAAGGGAGCATAATTGCCAGCAAAAAAAACTTGTAATAAAACATGACATTTAGACCCACTGCAATCTTTTTATTAGGGCCCAAGCCTGAAAAGGCGAAGGCCCTATTGTTTTCCTTAGGATTATTATTATTATTATTATTATTATTATTATTATTATTATTATTTTATCGACTATTCGGGCACTTTTGGGGGCCTTAACATGCTCTAAAACTCTTGAAACTTTGCACACGGGTCAGAACCTGCGGCCATCAGGGCTGGGCTGAAGATGGTACCCGGGCGTGGCAGGGGGGCTCAGCAGCGCCCCCTGGAACGGGGTCCGAAACCTTGGTCCATAAATCAAACACACTTGCATGTAATAATATGAAAGTCGGTACACATATAGATCTCATCGTTTCATATATACTTCATACTCTTACTTTTTACCTCAGCCCAACAGGAAGTCGGTTATTTAGGGTTGTTTGGAAAACGTATACAATGGAATTTGAAATACTCCTCCTAGAGAAATCATTTAATCGCCACGAATCTCAGTCAGCATGAAGTCAAGACATTGAGGATGAAAAATTGCCAGCGGATTTTTGATATCTCGAACGGTTTGGCCGTGGCGAGGAAACAAATTTATGGCGAGAAAAGTGAGACAGGAAGTGTGTTATAACTTCTGCATAAATTAACAGATCTTGATGAAACTTCAGCAGTGTGTTCGTTGTAAGAGGCCGATCACATGGATGTGACTATTGTGAGTCAAAGTTATAGCGCCACCAACTGGCAGCAGGAAGTGTGTCACTTTCAAAATGCTTTGAAATCACCCTCTTGTTTTTACCCGATTTGCTTCAAACTTTACGTGTATAATGTAAACACACGGCAGATTTAGACCTGTGAAAGGATTATTGATATCTTAGATACTGTTGCCGTGGCAACACTTCAAACTTTACTTTTCTTTATTGATGCTTTTGAGACTCTTAACATACTTGAAATTGCATGAAACTCGACAGAGACGTCACATTTATTAGCCAGTAGACATGTGCAAAGTTTCAGAAATGGGTGTGGTGAGGGGCTCAGTAGCGCCACCTTTTGACAAAAAAGTGGGGGGTTAGTTTCATCTACAGGTACAAAAATTGGTATTGATATAGTTCTCCTCAAGCCGGACAACTTTCTAATTTACAGTCATTAGCTCCGACCAACAGAAAGTCAGATATTTTGGTTTGAATGTGGAGAAAATGTCAGAATTTTGCAAAAATTCACTCTCTAAGACTTTGTGTGTGAGGAGTAGGAAGGGAGGGGGGCTTGTGAAGTAATACATAGGGCTATACTGCCCTCTTGTGTTCAACATAGTATGGGTTACATTAACTTTTGCACGATATTCTAATTTTTCGAGTTTCACCTGTATGCAGAGTTGACAGAAAAATGTTACACACGCCGTAGCAGGTGAATACAACAAAGAACTAAAGCCTAAAAAACTAAAGTTTAATCCACTGTCTGTTCATTCTCTGAGTGGCAATTACAAGAAATGTCCAATAGATGGCATCCAAGCCTCATTGTTCAATGATTTACAACAGGTCTGAGTCCAGAATGGGCAGGGACTGAGTTCAACAGTTGCTTGAGCTCTTTTGCAGTCGAATCCCAGAAAAAAGGCAAACAATGTGTCCCCACTCACTATATACATCAACTGAGTGGAGGATACAATTTTTAACAACCTTTAACCATTTACAGCCAGAGCGTTCAAATTTGGGAACAATTATTCCCATGGTTCCTGTCTCAGTGTCATCGTCGTCCGATCACCGATTTTATTTCTGAAGTCTGCCCAGATACTCATGACAATACAAGCTAAAGGCACATGTGATTGGTTAAGGGGTTACTGGGCAAGAATAATAACTGTATCGTCATCACCGTCTTCCTTCATTTCAATGGAAAGGTGATATCACGAGAGATTTACTCAGTGTTGCCAGATGTACGATAATTATCGTATTTGTACGATAATTTTGACCTCTGTACGATGTACGATCAATAATGAAAAAAATCCCATAATGTACGATAATTTCAGAGTTTTCAGTCGTTCGTCCAAACACACATCCTACCGCTTCTCTCTCGGACCCCAAATCATTTCGCAGGCTCGCCTGCCTGCACACAAACACGTATACACACACACACACACACACACACACACACGCACGCACACACGCACACAGCACAAGTGGCATCGAATTTGAATCTTTTTTGTGTTAATTGTGCACTTTTTTCTTTTTTGTGCACTTTTTTTCGGCATATCTTTTGCACTTTGGAAAAAAAAAGTTATTCAGACTTCCTCCAGTTAATGTGAGCGTATTATACAGCTTGTTCAAATTGGCTGTAAAATTATTTGGAAAATAAAATTGTTGGAAAATAACTATATTTTAAGTGTTTGGTTTGTGTACGATATTTTTTTTAAAAAAACGATAATTTTGAGGTTTTGGTACGATACTTCGACATTTCTAATCTGGCAACACTGGATTTACTCCAGTGTTGGATTTACTGCTTCAAATTAAATACTGAGGCGATTTTTGCAAGGTAAGAACGTGTGTTGTCTATATTTTCTATAGAAAGTCAAAACGTTTTAGTTACGAAGCATTTATTTGTAGGAGTATTGCTAGTTATTTCTGGAAAAAAAATGACAAAACAACTCAAATAAATGTTTGTGAGCAGTTTTGTGTGAAACCGCGAGATGCGTCGCGTCTAACGCACGAGCCCCGATGAGAGATCGCATTCGCTTCTTCTTGCGTTTGAACGGACAATTTCATACTACAAAATGTCAAATTACATGATATATTGTCTGTTTTGTCCCAAGTGAACATAAACAGTTGATGAAGAAATCGCGAATCGAAATCTAGTATCAACACTTCCGAGAATGATTATCAGCGTTGTGTCTGACAGCGCGAGGCATCTCATTTTTACTCGCATCTTCATGGAGGTTTGTCGGTTGTATGTAGTTTCACAATCTCAATCAAGTAATCTCTGAAATGAATACAGATGTAACAGCACGAAAATAATGAGACTTCACAGTTCTCAAAAGATTAAACTCACTAAAACAAGCCGCACAGACTGTGCCTTGAATGAAATGCGTTTAAAATCCTCTTAAAGAGACAGTAACAATTTTCCAAGTAAATAAAAAGTAGCCTACAAATGGTTTTCACCCCAAAAATAAATTTCTCTCATCGTATACTCACCCTCATTGCATCCCAGATGTGTATTGTTTTCTTTCTTCTAGTGAACACAAATTAAGCTTTTTAGAAGATTCTCAACCCTGTTGGACCTTTCAATGACTTGAATGGTGATCAGAACTCAGAAGCTACAAAAATCAAATAAATGCAGCATAAAAGTAATCCATACCACTCCAGTGGTTAAATCCATGCCTTCAGAAGTGATATTATAGGTGTGGGTTAGAAATAGACCTATATATATATACTTCAAGATGACATCACTCTGAAGTACTGCGTAAAGAATATCCCACATTCGCCCTTAGGGGGCGCTACAGGCCATGCCCAAAATTCCCATTTTCTGGTCAAAAATGTTCTAATGTTGTATATTGATACTACAGGCCAACAGGAATTCACAAACCAAGAGTGGCCCACATTCGCCCTTATGGGGCGCTACAGGCCACGCCCTAAATTCCCATTTGCTGGTCAAAAATGTTCTAATTTGGTACATTGATACTACAGGCCAACAGGAACCCACAAACAAAGAATTGCCCATATTCGCCATTAGGGGGCGCTACAGGCTATGCCCAAAATTCCCATTTTATGGTCAAAAATTTTCTAATTTGGTATATTGACACTACAGGCCAACAGAAATCCACAAACCAAGAATGTCTCACATTTGCCCTTAGGGGGTGCTAAAGGACATTCCCAAATTGCACATTTTTTTGTCAAATACTTTCTAATTTGGTACATTAATACTACAGGCCAACAGGAACCTACAAACCAAGAATGGCTCACATTCGCCCTTAGGGGGCGGTACAGGCCATGCCCAAATGTCAATTTTTCAAAGTGATTGTATTTCCACCCCATTTATTTAGTTTTTCTGAAACCTGGTGAACATACCTCATTTCTCATTGTAAACAAAAAACCCTACAGGATCCATAAGGTCCGGCATGATGGATTTTCCTGTACACTGAAAATGTTTAGTTTAGGATTCAGACAGAAAGACATGTTTTTTGGATTTTTTCATTGGGAGGGTTTAACCCCAACCCTCTATTGATCAATTTTAAATGATTTGCCATTTTGAGGAGGAATCGCATTGCTGCTTGCAGCTATATTTTTGAGTTGTTGCTGTGTCCATCATCCTTTGTTTTCCGAAAGCCACCAAGTGGAAATGAGCCCGGTAACTAAAGGCACCAGGGTTGCGGTGCCACCGGCTTGGGCCCGTCATCGCTGCTTGCAGCTTTAATTATTATTATTATTATTATTATTATTATTATTATTATTATTTTATCGACTATTCGGGCACTTTTGGGGGCCTTAACATGCTCTAAAACTCTTGAAACTTTGCACACGGGTCAGAACCTGCGGCCATCAGGGCTGGGCTGAAGATGGTACCCGGGCGTGGCAGGGGGGCTCAGCAGCGCCCCCTGGAACGGGGTCCGAAACCTTGGTCCATAAATCAAACACACTTGCATGTAATAATATGAAAGTCGGTACACATATAGATCTCATCGTTTCATATATACTTCATGCTCTTACTTTTTACCCTAGCCCAACAGGAAGTCGGCTATTTAGGGTTGTTTGGAAAACGTATACAATGGAATTTGAAATACTCCTCCTAGAGAAATCATTTAATCGCCACGAATCTCAGTCAGCATGAAGTCAAGACATTGAGGATGAAAAATTGCCAGCGGATTTTTGATATCTCGAACGGTTTGGCCGTGGCGAGGAAACAAATTTATGGCGAGAAAAGTGAGACAGGAAGTGTGTTATAACTTCTGCATAAATTAACAGATCTTGATGAAACTTCAGCAGTGTGTTCGTTGTAAGAGGCCGATCACATGGATGTGACTATTGTGAGTCAAAGTTATAGCGCCACCAACTGGCAGCAGGAAGTGTGTCACTTTCAAAATGCTTTGAAATCACCCTCTTGTTTTTACCCGATTTGCTTCAAACTTTACGTGTATAATGTAAACACACGGCAGATTTAGACCTGTGAAAGGATTATTGATATCTTAGATACTGTTGCCGTGGCAACACTTCAAACTTTACTTTTCTTTATTGATGCTTTTGAGACTCTTAACATACTTGAAATTGCATGAAACTCGACAGAGACGTCACATTTATTAGCCAGTAGACATGTGCAAAGTTTCAGAAATGGGTGTGGTGAGGGGCTCAGTAGCGCCACCTTTTGACAAAAAAGTGGGGGGTTAGTTTCATCTACAGGTACAAAAATTGGTATTGATATAGTTCTCCTCAAGCCGGACAACTTTCTAATTTACAGTCATTAGCTCCGACCAACAGAAAGTCAGATATTTTGGTTTGAATGTGGAGAAAATGTCAGAATTTTGCAAGTCACTCTCTAAGACTTTGTGTGTGAGGAGTAGGAAGGGAGGGGGGCTTGTGAAGTAATACATAGGGCTATACTGCCCTCTTGTGTTCAACATAGTATGGGTTACATTAACTTTTGCACGATATTCTAATTTTTCGAGTTTCACCTGTATGCAGAGTTGACAGAAAAATGTTACACACGCCGTAGCAGGTGAATACAACAAAGAACTAAAGCCTAAAAACTAAAGTTTAATCCACTGTCTGTTCATTCTCTGAGTGGCAATTACAAGAAATGTCCAATAGATGGCATCCAAGCCTCATTGTTCAATGATTTACAACAGGTCTGAGTCCAGAATGGGCAGGGACTGAGTTCAACAGTTGCTTGAGCTCTTTTGCAGTCGAATCCCAGAAAAAAGGCAAACAATGTGTCCCCACTCAATATATACATCAACTGAGTGGAGGATACAATTTTTAACAACCTTTAACCATTTACAGCCAGAGCGTTCAAATTTGGGAACAATTATTCCCATGGTTCCTGTCTCAGTGTCATCGTCGTCCGATCACCGATTTTATTTCTGAAGTCTGCCCAGATACTCATGACAATACAAGCTAAAGGCACATGTGATTGGTTAAGGGGTTACTGGGCAAGAATAATAACTGTATCGTCATCACCGTCTTCCTTCATTTCAATGGAAAGGTGATATCACGAGAGATTTACTCCAGTGTTGGATTTACTGCTTCAAATTAAATACTGAGGCGATTTTTGCAAGGTAAGAACGTGTGTTGTCTATATTTTCTATAGAAAGTCAAAACGTTTTAGTTACGAAGCATTTATTTGTAGGAGTATTGCTAGTTATTTCTGGAAAAAAATGACAAAATAACTCAAATAAATGTTTGTGAGCAGTTTTGTGTGAAACCGCGAGATGCGTCGCGTCTAACGCACGAGCCCCGATGAGAGATCGCATTCGCTTCTTCTTGCGTTTGAACGGACAATTTCATACTACAAAATGTCAAATTACATGATATATTGTCTGTTTTGTCCCAAGTGAACATAAACAGTTGATGAAGAAATCGCGAATCGAAATCTAGTATCAACACTTCCGAGAATGATTATCAGCGTTGTGCCTGACAGCGCATCTCATTTTTACTCGCATCTTCATGGAGGTTTGTCGGTTGTATGTAGTTTCACAATCTCAATCAAGTAATCTCTGAAATGAATACAGATGTAACAGCACGAAAATAATGAGACTTCACAGTTCTCAAAAGATTAAACTCACTAAAACAAGCCGCACAGAGTGTGCCTTGAATGAAATGCGTTTAAAATCCTCTTAAAGAGACAGTAACAATTTTCCAAGTAAATAAAAAGTAGGCCTACAAATGGTTTTCACCCCAAAAATAAATTTCTCTCATCGTATACTCACCCTCATTGCATCCCAGATGTGTATTGTTTTCTTTCTTCTAGTGAACACAAATTAAGCTTTTTAGAAGATTATCTCAACCCTGTTGGACCTTTCAATGACTTGAATGGTGATCAGAACTCAGAAGCTACAAAAATCAAATAAATGCAGCATAAAAGTAATCCATACCACTCCAGTGGTTAAATCCATGCCTTCAGAAGTGATATTATAGGTGTGGGTTAGAAATAGACCTATATATATATACTTAAAGATGACATCACTCTGAAGTACTGCCTAAAGAATATCCCACATTCGCCCTTAGGGGGCGCTACAGGCCATGCCCAAAATTCCCATTTTCTGGTCAAAAATGTTCTAATGTTGTATATTGATACTACAGGCCAACAGGAATTCACAAACCAAGAGTGGCCCACATTCGCCCTTATGGGGCGCTACAGGCCACGCCCTAAATTCCCATTTGCTGGTCAAAAATGTTCTAATTTGGTACATTGATACTACAGGCCAACAGGAACCCACAAACAAAGAATTGCCCATATTCGCCATTAGGGGGCGCTACAGGCTATGCCCAAAATTCCCATTTTATGGTCAAAAATTTTCTAATTTGGTATATTGACACTACAGGCCAACAGAAATCCACAAACCAAGAATGTCTCACATTCGCCCTTAGGGGGCGCTAAAGGCCATTCCCAAATTGCACATTTTTTTGTCAAATACTTTCTAATTTGGTACATTAATACTACAGGCCAACAGGAACCTACAAACCAAGAATGGCTCACATTCGCCCTTAGGGGGCGCTACATGCCATGCCCAAATGTCATTTTTTTAAAGTGATTGTATTTCCACCCCATTTATTTAGTTTTCTGAAACCTGGTGAACATACCTCATTTCTCATTGTAAACAAAAAACCCTACAGGATCCATAAGGTCCGGCATGATGGATTTTCCTGTACACTGAAAATGTTTAGTTTAGGATTCAGACAGAAAGACATGTTTTTTGGATTTTTTCATTGGGAGGGTTTAACCCCAACCCTCTATTGATCAATTTTAAATGATTTGTCATTTTGAGGAGGAATCGCATTGCTGCTTGCAGCTATATTTTTGAGTTGTTGCTGTGTCCATCATCCTTTGTTTTCCGAAAGCCACCAAGTGGAAATGAGCCCGGTAACTAAAGGCACCAGGGTTGCGGTGCCACCGGCTTGGGCCCGTCATCGCTGCTTGCTGCTTTAATTAGTTTTATCTTTCAATACTGATTTACATATTTGCCTCCCTGAAAAAATCTGTCATAGAGGACCATCACTGTTGGATTCATATTTATACACCCACTTTATTGTTGCTGAAATATGGCATCAAGCTTAAGTGGCAGTACTTTTAACCCCTGACGTAAGCTGCTAGTAAAAGAGGGGAGTGCGTTTCAATTACGCTCTTGTTTGGCACATATAAAAGTGGCCGTAGTGACTCTATACACACGTGCGTTTTACGTCAGTGAATGAGTCACCGTACTCCCAGCGTGGCGTGTGAATGCCTGAGAGGGTGGACTGAGGAGCTTCACGGGATGTTTTTTTGGCAACAGCTGTCTCCATAGAAATGCTCAATACACGAAGTTCCTGTGCTATATGAGTCGCCAATAACAGGTGTAGGCCAACGTGCATAGGATGTTACAGTGGGTTTTGGCTCTCATCCAAACAGCCGTTTGGATGCCGGTTTTGCGTCTGCTTCACTGTATATCATTGTTGGGATATCGGACAGTGTTACTTTGATTTTTGTTATCCAGTTTTCAGGAGCTGAGGGATCCGGGACTGTACGAATTCACTGAGGGTTCGGACCAGCATATCAGCGCTATTAATTCGCCTGTTGCAGCTCATGTGGTCATCCTGTGGTGCTTGTGGGTTCTCTTTAATCTTTTACATTCGGAGTGGTTGACACTCAAAGGATCAGCCGGACTGCTGGTTTGGGCCTGCGATTGGATGCCTTTATCTTTATTGCAAATGTGTCGTAGGTAATAACTTTAATCAAAGCCGCAAGGGGAATGTAATAGATGGTCAGCCACATAGCTGTCACCAGCCAATTCTGCAGTCTTTGTGTTCTTTCTCTTTGTTTGGTTTTCAGGTGAAATAGATTTTTTTAGTTTGATTTACTTATTTTGAGTTGTTTTTGTCTATCATACACACTATGTGTGCGTGCGTGCGTGTGTATATATATATATATATATATATATTTCTTATTGGTGATTTGATTAGAGATTGTTTATATACATTTCCTTTTTTTATTGTGATTTATTTGAGCTAGTTTTGTAAATTGTGGCTGTTCTCTTCCTGCTTTAGTCTGTCAGCAAACCAGTTGTCTTGGTTGCTGGATGTGGCACCTCGATTAGATGGACAGAACTGGTTTGGTGAACCCTTTATAAATGGTTATATGAGGCATGTTATGCCAATGAAAGTGTTTTTAGGAAATCTTCTCTTAAGCATGTGTTTGTTTGTGTTTCACTCTGTCTTATTTCTTTCATTCAGGGGAATTGGGGTGGCCAGTTGCAGAGGATCGGTGCCTCCTTGCGTTGTGGTGGTGGGTCTCTCGCCTGAATGCTGTGTTCACTGTGAGGTGTGGCGTGCTGTGGCGTGAGTGTGCATGTATGATTGCTTTGTCCATTTGCTTGAGAGAGCCAGTCCCCAATTCTGAGGTGGTAAGGTGTATTTGTGTCATTAGTGTGATTAATGTTGTTTTGATGTGTTGAGGTGTTTTTATGTTTTAAAGCTTGATATTTTTATGGGATTCAAATAAAGTGTTCTATTTGTTTTACTCAACCTATGTCTGATATCTGACTCAGCCGTAAACAAATCTGTGAGCCTTGCTCAAATGTAAAGGGCGTTTCTGCGGAAAAAGTCCCCCGGGGTGGCGTAGTCGTTGACTGGGTAGCAATCCACTATATTCTGTGTTGTTTATCCATGCTAAATTGTGAAGGTTAGGGAGAATTTTCTAGACGTTCCAATATTCTTCCCTCCAGTTATGATTGCCACTCTTAAAACCGATTGCTCAATTTTAGTAAACATTCAGAGATGACGTTTAGAAACAGTGCAATTGTAATAGTGATGCTTGTGTTAACAAACACCACTAACAAGAGAATTAACTGTGTTGAGCAGGAGCTAGATGTGTCCAGCAGCTCTCAGAATAACTGTAAAAAACACAGTGGACATGGGGTGGGTTTTAGTAACACTTAAGGGAAGGAAAAACTGCCGGTCATCAAAGACAATCATATAAGGTTCTGTTTTGTAGAGCAGTTCCTGAAAGTCTCACACCAGATGTGCTTATACCTTTGACTAGCACTGATGAGTTACAAAACTGGCTCGAATTGTTTGGCCTCTTTCTTCCTGGCCTGTAATCTGAAATGCAATCAGTAACTTCTATAGTTATCTTATCGAAAGAGACTGCAACAAATATCAGTTAATCTGGACAAAACAGTTTTATCACATTTCATTGCTTTTCAGATGTATTCCAAGACAAGGACGATGTGATTTATTATTTACAGTATGTTTTCATGGCCATCAATGCCTCTTTTCCAACAGAACCAAAACACTAATGATGGTTTTCAAGTTAATGAAAGGCATCACATTAGTGTGAAATGAGTTGGCTGGTTTCCTGTCCAATCTGACTCTATGTCTAGACACCTCATTTATTCACATTGCCATTAGGCACTGAAATAAAGCTGAATGAGGAAGATCTACTTAGGGAAATCCTCTTATGCAATCACAGAGAAAGAATGTTGCCCTGAAATGCCTTTTGTGGAAGAGGTTAATCAGAGATTTGCGTCATCTATATCAATGGTACTCTACAGGTTTTGTTTCAAGATCCAGGTTTTACATTGGACATCAAGTGGAAACCCAACGCAATAAAACCTCAGTTACGAACGTAACATCTAGGTTACTGTTGTAACCCCCATTCCCAGATGGAGTTGTGTTGTGTCAAATGTTGTGTCAGTGAAGTGACACTAGGGGTCTCTCTTGAGAGCCTCAGTTGCCTCTGAGCTTTGAAAAAAGCCAATGAGAATTGGTGAACAGAATTTGCATGTCCCTCCCCCGGACAAACGGGTATAAAAGGAGGGAATCGTGCATCTGTTTAGTCAGGTTTTGCACCGAGGAGCTAAGAATAAGGTTCGGCCATTTCAGTGGTTGGTACTGTGTTGTGGCAAGAGGGACACAATGTATCATTCCCTTCATCAGGGAACGGGAGTTATGACAGTAACCTAGATGTTCCCCTTCTGTCTCTCACTCGATATAGGGTTGGTGAAGTGACACTAGGGGTCCCTATCCAATAATGCCATGACACTGAACCATGTTTCGTGAACTGCTGATGCGGGTACAAGCAAGCTGTTGCATACCAAAGGAGCAGCCTGCACCAGACTGCACGTAACCTTCCTCAACGCCCCATAAAAACGTCATACACTTTTTAGGTTCCCGCCTCCATCTTTCTATTGAGGGGGGAACAAAGCGGCATACCTGCAAAGCGAAAGCCTGTACCTGGTGGGGCTTTGCAGCAGTGGGGAGCAGAGTTTTGCGTTGGGAGGCAGAGTCGTGTCCCTGGGTGCCTGTGCTGAGAATAAACTCAAAGCACTCACCTTCTCCGTGTACCAGGCAGGGGGCGGGTTGATGATGGAGGAGGAGGTCCTGTGGAGACGTCCTCTGGATTCATCAGAGCTGGCCGACCAGGGGTCTGCGCGTGATACTGTCGCTGGCGTGGAGGCGAGAGGTCTGCGTCCAAGATGCAGCTTATTCTTTGACTGTATCTGTTTGGTGCCGGGCCACCGTGAGAACGGCATGTGTGTGCATCAGCTAGGTGACCCAAGGAATGAGGAAATTGCTCTTTTATTGAAAATTTGGGTACTTCAGCCCGAGAGGGGTGCGGCAAAGAAAAAGAAGGAAACCAATGATTCTCCACACAGGCCTCCACCGGGGGATGGCGTGGTCTGTCTACAAGTTCCAGGTGAGCATCTCGTTCTTCGGGTTGTCCACCTCAGGAACTTTTGGGAACCTTACGGGTCCTCAACGAGGTTCGGGAGGCAGGGGGTGTTCATCTCCTGTGGGGCGCTCTACGCAGGGCTGAATGCTGGGCCCGGGTTGAGGCGGAGCTGCCTGTTGCTTTGCAGCTGCAGGGGGACGCCCTTGGCGAGCAGTCGGGGGCCGGCGAGTTGGAACGGTGCCGAGGCATGGTATGCTGGATCGCCTCCATCTGCTTCTTTACCACCGAGAACTGATGGGCAAAGTCCTCGACGGTGTCACCGAATAGGCCAAGCTGGGAGATGGGCATGTTGAGAAAGCATGCTTTGTCTGTGTCGTGCATCTCAACCATGTTCACCCACAGATGTTTTTCCTGGATCACGAGGGTGGCCATCGCCTGTCCGAGTGCCCGCGCTGTGACCTTCGTGGCCCGAAAGGCGAGGTCAGTTGCTGAGTGGAGCTCCTGCAACACATCGGGATCAGTACTACCCGAGTGCAGATCTTTTGGTGCCTTGGCCTGGTGAACTTGCAGGAGGGCCATGGAATGCAGGGCGGAGGCGGCCTGTCCAGTGGCACTTTAGGCTTTCGCCATTAGGGACAATGTCATTCTGCAGGCCTTGGAGGGGAGTGACGGACGTTCCCGACAGGTGGACGTGTTCTGTGGGCACAGGTGCATCACAACCGCTTTGTCCAACTGGGGGACCTCCGAGTACCCGTGGGCCACCCCGCCGCCGAGGGTAGTGAGAGGGATAAGTGAGGAGATTTGGTCAGTAAAAGGTGCCCTCGTCGTGCACTTCTGGGAAGTTGACCCAATGGTTTCTTAAGCAGAAACTGCAATCCGTTCATATATAAATTACGTTTGGTTCTCCACACACAATACACACTAAATCTGAGTGTCCGAATCATACCAAACAGTGGACTCGCACAAGGAGAAGTGCATGGCCAAAAAACAACTCCTTAACAAAGGAAGGACAGCAAATTCAGTGAGTGCAGAACTAACACATCTTAAAAGGAGCGAGGTGTGTGAAGTCTGTGCGACCATTGAACAGGGAAAGAGATAGCGTTTGTGTCTGTTCTCCTGACAAAGAAAATAAGGCTGTGCATCTCCCAGGGAGAACAGTTATGTTGGCGAAGCACCCCACGCATCAGTTCACAATAACTGTATTGGATTAACATTTTTAAAAATTTGCATGAGCACCGGTCACGCTGGAGCTCGCCTACCATGCAACAATGCTCCATAAAAAGGAGAGAAAGATAGAGGCTGGGACCTCTTAATATTACATTTTATATTAATAATTGCTCGAGCATTGGTTTAACATGTTAATTCAGTGTGATTTATTATGTAAAAAAAAATGTAATTAAATATACGTTAATTATGCAATTAATTATTTCCATAGCACCAGAGCAATTCAAGCTTAGAGAACCACCTTCAGGTGTTATGAGTCTAAGTCTGCAGGGGGCAGTAAGTGCAACTCAAGTTGTATAGGCAACAAGCCACACCTAGCATAGATGTAAACAATGAAGTAAAATTTAGGCTGGGCCAGATTAATGCACAAGTTTACCTGAGTTTAAACCCTGGGACCCCCGCGGGCTTAAGTCATGGCATCTGGCATCCGATGTTGTCGGGAGGACATGTATGTAAACGCGTTCTGCAGGAGACACTGATGTAAACACAAGGACGGTTGCCAACAGTGAAATGCGTCCGTATAGCGCATGGTTATAGAGTAACAACGTTCCACACCTTAGGCCAATGATAGGCTTATGTTCTCAATGATATAGAAATAAACAATTTATTGGCTTTTAAAGCCTGTTTTTGTATCAATTAATCAATGCTTTACTCGTTAGTCGAAACAATTTAATGCATTTTAATTATTATATTATATTATTTGTTTTTATAATAATTTAAATATAATTATATAATCATTATACTTTATTTGTATTTGGTGTTCTTTCTCTGCAAATATTGATGTGATTGTGATTAATTTGATTAATCAGCATATCGTGTAATTTAATTTGATTAATACATTTTCATAAATTTACAGGACTAATAATTACATTTATTAATATTACTATGAACAACATGGGCCAAACATTATGAAAAACTATTTTCAGACCATATAATGAATGTTCTATCAAGAAGACTAGCAGACTTGAGTGAAATTTAAGATGACATTTATTTGATGAATATAAAACTGAAAAGTAATGTCTCTCTTTGGCGTAGGCCCCGTTTTGCAGGCCGAAGAAGTTGTGCTTGGAACCGCCATATCCTGCCGGAGATAGGAGGCAGGGGCGAGGAGCCTACCCCCATGCAGGACAGGACTCATCTGGTGGTGGAGGTTGCCATGTTAGCACAGTGAAACAGCAATGTGATAGATTGTGAGCAGACTTATAAAGCAACGGCTTACATGTGATTGGATCTGAATTACCCAGCTAATGGTGTGATGATGTACAGCTGCTAGTCTTCCCACTTGAACTACGCTGTGCTTACATTGAAAAGTGGACAATTTTGGTTTCAAAATGTCACTAAATTTAGATGGTTTCATGCATTCAGCAGTCAATAATTTACTGAACAAAACATATTGTAGTCGGCACAAACCATTTTTGTCCTAGTTTGCAAGTGAACCTGTATTAAAAGTATTACAGGTCATATTTTCTCTTACCTTAGTTTTGTTCATATTGTTTGAGGATGAGGTCAAGGATCATGTCCATGTTAGAATCTGCCTAATTTGGCTAGCATCACCCTTGAATATATACAATAAAATATTAGAAAATAAAAGTATATAAATATAATTTTATATTAATTAAAAAATGTATAAAAAAAATATGATTTAATATATTATTTGCCTTCAGAATTTTTTTATGTATTTTTTCCAGCCTGTACTGAAAATTGTGACTGTGGTGACTTTTGCAAAATGAAATTACATGGTTCATGACGTGCATCACGGCAGTTTTAAAGTGGAATGTCTACTGTGTGGTGCTACATATATGAGGTTTTTAAGGTTAATGCTCTGTCGAGTTTTATATCAACAAACCTACCTACCTCACTACCCTAAACCTAAATGATATTGTCATAAAAGCAAATGTGAGAAGAAAAGTGCAATTGCTGAAGCAACCACGTCATTTTTTTAAAATAACAATCTGAGTGATGGACTTAATTTCTTAATGTCAAAGATCTAGAAATCAGTTTTTGTTTTGTAATGTAACTGTTTTCTCTTGGAGTGCTGTGATTTGTTTTTTGGTACTTCTCATTTGGAAGCACAGTGGCTGTCAGAAGCCCATAATAGTCTGGGTTACCGGACAAGGTTACCTTGCCAAGCTGCTTATAATGGAGAAAGTGGCCTGCTAGGACAAAGCATTTCAGGATTTTATTATCATTCAAATGAGAACATATAGATGGGCTTCTCTCCGATTGGTGAAATAATGTGGTCATTTATCAAGCTAACAACGACCTTTCATTTCCCATTCATGTCTTATTAGGGGGGCATACATCATCATCTTGGCATAATTAAAAAAAAAAAAAAAAAAAAGAAAGGAGGGAGGGAGGGAGGGAAAAAAACCCTCAATTGATTTTAGTAGAAATGGAAAAAGGTGGTACTGTATTCTGCAGGTGCTACTGGCTATCATTAGTTTGAGAGTCTGGCCTTTCACTGTTGACTTTTCCCATCATTGCCGTTAGCCATGGGAGAAAGTGGGCCCAAGGGGACATGTATCCTTATCAGTCTCCTGAGTCGTTTATAACCCGCAGGTTAAAGCAGAACCAAACCATGTCACAATTCATTACTGTGTTTTTTATGAATGTTGTGCATTTCTTGTGTGTTTATCAGTTTTATGATGGATTAAGGGGCGTTTGTTACACTGTGTGCTGATAAATGGCACTTACAAATGAAAAATTGTGTGCAGTTAGACTGAGGGGGTTTACAATGCAAAGTAATGTGTTTATCTTGATAAATATGAACACTATTCACAGTTTTCTCAACTGTGCGATACAATGGAGTCCACATTAAAAATACATGATTTTTGTAACCCTAAATAAAAGTTAAAATAATTTAAATTAAACAAACAAGCAAACAAACAGATATATTTAAAGCTACACAATGTACACAACTTTTTTTGTTTGTTTAAAAATAACAAAATATTACTAATGAGAGAGTGCAACAAAAATCCATCTTCCAAACCATGTCTTTACCAAATACACTTTGATACACATATAATAATTATTTATTTTTCAGAGCTGTCAGGACAGATTTAGCTGGAAATTGCTAACGTGATTCGCCCGTGCATGTTCACGTCATATCCATACAACAGAAAAAAGCTCTGGCTACTGTAGGTGTGGTGTGGGAGTTTCGTGCAGCTGAAAGTTTGTTGTCACAACGAACGAGAAAATTTACCATTGATCATTCAAAACGGCAAACCTCTGAGGAATCACCGGTTGTAAAAACAAAGAAACTCCAAACAGAGCAGAGTATACAAGCAAAAAGGGAAAGCGACAGAGTCCGTAATAAAACCTGAATCAACATCAGCTTGGCTTTTGAGAGATGGCGTCACACACACACGCCTGTGTTTGTGTAGTGAAATACAATAATTACACTGTAATTGGTGGAGAACATTTGCTCAGTGTGGTGGTAGTGGAGGTGCTTTTCCCAATCCGACTGACTGAGGTCTCCCAGTCAGGAAGTCCAGGATCCAGTTGCAGAGGGAGGCATCCAGGCCCAGTAGGTTCAGCTTTCCAATCAGGTGCTGAGGGAAGATTGTGTTGAATCATTCCTGTAGGCTTTAGGCCACACCTAAAGCCTACGCCCCATGAGAGCCATGCCCCTCATTCCAAAACCCGCCCTCCAAAGATCATTTTGAGACCAAAACTAACAAAAGAGCAGAACTGATTTTTTCCTGTGGCTTTCAAATTCAACAGTGACACAATAGTCCCCTCAACAGACAAACATTTTGAATCATAGCCTCAATGATCTGCTTCAAATACAATATGAGAACAAGAAAAATTATTGACAGCTGAAAAGCATCATGTTTGTTTGCTGTTACAAAGCCTACAGCTGTCACAGAGTCTGGAGAGATATCTCAGGACACTTATTTCATTAATATCTTTAAGGTAGTAGAAAAAAATCGCTTGCAGCATCTTTAACTGACAAATAAAATGTAACATAAGAAGCACAACAAAATGATGTGGTTGCTTCAGCAATAAAGTTGATTTCATGTCACATTTGCCTTTATAACACTATTGGTTATGTTTAGGTTTAAGATTTTGGATAGGGAGGTTGGTTAATTTAAAACTAATTTAAGCACTAACCTTAAATACCTCATCTTTTTGAGATAGCATTCAACTTACATTTAGTGTCACAAATATAATTTAGTCAAAATGCTGCAACATTCACATCATTTTCATTAAAAAATATGTAAAACTCATCAAGGCCTGTGTGAAATTGAAGGTGAAATATGGAAAAAGGACCTTCAAGATGAAGGCTGACTTTAATGGTGTTGACAAAAATAAATGTACATACATTTGTGTTAAGAACACTCTAATGATAATTTTTATTTTACAACAGTATATGTTGTTATTTTAAACAAAGTGCAGGTAAAGTTGTGGGACATGTTAAGTCCCATTTCTAAAGATCTGTTTAGGGAGACTTCCTTCATTAAATATGAGGACATTGCACACCTGGGTGGGCGGATGGATTGAAATTAATAAATGAAAATTACCCCTAAAGCTTTCCTAATGAGAATAATGTGTGAAACCACTTCTCTTTCATGTGGACTGATGTAAGGAAGCCACTCTACCCAAAGCCATTTTAAAGACTAATTGAATAGTAAAGCATTGGCAGGGGCGTTTTGTTGTCAGCTCATTTGGCTCCCCATTCATCTCAATCCGTCATAGCGTTTTAATGTATTATTTTTTTTGGAATAATGCTCAAGGAGCTGAATGCAACAAATCTGATAATGCTGAAATAACATACATGCCAAAACGTCGTCCCTCCCCCTGCCAAACCCAAAGACATCTCACTTTAACCGTTTCTAATCAATGACAGGGACGCACGTCCCACGAGCGACGATGCTGTTAGCCACAGATCAAGATTTTCTCTTTCATTTGACATTACTCATGTGGAGCAAATGGATTCCCTGAAAAGATAACTAAGTCTTATCTCACTGCCGCACTAATAAAAATGATGGATAACGTGGGCCGGAAACAATTCAATTTCATGTTTGCCTCAGTCATTCAAACGGCACAGAGAGAACAGACGACAGCTCGTGTTTCTTTCAGCTGTCACTCCACCAAAGTTCAGAAATGCACAAAATGAGAGAGAGAGAGAGAGAGAGAGAGAGAGAGAGAGAGAGAGAGAGAGAGTGGTGTCATGATGGTGGTACTATGTCAGATGTAGAGTGTTTCTGTTGTGAATAGCACAAGCTTGACCTTTAAATAATAATCTTGACTTGCTCATTATACTAATGCATTGCCAATTGCGATGTGTGTGTGTGTGTGTAATTCACACTGCATCCCTATGAGTCTTTAAAATTCACAATTTGGTGTTCAACATTTTCAAGGTACATCTCCTTACAAGTAATTTATCCAAAAACTTAAGACACCTGTCACTATTTTACAATAAACACTACATGGCCAAAAGTATTTGGACAAGGTTTGGCTATTTTTCCTATACCCTTTACTAACAGATGCTTAAATTCAAGAACACTGCCATGCAATCTCCTAAGACAAACATTTACAAAAGAATGGGATGTACCTTTGCTGTTCCAGCAAGACAAAGCCTCTGTGCAGTGTTCAGAGGTCCATAAAGAAACGTTTTACTCAATCTGGTGTGGAAGAACTTGACTGGCCTTTACAAAACCCAGACCTGGACTCCTCTGGGATAAATTGGAATGCCGAGCCAAAACCCATCGCCCAATATCAGTGCCTGACCTCACTGATGCCATGACCTAATACAAATTATTGCCATGTGGCAGAAGTTTACAGCCCAGAATTATGTTGTTCTGCAATTATTCTTCAATACAGGTGAGAGGGCAAAGGTCTCTAAGGATAATAATATAGTGTTTTTTCCCTTTGAGATATCAATCAAACTTAAAACTTCTGCCAGTGCTAAGATTACTTTTTTTTTTTTTTTTTTTAAATAAACCAGATTAAGTCTGTTCACACTAAATCTGTGAGTTTTTTAGGAGAAGAACTGCTGAAGTCAATTAGCTCCAAGAATGAAACCAATAAAATACAAAACAATTTCACCCTCGTAGTAGGCGGCAATATTCTACAAACACATCTTTTCTAGTTTACTGCACAGACCTCTGAGTATTCAGCTGTCAATGCATGAGATTAATAAATTTAACACTGTTAAACTCCTGAGACCGGAGCATGTCTGCTGTGTGCATTTTGTAATTCCCCTTTTTGATTTGTAACTGGTAGCACCCAATAAACATGCAAATAAATAAATATACGAACAAATACCCATTACTGAAATTTCCTAAAAACTGATGTCCTCGTATGAGGACAGCAGGACTAAGTTGTGAAAATTGTAATAATAGTTTCAATACTCCAGGAGTGTTGGTTATTCACGTTTTTGAGAAGTTACAGGCATTACAGCTGATTTTGTGTTAAGCTGCTTTAGAATAATGTGTATTGGGAAAAGCACAAATAAAAAATACATATATATATTTGACTTGATTTTACTTTTATGTTACAATGATTTATTTTCTACTTTGGCAACAAAATCTCAATGCTCTGTCTTTGCAGCCTTTGCCCCTGGGCGCTTCGACAGCGCTTCTGAAAGAATACAGAAGGCATTGAATGTCCATTTCAAGACATGTCTTTTTAAAGATGCCCTTCCACCTCTGTGTAGTTCCTGGATGCGGTTGATATCTCTTCATTCCTGACGGTCATAGACGTTGCCTCGTGTGTCTGGGCCGCGATCACACTGAGGCGGCATTTGTGGGTGGTTCTTGTTCTCACTGCGAGAACCATGGCAACGTTGCGGTCGCGGCTTTCCATCCTGAAAAGGAACGCCACTCCAGCCACCCCCCGCGTTGTACTTCTTCCCACGTTATTGAGGATGACCCGGCTGGCGATGGAGGCGATTTGGGGCTCGATTTTGCTGGATAAATCCCCACGAACTACCCTCTCGTTGACACCCATTCGAGCTCGAGGTGAGAGCGGCTCGCCTCACGGCCAGTCTGACTATTCCCTCGGACCCGCTGAGCTGGATGATGAATTTGCCACTGCATCGGAGAGCGTCCCGGCATCTGATGGGGAGGACTCGTCGGGGCTGCCGCCTTCAGATCGGCTCGCACAGTCTGAGGCTGACGCCCAGATGGCCGACATGCTTGCCCAGTCCACTGTGAGTGTGGGGCCCTTATGGCTAGACGATTAGTTCCTCGAGTCCGGACACCTCTCACTGCCCCACCCTTCCCCACAGTTCCTTTCTTCACAGATGTGCACGATGAGCTGAAGAGGTCATGGCGGGCACCTTTCACTGCCCGTAACTGACCTCCTCATTCGTCCGCTGAGGAGGTCACTACACTCAATGGCAGGGTGGCCCATGGGTACTCGGAGGTCCCCCAGGTGGATAGAACGGTTGCGATCCACCTGTGCCCGGAAAATGCCACCACCTGGCGGGATCACCCAGTACTCCCCTCCAAGGCCTGTAGGGTGACGTCAACACTGACCGCCAAAGTCTACAGCGCCACCAGACAGGTCGCCTATGCCCTGCATGCCATGGCCCTCCTGCAAGTCCACCAGGCCAAGGCACTTAAAGATCTGCAGTTGGGTAGTCCTGACCCCGACGTGCTGCAGGAACTGCGCTCTGCAATTGACATCGCCCTCCGGGCCACGAAGGTCACGACGCGGGCACTCGGGCAGGTGATGGCCACCCTCATGGTCCACGAACATCACCTGTGGCTGAATATGCGGGAGGTTGACAAAGCCCGCTTTCTCAACGTCCCCGTCTCCCAGCTCGGCCTATTCGCCGACACTGTCGACGACTTCGCCCAGCAGATGCGTACCCCTCGCCTCCAGACCTACGACTGCTGTCCCCCGGCCGGCCGGTTATGACGAGTCCAAAGGATGCCTACACAGGACCTCCTCTTCAGTCACTAACCCACCCTCTGCCGGGTGTGCGAAGCAAGGTAAGTGCTTCGAGTCCTTTCTCAGCACCAAAGCCTCGGGGTGCACTTTTACGCAATACTACCTGCTCCGACACACTGCAGGATTGGTTCACAATAGTAGACTTGAAGGATACGTACTTCCACGTCTCTAAATTGCCTCGACATCAACCCTTCTTACGGTTCGTGTTCGATGGCCAGGCATAGCGGTACAAAGTCCTCCCCTTCTGCCTGTTCCAGTCCCCTCGCATCTTTACGAAGTTCGCAGAGGCAGCCCTTGCCCCGCTAAAGGAAGTGGGCATCTGCATACTCAACTAACTCGACAACTGGCTCATCCTAGCCCCCTCTCGAGAGTTACTCTGCGCACACAGGGAGCAGGTGCTCAGGCACCTAAGCCATCTAGGGCTTCAGGTCAACTTGGAAAAGAGCAAGCTTGCCCCGGTTCAGAGCATCTCTTTTCTTGGCATGGAGTTAGACTCAGTCTCGATGACAGCACGCCTCACCAACGACCGTGCACAGTCGGTGCTGAAATGCCTCACCCTGTTCAAACAAGGCACAGCGGTTCCTCTAAAACAATTCCAGAGGCTCCTGGGGCATATAGCAATCTCCACAGTGGTCTCGCCACTGGGGTTGATGCAATTGAGACTGCTTCAGCTCTAATTTCAGACTCGAGTCCCGAGATGGGCATGGCGCCACGGCACATACCGTGTGTTCATCAACCCCTCCTGCCACCAGACTTTCAACCCCTGGACAGACCTCTGTTTTCTGTCCCGAAGCATTGTGGTCACCACAGATGCCTCAAAACAGGGTTGGAGTGCTGTGTGCAACGTCACGCAGCCGCCGGCTCCTGGATGGGGCCCCGGCTGGGTTGGCACATGATCTGCCTAGAGTTTCTGGTTGTATTCCTTGCCCTGCAGAGGCAAGATCCGTCTTGATCCGTTCAGACAGCGCCACCACGATGACATGCATAAATCGCCATGGCGGGGTGCGCTCTCGTCACATATCGCAACTCCATGCATGGTCCCTGGATGGGATGCAGAAGATATAAGTGGTCTACCACCTGCTGTCATAAGCATGATCAACCAAGCCAGAGCTCCCTCTACCAGGCAACTTTATGCCCTAAAGTGGCACTTGTTCGCAAATTGGTGTTCTTCCCCACCTGAAGACCCGCAGAGATGTGCAGTCGGTTTCTTGCAAGTCACCATTAAGCAGTGGACGGTAAGTCCCTAGGAAAGCACAATCTGCTTATCAGGTTCCTTAGAGGCACCCGGAGGGTGAACCCTCTCAGGCCATGCCTGTTCCCCTCATGGTATCTCTTCATGGTCCTTTCAGGCCTTCAGAAACACCCCCTTCGAGCTGCTAGAATCTGTTGAGCTCAAAGCCCTCTCCTTGAAGACGACCCTCCTGATTGCGCTTGCTTCCATCAAGAGGGTTGAGGACCTGCAAGAGTTCTGTCAGCGACACTTGCCTGGAGTTCGGTTCAGCAGAAGCCCATGTCATCCTAAGACCTCAACCGGGCTACATGCCCAAGGTTCCTACGACCCCCTTCAGGGACCAGTAAAAGTTGCCATCCACGACCTTGTTTGATCATCATGCACTTCCGTGAAGAAAGGAACCGGAGGAGGCTATAGGGACGACGGAGGGTTCCAGTCCAACCCCACGCTGATGGAAGCCCGGGCAAGCATGTTGGCCATTGGGGCATCAGCTTCTGACTGGGCGTGCTGACCCGAGGGTGGCAGCCCAGGCGAGTCTTCCGCATCAGATGCCAGAACACTCATCATCCAGCTCTGGGGGCTCAAGAGGATAGGCAGACAGGCCGTGAGGCGAGCCGCTGTCACCCCATGCCCGGGCAGAAGTCAACGAGCGTGTCGGGGGGCGGGTGGTGCGTGGGGATGTACCCGGTGAAACCGAGCCCACTGTCATCCCCAAATTGCCTCCATCGCCAGCCGGGTCATCCTCAATCCCGTGGGATGAAGGAGTGACGCGGGGGGCGGCTGGAGTGGCCATGGTAAGGTTCTCGCAGTGAGAACACGAACCATCCACAAATGCTGCCTCGGTGTGATCATGGCCTAGACACACGAGGCAGCACCTGTGACCATCAGGCGCGGAAAGCACTCGACCGCATCCAGGAACTACACAGGGTCGGAAGGGCATCTTTGTAAAGACGTGTCCTAAAAAGCATGTTCAACGCCGCTGTGTTTTGCTCTTTTAGAGAATTTAACTTTTTTACAAAAATTATCTTTTAGAGTACGCTGTTGAAGCGCCCAGGGGCAAAGCTGCACTGCCGTGCAGAGAAGGAGAAAGCCGCTGATATGCTCCATAGATCCAACAGCATACACTCTGAGAGATGAAATAAACAGTCTTGTGAATTGCAGCTCGGTGCTCACACAACCAGTCGGCTGCGAAGAACATTTCTGAATGAACAGATGCATTTCCCTCCTTTTATACCCATATGTCCTGGGGCGGACATGCAAATTCTGTCTGCCAATTTCTCATTGGCCTTTTCTCAAGTTCAGAGATGCGTGAGGCTCTCAAGGGAGAACCCTAGTGTCGCTTCTTTGACACAATGTCGAAGTGAGTGACAGACGGGGGGAAAGAGCACTGCTACAGGAATAGTTTATGTGTTATATTATTATTGCAATAATAATAGCAGTGAGGTGTGACAATTTGTTTGGCTACACTCTTAGTAAACTACTGCATGCAAATCGTTTTTTTTTTTTTTTTTTATGTGATATTTTACTATGAGCTTAGTCCAAACAAATTGCTGAACCTTACTGCTATTTTTAATTGTTAAATTTTTTGCCAGGATAATATAAAAGGCACAGTAATATACATACTAAGAAGAAACATCAGGTATCTTATAAATATGATTCTAAAACAAAATAATGTGTTTACAGCTTTTACAGTTGGCCTATATTATTTTCTGCAGTGTTCTGTACTTGCTTTCAAATGTACTTAAGTATCAAAAGTAAAATGTACTGGTCTTTTAAAAGAATAGGTCACCCCAAAATTAAAATGTTCTCATCATTAACTCACCCTCATGCCATTCCAGATGTGTAGAACACAAACAAAAATTTTAAGAAGAATATTTCAGCACTGTAGGTCAATACAGTGCAAGTGAATGAAGAACAGAACTTTTAAGCTCCAAAAAAACTTTCTTTTGTTTTTGGCATTTTGCATTCTTCATGCATATCACCACTCACTGGGCAGGGAGAATAATTTATATTTAAATATAGACTTAAATATTGATCTGCTTCCAACCCACCTATTATATAGCTTCTAAAGACAACTGAAGTCATATGGATTATTTTATGCTGCCTTTATGTGCTTTATGAGATTACAATTTTGGTCAACATTCACTTGCATTGTATGGAGCTAATTAGATACAGGTTTATAAACATGTGTGTTCTGCAGAAGAAAGAAAGGCATACACATCTGGGATGGCATGAAGGTGTATATATATATATATATATATATATACATACATATACACACAGTACTGTGCAAAAGATGCAAAACATTTGTCTAAACATATTTACATTTTCAGCTTTAGTGTGTCAATAGGAAATATACATTTTAGACTCCCAAACATTTATTTTACAAATAGAAAATATTACAATAGAAGAACAGGAGCCCTGCAACATATGTCTTGGTCTCCACAAAGCCCCCCACTGAACATCGTGTCAGTCTGAGATTACATAAAGAGACAGAAGCAATTGAGACAGTCTAAATAGATAGAAGAACTGTGGCGAATTCTACAAGAAACTTGGAACATCCAATCTGCCAACAACCAAGAAAAACTGTATCCAGGTGCACCTAGGAGAATTGATTCTGTTTTGAACGTATAGGTGGTCACACCAAATATTGATTTAGCTTTTTTTATGTTCACTAGACTTTGTATGATTATATACTATAATAAATGAAAACTATTTATGTCATTATTTTTGAAGACATCCTCACAATGCAACATTCTTCCCAAGTGCACAAAACTTTTGCACAGAACTGTATATAAATATATATATTCAATATGGTGTATTCTGCTCATATACATTTTAGGAGAGAGTAGTCTAATGTCACAGACACTTTTTATTAAAACAACCTGCCACACTGTGTGTGTGTGTGTGTGTGTGTGTGTGTGTGTGTGTGTGTGTGTGTGTGTGTGTGTGGCCACAAATACTCCAGAACAGAACAGGAGAATTAAGAAAACTGCAGTGCACTGTTTAAACAAAGCTGTACATTCTTTTGTTCAACTTCAATACTCTTGCTTCAGTAGGAGTCCAGTCTTACTGTCAGAGGACTGAAAATAAGTCCAAGTGTGCTAAATAGCCTCTCAGGTAGCTGAGTAGGTAAGGCAGTATTCAACCTCAGAGATAATTTACATAATGCTGGGAAGAACTTTAAAATTTCCTTATGATTGCAAGCAAAGTATCCCTCCAACTGCCTGGCAATTTCCTGACTGTGTGTTTCATACTTGAGAAGAAGTCTTCTTTATTAGAAGTGTTGGAGGTATCATCAGGTAACTAGGACGTGATCTCTTCTCAAAGGTGGTCACTAAACTATAACAGCTTTTCTACCCAAATATCAAAATAAACAGCCAACTTTCAACACAGATATAATCTTAATTATCATACATGATCCCTTTGTTGGATCAGTGCAATGTTTGATGTTAGACTTTGCTGTGCATTTTCTATAAAGGATTTGATTTTTGCGCTTAGATTTGCAGTCTTGTGATAACACCACTGTTCTGCTATGCCCAGTGACCTCAGCAGGGATTGTACTATATTTACCAGAGATGCTTTTTCCCGATGGAATTCAGCTGCTCTCATTTCATGGCTTAAGGCCTGCAGTGATTTCCTTATCAAACAGAATTAAATTAACAAGATCTGTTTTTCCTGTATAACGCATAGGAAGGTTCAGTGAATGGGTGATCAAGCTATGTTGATTGTTTCTAGTGATACCAAATGATGTGGTTGCATTGGAAAATGTACTTTTCATGTTACATTTTCTTTAAAACACTATCGGTTCGGTTTAGGTTTTGGCATTGCCATAGAATGCTGTAAAGGGGTAAATTGTCCATAATATTGATCTGTATTTCACCCACGCCTATCAAATTGCTTCATGAGATATGGATTTAAACACCAGAGTCGTCTGGAGTACTTTTATTTTGCCCTTATGTGGATTTTGGATCTTCAAAATGTTGGCACCCATTCACTTACATTGCATGGATCTTAAGAGCTGAGAAATACTTGTCAAAAAACTGTGTTTAGGAGAAGTAAGAAAGTCTGACATTTTCTGAAAGGGTTAATATCTCTTTTTCTGAATGTTTGATATGATACACAGTGTATACATTTTTAGGTGTATATGCTATAAATATTATATTCTTTTTATCTATGCATTAATTTGAACTGTTATTATGGACTGTGTAATGTGTTGTAATGGAACATCATCTTTTAATCATAAATGCTTGAGGGCTCTCTGGAACTGACATGGTATTGGCCTATACTATACTATAGATGTTAATGATAAACTCCTGTTATAATTACAGCATAATGTCAGTACTAACTTAGATACATGGATAGATGTGACCATGATAACATATTTGGTATTATAACAGGTTGAATAATTTTCTATTTATCTTGGATTTTAAATATCTTAAAAGACAGATTGTCAGCAGTTCTCTAAGTCAATCGTTGATATGGTAAGAATGTCACTATGCTATTTAAACTAGTGAAATCAAAAGTTTTACTAGATTTTTGTTTTTAAAATCTTTGAAAGATCTTTTAACGTTTTAAATGATATGGTGTAATAAAAGGGCACTATACTTTGAGATTAATGATAAATTGCAGTTTGCACATTTGTTGTTTTTATAATGCTGCTTTAATTTATATCATTCTGATCTCTGTGTTGAGAGGTTCGGTTGATATTGGAGTTTGTTACTTTATCTATTTTTTGTCTTATATTATTTGATTAACTGGTGTAATGTTCTCTGTTATTAAGTTATTGTAAAACATGTATTTTTTTGGAGGACTAGGTAGCTCAGCAAGTAAAGACGCTGACTACAACACCTGGAGTCTTCCTAAGCAACCAATTGGCCCGGTTGCTAGAGTGGTTAGAGTCACGTTGTGTTAACCTAAGTGAGCATGTTGCGTGGTGAGATGTGCGTGGATGCCACAGAGAATAGTGTGAAACATCCACACGCACTAGATCTCTGCGGTAACACACTCAACAAGCCTCGTGATAAGATGCGTGGATCGACGTTCTCATACACGGAGACAACTGAGATTCGTCCTCCACCACCCGGATTGAGGCGAGTCACTATGCCACCACGAGGACCTAGAGCGCACTGGGAATTGGGCATTCCAAATTGGAAAAAAAACCCAAAACATGTCTTTTTCAAATTCTTCAGCATGCATAGATGTGCAGCAGCTGCAAGTGAGTGTGTGTTCTGTAGATGTCTGTGTAAACATTATTTCCAAAGACACAGAAAATGAGAGAGAGAGAGCAAGTGAACAAAAAAATGCCCTGTCAGTTTGCACTGTTCAATATGCCACCAAAGGCATACTATGCACAGTTAATACTGGATAGGATGTGGCATTTAATAGCAAACATACACATATGCTTAGAGATCAGAGGGCATCAAAGAGTCACTTCCCACCTCATTATGAAAATAGAGGCTAATTAATACAGCCATATGCCTTCATATGCACATGACTGTGTCCTGGCTGGCATTATCAAAACACCACAGTAAAGCATGTGAAAGCAGCATTGGCACAGCCTCTCCATACCTGCAAACTTCTCAGAAGTTCCTTTAGTGAGGTGGCGTATGCCAGACCCCCCCCCCCCTTAATCTTTATATGTCACTGCCACTCCTCTGCAAAAGCAGTATATCTGCCGCTTGCAGAGCTATTTGGCTCGAGATGAAGTCACAGGCCTACTTAAACGGGTTGGATTAACGGCAGTTTCAGTTCCTCTCTGTCTCGCACCGCTGTGACCGAGTAAATAGCTTCCTTTCAGCAGAATTGAGGAAGTTCCCCTGGGAGAAATGCACATTCAATCATATATCATCCTTCGCCCTTGGCCTGCACTTGGGCCCGATTCTGCCTGCGTCTCTTATGTGTTTCTCTCAACAGCAAGCCGATAATTGAGCACATCGGTGACCACCTACATTCGGTGGCAGATTTAGGCATGGGCGACATGGCTAGCATCTTGCCATGGTTGTGGAAGTATTTTTCCCTTTAATTTTTAATTTTTTTTGCCCCGAAAGATGTTCCAAAGAAAATCTTCAATAAACAGTCGTAGGGGGCTTTTCACACCAAACGTGGCCTTGCGTCTTAAAAAGCTAATTGGCGAGCAATGCAAGTGTCTTGAGTTCGTATTCAAATGTCATGTATAAACTTTAAGAATGTATATAGATTGTTTAATTAAGTATTTTGAAGTATTCAAAGTATATTTGGAATGGGCTAACGCTGCTGATGTCTTTTGATACAATTCCTGATTCCTTGGTAACAGTGAATTCTCTGATTGGTGGATTTCTCTTTTGACTCATAAGTAGTGTAATTCTTTACAAAGATTCTGCATTTAAATGTGATTTTGCTGAAAACACACTGATTGATGCTTATAGAGTCCATACTATATAGCATGCTTTAACCTTGTAGCTCATGGTGGTTGTCTTGAAATGTTTATACCTTAAAGCAAAAATCAGTTTCTCTATGGAGAAAATGAATGGAAACCCTGCCCACAGTGTTCAGATGACACCATTATGACTTTGTGGCTTACTCTCTTCTGGTGAACTCCTATTGAAGTCACTGTTAAAATGAAGTGTTGATTGCTGTGTAATTCATGTTTAATGTTTTTTTTTTTCATGATCACAGATACAGTAATTCTGAAGTATATGGACAATAATATTGCAGAAATATGTCAGAAGGTGAGAAAGACGGAAGAATGAATGGGATTGTAGATCATGTTGACGAAGGAATTGTTCTTCACTTACCTCTCATGTTTAATGGAGTGGGTTATTATGGGCTCACAACAGTATAGCTCACAAGAATCAAAGCAAAGTGCGTTTGGTTTCACACACTCGTATGCGCCTTTATCACATCTGGAGGAGGAACGAGTCACACCATTGACACTGTTAATTCATAGTTATCTCTTGTGGTTTTGAGTGTTTCTAACTTTATTATAGTCTGAAAATGAACATCAAATCTTTAAAAGACAGTCTTGAAACTGAACAATTTACATTTTGTACACTTTTAATTAGACTGAATATACACTGGGGTCCAAAAGCCTTAAACCACATTGAAATTGAAATCTGGGATTCAAAATCTTATTTAAACTTGTAAATAGTGAAGAAATTGTTCATATATTAGGAAGAAGGAAATAACATTACACACAGTAGTCCAGCAACCATAGATGGCATGTCCACATTAGCAATCAGATTTTCTAAAAGAATACTGAATCAAACCAATTACAGTGAATAAGACATTTACTTATAGCACATGTAAAGTGCTTTTACCTTGAAGTTGCACCTGAGTCTATTTGGCAGAGACGGGTCACTTCTATTAAAATGAAAGGGAGAAATTAGAACACCCACCTGCAGCCAATGGTCAACAGATGTAGATAGAATGTCCTACCTTACAGGTAAAAGATCCAATCACCTTTTAGATACAGACATTGTCTGTCAATCAACTTGAGAACGCACATACACATTAACTATAATAGCTGAGAAAATATAGTTTTTTAGCGTAATCTGAGGTAAAAAAAGGACCATTTATGATACCAGTGTTGTCCGATTTTACTACTGATTTGAAATATGTTTGTGACAAGGAGGAGGGTGTGGACGGGCTGTCTCTGAGTCACCTAATCAGCCGAGAGGGGGAAAAGGTGAGCCGGGGCCGCCAATTGGAGAGAGAGAGAGAGAGAGAGAGAGAGAGAGAGAGAGACACGTGGCTGCTGTGTGTGTGCGTCTATGTGTTTTATGTTATGTTTCAGTTCTTTTATGTCATTAAAGTTATGTTGACTGTCCTGCCGGTTCCCGCCTGCTACTTGTCCATCCTTAGTCGTTACACTGTTGCTGAAACTCAGGAAGGAGGAGGGCTGTCGTGGAGTCCTCGCTGCTGCAGTCAACCAGGGAATGGAGGAGTCGCTGCTGTCCGCCAGGGGAGGAGCGGCTGTCATCAGCCAGAGGGCGCAGGAGTGGCTGAGGACCAGATGACGGCATGTCCGGGGGCCGACGAGCAAGTTTTTCTCTCTTTCCTCTCTCTCTCTCTTTCTCTCTCTCTCTCTGTCTCTCCCCCTCACTCTTTCCCTCTCACCTCTCCCTCCCCTCATCTCTCCCAGGGCTCCAGAGAGGCGGGGAAAACCTCCCGTCAGAAGGGAGGCCAGAAGGATAACACCTTCACTCCAGGAAGGAAGGGGAGTACATCATGCCGGAGGTTTCCCTGGCCTGAATCGGGTGGTGGTGGATTGTGACGATAAGGAGGGCGTGGCCAGGCCATGAGGGTGCACGGCTGGCACTGAGTCACCTAATCAGCCAGGAGGGAGATAAAGACAAGCCGGGGGTGCCAGTTGGAGAGAGAGAAACACACAACTGTTTTGTGTATGCGTTTATGTGTTTTATGTTTGTAATCTTGAAAAACCATTTTGGAGATTTTGGTCTTTCCACATTCAAGTAGATAGGAACTGCACTGTTATGACTGGATACAGCCTCGCGAGAGTGTTCCAAACATGGCCGACATTGGGCTGACTTGCTAGAAAGACTTTGGTTGCACTCACGCACTCATGGTTCCAGCGAGCAGCAGCAAACTCCTGACAGTTTAAACAGCCTGGATCGCCTGCTTTGATTGTGACCACTGACCATAATGATTTGTGAATCAGAGGAAATTTTTATCCTGATCCTGAAGTTTTGATTTTGGCTGATGGAATACTCGCTTCAGAGGAAGATATTAGATGAGCGCTCAACAGGAAGAAAATGCTAGATTTTTGTGAAATTTGTCAAAAATATTTGAAAACTGTACGTATATATAGATAGATAGATAGATAGATAGATAGATAGATATCTTTTATCATTAGAAAAGAAAGCTAAAATTGACAGGGAACTGCTGAGGAGAGGCTGCTAGAATACATGCTTTAGAGATAAATAAATGAGCACTTCACAGGATACTGGATCTGCTCAAATTGTGAGCTTGGTTTAAACAAGATATGTGCATATTAGCAGATGGTATATATGATATTAGTTTTATTGATATTTGCCTTTTTATCATTAGGCAAGACAGTTACAGTTACAGAGAACTGTTGAGGAGAGAGAGAGAGGGAGAATGAAACAGGAGAGCACTTTAACATTATGAGCTCAAATGAGTCAGTCGCGGTTCTGATATGCGGATCGTTTAAATGACACTGTGTTGCACACCGCTCTATTATTGTAAATGAACCATTACTGGTCGTTTACATGTCTCAGTCACTTCACATGCAGGCAGGTGATTTTTGGCACAATCAAGAAAAAAATCGGCCAAACAGGAAAAATTAATCGGCCGGTGCTGATAATTAAAAAAGTCTCTGCGATATATCGGGCGATCACTAAACACGAGTTACCTAGAGAGGATATCCGCAGTGTTATTCTTTCTTTTTTTAAATAATCTTTAAATAAATCTGGAGAAGAGCATTTTATGGATTAGTCAGCCCTCATTACCAAATGGTAAATAGAAGCTGAACTGAATTAACTGAACATTATTAGTCATCGTAAAAGCAATAGATAATAAACAGTTCACAGTATCAAAATGAGTGTTTTGAGACATTATAAACAGCTCTGTACACTTATGCTAATGTTATTAGATTTGTAATTGGTATTTAATGTTAAAGTTTTTCTCTTTTCAAGTGACTGTAATAATCATTTGCCTTGATTCAGATTCACAGTCTCCACATTTTTCATTACTTTGTAATTTAACAATTTGTTTTACAAAAACTTAAGATCAATATACATTACAATGTCACTTTTCATTCCAGTCCATGTAAAAAATAATATCCATTCCGTTTATGAGAATAAATTGCCAAAAATCGCATCGTTCATGCAATCTCCTATTCCTTCCAATGGGGAGTTCTGCAGAGCTTGTAAGAGCAAGCAACCATAACCAAGGGTGGCGGAGCTTGTGGAAGGGTCAGTTGATGCACATAAGATGCTCTTTGGAACATTCTCAAATCATCTCGAGTGTATGTGGTCATTAAGGCCACGTCCACATTAGTACTTTTTTTGTTTGAAAGCGCATTAATTTAGCTATGTTTACGCCTCTCATCCAAACTAGAATGGTGTTTTTTCTCTACAGAAAAATTATGCTCTTCATTATTGCATACTTTGGAAAAAGATGATGTTAGGAAACTGAAAATTGACTTTTCAAATGAAAATGACTGTGGGGGCCATAACAAATAGAGAAAATATGAAAATATACATTAATATCTTCTCTTAGATTGCTATGCCGATAATGTAATTTGTGTTGAAATAAATATCATTTAATTAGAAAAAATTAAATAAAATTGGGTGGCTGTGGCTCAGGTTGTAGAGCGGGTTGTCCACTAATAGCAGGGCTAGTGGTTCAATTCCCAGCCCAAATTACTCCACATGCCAAAGTGTCCTTGGGCAAGACCCTGAACCCCAAGTTGCTCCCAATGGCAGGCTAGCTATTGCATGGCAGCTCTGCCATCATTGGTGTGTGAGTGTCTGAGTGTAGGGATGAATGAGATGCAGAGTAAAGTGTTTTGGTAACCACTAAGGTTAAATAAAGGATTTATTTAGGATCTGAATTAGTTGTGTGCACTTTAGCTGGATGAATGTAGTAATTGTTCTAACAATAACTTTATGGAAAGATGTGATAGTGTGCGAATGACTTTCATGGACATTATCGAAGGACTTGCTCAAGTGTTTTAGAGCCTGAAGAATTTGGGGTCAAACCATTACCCTCCTTAATGTGCTGTGAGATTGCATGCTAATTGATGCTGCACGCTAATTAATATTAGCTCTTGCAGTATCTGTTTTGCACACTTGCACACAATGCAAAGGTGTTTTAACAGGCACATTTAAGACAAATCTTTCTATGGGGAATTCTGAGCCTACGGATAGTGTTTATATTTACACATGGTGTCCGTGCTGTTTTAGCACCCGATTCACAAAATTAATTTACAATTCAGTTAATGGTGCAAGTACACTCTTAAATGTAATGCTGATAGCATTCTGCATGATGCAATTCCAGATCTTACGGGTTGTTTCTGAGTTCTAGGTTGTGGAGAATGCAACAGACTTCTGAGATGTACAATACTTTACATGGACCGTAGAGCATCACTCCACCACTGTGATCCAGACATCTGAATTGACTCTATAAAATGGTAAAAGTTTGGGATATATACCACATTACAATGCTCTCGAAATTAGAATATTTGTCGAATTTAAGATCAAATGCACATTTGCTTGTAAAATTGTTAATTCGAATTTTGGATGTGCTGAGCACTGACAGTGATTTAGGGCCATTAAGGCTGATCACATGCTTGCTAAAAAACAACAACATACAAGCAAGGAATTTAACAGAAATCAGGTTCTCTAGATGTGTTTTAAAGGATGAATTTCCTCTTAAATTGACAGTGTCTAAAACAGCAGTGCTTCTGCATGAGACACTGAGACAACAGCGAGATGCTTTGCTACGTTCCATGACGTCTGTCTAACGCAAGTAGTTCTCAACAGGTTTTGCTTCAGAACCTAGATTTTACTTTAGACATGAAGTGGTGATCCAGCACGGTAACAAAATTGTTTATCATACAAAAAGTAAACATACATTTCTACTAACATATTACCATAAACCAAATGATTAACATGACATGGCTGAATAGTAACATTTACAATTTACAAATTCATAAATAACAGTAGGAGTGTGATTTTCCAGCCTAACCTAATGGAACAAACACTGGGCTAGATATTGTATTAGTATTAATCATATTACCAAGTAACAGATGAGTCAAACTATGTTAGAATTTGATTGAATGCACAGGCTTTGATGTCAACAACAAAGATATGGAAAGCATATTCTCCACTCTTTTGAAAGTTAATAAGCCTATAAAATTTACTAATATGCATGATATTGTTAGTTTAATTTAATTATTTGCAATTAGCATTGTTTATCCTGCAGTCCATAACCCTTTTAGAACAGACCTCTGACCCATTTTTGTGTAGCTACGCATCAGTTAAGAACCACTGGTCTAGCGCATGTTCACATAGAATTAGAATGACGTAAATCACCTGAATGAACGGCCCGTTAAGTAGAGGTGTTGGCTGTTGCGGCTTGTTCTTTTATCAGCGTCTTGCTCATAAGCAATGCATTTTAGGCGTGATCTTTAAAAAGCCTAATATACATTGAAAGGGGGCATATTTGTGATGAAAAGAATGAATATGACTAAGAAACTCCTCAGTGCTATTTCAGAACCTGTTCAAAAAGTATTAATTGTGGTTAGGTTTTAAGTTGAAATAGTACATACAAAAGAAACTGTTTAGTGACTTTGCCCATCTATCTCTCTTCGTGTAATAATCTGCCATAGCTCTGCTGCATTACCTGCAGGAGGGTGAATTGCTAGCTGAGGAATAAGTCTGAGTAAATCAGTCGGAATGGCACAAAATAAAAGAAGCAGTAAACTAGCAGGGGAGCTTTCCAGTCAGAGGTGTTGTTGTGTGATGAAGTGCAGGTTGGTGCGGTGCCTTGTCTCCTCCCCAACTCCCCTGTAGCATAGCACCCAGCATCATGGGGGAAATCTCGGCAGGCTGTCTCCAATAAGAACATGTGCTGAGGGAGAACTCAGATAAACAATCCTGATCCATCCCTGCTCTTTCTCTGTCTTTCCACTGCACTTTGGGTGCCAGGTAACCTTCTGCCAGTAGCTGAGTGGCAGGTAGAGATGTTTCTCTCTATTTTAAGCAGCGTCTAACAAGCCTCGTCAGACAGACTGTAGGGGCCATATTCTCAATGCTGGCATAACTCAAACAGAGGAGCCAGCAGGCTCACCATCAGCCAAACACCACCTGCTGCACAGCACCTCCACAGAGCTCACAAATGCACACACACATACACGGATCGACAGTAAGGATAGTCCAGGGCTCTGGGTGTTGTGCAACATTCTATCCCTGCAGATCACAGCAGCAGGTCGTCTAGCTGTTTATAATGTCTGTTCAAAAACTTTTGGAGTTATATCTCATTCTAGCCTTAACAGTTGTCCTACAAATAATAATTAGGCTACTGGTAGTGTAACTTGTGTAGGGTATATGCTAGGCTCTCAGACTAATAGCTAGTGCCTCCGATACAATCATGCAAGTTCCTCTTTTTTGTTCTCTCAGAGCTAAAAGGTAAAAATAGCTGAGCAACAGTATACTGTTTTCTGGGGCCAGTGTTTAGTGGAGCATTTAAATATGATATGCAGTCTGTCCTGTCAACAGACTACATGTACAACATTAACCAATTTGACATTAAAATGGGTTATTAATTGCTACATGCCTCATTCTTTGAATAGAATAAACAATATAAGTAAAATACCTATTTATAAAAGTTTTATATATGAAGTATGTAATTTAAACCTCTTCCTAAAAGCTGTAAGTATATTGGTGCCTTAAGATTGCAGGATAATAGGATTATTAATAAGTTATGTTAAATTAGCAGTCTAATCAGTTAGTGGCATGCAAAGCTAGTAGGCTAACCGACTAGCAGACAAGGTGGAAAGATTTGATGTCAGACAAAAACATGAGTAGTGATGCCGATGTTGCTTCTTTTTTGTTGGACAGGTAAGACATTATTAATTGTTTAGACCACACTCTAAAAAGTATCAGTGGAATTTACAGAAAACTCATACAAGTTTCCCTCTAACTTTTTAAAATTGCACGTGAGTCAACGTATGTTAGTAATGGACAGTTTTTAGCTGTGTTTACAAACACAATCTGAAAATGTGTAATTTTATTTTCTTTGTTATCACAGCTAGAGTAATGGGGCCCATCTACCACCACATCTATGAAATTACATATATCTTCATTCGTTTAGTAGCTTGGCACAGTGATTTTTGTGTTTTTTGAGTAAACCATGACGTTGGTTTGCTTGGAAACAAAATTAGTTTCCGTTCTCTCACTCACTCGACTAGGGGTCTCTATTGAGAGCCTCAGATGCTTCTGAACTTTGAGAAAAGGTCAATGAAAAATTGGCGACATATGAGTATAAAAGGAGGGAATCTTGCATCTGTTAGTCAGATTTTTTCTTCTGAGCTGAGCAGTTGTGAGTTCAGTGAGTTGATGTTCCACTCACCTCTGCAGAGCTTTGCTTTTGGATCTTATGGTGCTTTACCAGCGGCTTTTCTCTTCTCTGCACCCCAGTGCAGTCCATACCCCTGGGTGCTTCGAATGCGCTTCTAAAAGAGCAAATAACCTCTAAATGAATATTTTCTCTAAAAGAGTACACATTGGCGTTGAACGTCTTTTTAAAGATGTATCTTTTTAAAGATGCCTTTCTACCTTTGCGTGACCGGCTTGCCCAGTCTGAGGCCAATGTGCAGATGTCCGGCATGCTTGCCCGAGCCGCCATTAGCGTTGGGATGGACCAAAACTTCCCGTCCCCCCTCAGCCCTCACGGCTAGATTGGTTCCTCGGGTCAGGGCGCCAATCACAGCCACAACCACCCGGTTCCTTTCTTCCCAGAAATGCATGACGAGCTGATGAAGTCATGGAGGGCAACTTTTACTGCCCAAAGCCGATCTCCTCACTCGTCCGCTTTCACTACCTTCGACGGCGGGGTAGTCCACGGGTACACGGAGGTTCCCCAGGTGGACAAAGCAGACGGGCCACCAGACGGGCCGCTTACAGTCTGCATATCACAGCCCTCCTGCAAACCCACCAGGCCAAGGCACTGAAAGAACTGCACTTGGGTAGTCCTGATCCTGATGTGCTGCAAGAACTGTGCTCAGCAACTGACCTCTCCCTCTGGGCCTCTTGAAGGTCACAGTGCGTGCACTCTGACAGGCGACGGCCTGTCAAACGTGATCGTCCCTTTATTGCCCCCCGCTCGGAGCTTGGACGCATCACTTACACTTTCCAACCTGGTGCGCTGGCTCGCCAGGACCATCCGACTCATCTACGTGATAAATTTATCCAGGTGCTCACCCTGTTTCAGCGGCATCCGCTTCACTTCGGTGGACGGCGAGAACTCCAACACCCTGCGAGCGGAAATCGCAACCCTTTTACACGAGGATGTCATAGAGCTTATCCATCCAGCCGAGATGAAGAAGGGTTTCTACGGCCCTCACATCATCGTAACCAAGAAACATGGTGGGTTGCGGACCACCTTGGACATGCGAGTTCTGAACCGGGCCTTACAAAGACAGTTCAAGATGTTGACGCAGAAACGTATTCTAACGTGTGTCTAGCATCAAGATTGGTTCACAGCAGTAGACCTGAATATCGTGTACTTTCACATCTCAATTTTACCTCGACACAGATCCGTCCTTTGGCTCACGTCCGATGGCCCGATGTACTAGTACCAGGTCCTCCCCTTCGGCTCTTCCCTGTCCCCTGCCGGAAATGGGCATCCGCATACTCAATTACCTCAATGACTGGCTGATTCTAGCTCACTCTTGAGAGTCACTGTGCGCCCACAGGGACCAGGTGCTCAAGCACCTCAGCCGCCTAGAGCTTCAGGTTAACTAGGAAAACAGCAAGATCTTCCCGGTTCAGAGCATCTCATTTCTCGTAATGGAGTTCTACTCAGTCACAATAACAGCACGCCTCACAAGCGAATGCACGCATGCTGAATGGCCTACATTCATTCAGACAAGGCACAGCGGTTCCACTGTGGTAGTTCCAGAGGCTCCTGGGGCATATGGCATCCTCGGCGGCGGCTGCACCACTCGGGTTGATGCATTTGAGACCGCTTCAGCACTGGTTTCAGACTCGAGTCCCGAGATGAGCATGGCACCACTGTGTGACCATCACCCTTCTCTGCCGTCACCTTTTCAGACCCTGGACAGACCTCTGTTCTCTGTGGATAGGAGTACCCTTCAAGCTGGTGTCCAGATGCGTCGGGGTCACCACAGACGCCTTCGAATCTGCAACGGGTGTGCAGCCACTGGCTCCTGGACAGGACCGTGGCTGGGCTGGCACATCTACTGCCTAGAGTAGCTGACTGTACTTCTAGCCCTGTGGAGTTTCCTCCCACCATTTCAGGACAAGCATGTCTTGATCCATTCAAACAGCTCTGCGACTGTAGCATATATAACTCGCCAAGGCGACTTTCGCTCTCATCACATGTCACAACTTTCCCACTATCTGCTCCTCTGGAGTCATCAGTGGCTGATGTCAATGCACGCCACTCACATCCTGGGCAGCCTCAACATGACAGCGGACACACTGTGGCAGACACACAGAATCAATGTGGCGAAATAAAGGTAGACCTGTTCGCCTCTTGGGAATCCTCCTGCTGTCCACTCTGATACTCCTGATGGGAGCCCCCCTCAGGACAAACGTGCTGGCACACAGCTGACACTGGGTGTTGCACGAGTACGCTCTTTCCCCAGTGAGCCTACTAGCACAAGCCTGTGCAAGGCCAGGGAGGGTGAGGATGAAGTCACTCTTTTAGCCCCTTGTTGGCCTACTCAGTCTTGGTGCTCAGATCTCACGCTCCTCATGATAGCACCTCCCTGGCAGATTCCCCTGAGAAAGGACCTTCTTTCAAATTAGCAAATTAGTGTTCTTCCCAATCTGAAGACCCACAGAGGTGCGCAGTCGTGTCAGTGCTCTCATGTCTGCAGGAGAAGCTGGAGGAGCAGCTGTCCCCCTCCACCTTGAAGGTTTGTGTAGCTGCTATATCGGCCCACCATGATGCAGTGGACTTTAAGTCCTTAGGGAAGCACAACCTGATCATCATGTTCCTTAGAGTAGCCCGGAGGTTGAATCCAGCCATGCCTGTTCCCCTCCTGGGATCTCTCAGTGGTCCTTTCCGGATTTCAGAGAGTCAGTCAGTTGAGCTAAAAGCCCTCTCCCTGAAGATGGCCCTCCTGATTGCGCTCGCACCAATCAAGAGGGTTGGTGACCTGCAAGCGTTCTCTGTCAGCGACACTTGCCTGGATTTCGGTTCAGCAGATGATCATGTCATCCTAAGACCCCGACCGGGCTACGTGCCCAAGGTTCCTATGACCCCCTTCAGGGACCAGGTAGTGAACCTGCAAGCGCTGCGTGGGGAGGAGGCAGACCCAGCCTTATTGTTGCTTTTTCCGGTGCGTGCTTTGCGCACCTATTTGGACCGCACACTGAGCTTTAGATGTTCCGAGCAGCTCTTTGTTTGCTTTGGCGGACAGCGGAAAGGGAACGCTGTCTCCAAACAGAGGCTTGCCCACTGGGTCATTGATGTCATTGCATTGGCCTATCAGACCCAGGCTGTGCCTGCCCCCTTGCGGGTTCGAGCACACTCTACGAGGAGTGTGGCATCCTCTTGGGCACTGGCCAACGGCACCTCCCTAGCAGACATCTGCAGAGCGGCGGGCGGGCAATACACAATACCTTTGTGAGAATCTAGAATCTCCGGGTTGAGTCAGTCTCATCCTGTGTTTTGTCAGGTCCGAGCACATAGAACTTGGTAATACGGTACAGCTGAATGGGTGTACCACTTGCACATAGTGCCTTTCCCCTGCTCTGAGGCAAACATGTGCACTCTTACTCCCAGGTGAGCCCACAAAACTCGTGCTGCCTGCATGTCCTTCCTCCCTAGCCCTCTGGCTCATGAATTTGGCATAAGAATTCACGACCAGACCCACTACGGGTACTAATTACTCTGCACTGGAATAGGTGCTCCACAGGTGCTGGTTAACACGGTAACGCCCTGTGTCGTGTTATCGGCATATTGGGGCGTTGGGGAGGGTTACGTGCAGCCTGATACAGTCTGACAACAGCTTGCTCGCACCTGCATCATCAGTTCACGTAACATGGTTCAGTGTGGTGGCGTTATTGGATAAGGACCCCTAGTGTCACTACAGCAACACAATGTCGAATGAGTGACAGAAGGGGAATGTCTAGGTTATTGTTGTAACCCCCGTTCCCTGATGGAGGAATGAGTTGTGTCCCTCTTGCCACAACACTGCTGTAACGGCCGGACCTTATTCTCGGATCCTCAGTACAAAACTTGACTAAACAGATGCATGATTCCCTCCTTTTATACCCGTATGTCCGGGTGCATGGACATTTCTCATTGGCCTTTTTTCAAAATTCGCAGGCAACTGAGGCCCTCAAGAGAGTCCCCTAGTGTCACTACATCCCTCCATCAGGGAACGGGGGTTACGACAGTAATTGAGGATTATTTCACACTAAGCAGTTCTCTAATAAAGATAATAAAGTCTTTAGAAATAAATTGAAATGTAGATAGTATCCAAAGTTTATTGATATGAGGGACAGTAATAATGTGTCCTTAACTGTAGATGTTCACCTAAATTCTGATGTTTGTTTTTAAGCAAAGCATTTATATTATAGTAGTAAGAAATAACTTTTACCTCAAACTCCAAAATTTTCCAGACGCAAATGATACTCCAAAGCTAGCAGGAGCAGCAAAGATGATAATGCTTTTCCACATTGATAGATGGCAGTACAGCATCTAACACCACTGTCGTTTGAGTAATTAAAGTACATAAAGAAGAGCAATGCTAATGCTAGCTAGAGAACTACTGAATGCCCCTTTAAGACAACTTGTCAAAAAGTTATTTTGTAGGATTTCTAATGTGGTACAGAATCCTGTTGAGGATACCATCATGCATGACAATGTCTTGTTACCTGCAATTGCTGTACCAGTGTAAATAAATTTATGCCGCTGCTTTGCTGTTTTAAAATAGTCCCAACAAAAAAAAGAGTTGTGGCAAACTTACCGCTATTTTACGACTCATTTTCACATTCAAATGATCTTGATCTTTGCTGCAAATTTATTCCTGAAGTTTCACTGCTAGTTTACCGCAAAGCTCATTTGCATGTGAAAATAAAGAGTGGCGAATTTGTGGCAACTCTAGATTTTTTGTAAGGGTGCATGATTGATTGCATATTTTTAATGTTTTATTTTTACAGCTATAGTTGCAAACTGTAAACCTTTACAGAATAATGGTTGGTATTATTAAAAGGATACTTTGCAAAAATATGTTGCAAACAAATTGTCATTTTTTTCATTTTTGACTGAAAAAATTAAGTAAAGGGAAGTAAAAATCAATCTTATTTCTGAGCACTGCGCACACACACACACACACACACACACACACACACACACACACACACACACACACACACACACACACACACACCCACCTTTGTCACATTCCAAACCCCTCAAGAGTCCCCCAATCGATATGAACCCCCAGTCTGAGTGTGGCTCCGCAGGGAGGATGCATTCTGAGATGAGAAGGTTAATTTGGGGCCTGCAACCTCAGACACTACAGACTCTGAGTAAATACAGTGCATCCGGAAAGTATTCACAGCGCTTCACTTTTTTCACATTTTGTTATGTTACAGCCTTATTCCAAAATGGATTAAATTCATTATTTTCCTCAATTCTACAAACAATACCCCATAATGACAATGTGAATGAAGTTTATTTGAAATCTTTGCAAATTTATAAAAAAATAAATAAATAAATAAATAAATCACATGTACAAGTATTCACAGCCTTTGCTCAATACTTTGTTGAAGCACCTTTGGCACCTATTACAGGTAGGTATTTTTATGTATGATGCTACAAGCTTGGCACACCTATTTTTGGGCAGTTTCTCCCATTCTTCTTTGCAGGACCTCTCAAGCTCCATCAGGTTGGATGTGAAGCGTCGGTGCACAACCATTTTCAGATCTCTCCAGAGATGTTCAATCAGGTTCAAGTCTGGGCTCTGGCTGGGCCAATCAAGGACATTCACAGAGTTGTCACGTAGCCACTCCTTTGTTATCTTGGCTGTGTTCTTAGGGTCATTGTCCTGTTAGAAGATGAACCTTCGCCCCAGTCTGTGGTCCAGAGCACTCTGGAGCAGGTTTTCATCAAGGATGTCTCTGTACATTGCTGCATTCATCTTTCCCTCGATCCTGACTAGTCTCCCAGTTCCTGCCACTGAAAAACATCCCCACAGCGTGATGCTGCCACCACCATGCTTCACTGTAGGGATAGTATTGGCCAGGTGATGAGCGGTGCCTGGTTTCCTCCAGACATGATGCTTGCCATTCAAACCAAAGAGTTCAATCTTGGTTTCATCAGACCAGGAATTTAGTTTCTCATGGTCTGAGAGTCCTTAAGGTGCCCTTTGGCAAACTCCAGGCGGGCTGTCATGTGCCTTTTACTGAGAAGTGGCTTCCGTCTGGCCACTCTACCATACAGGCCTGATAGGTGGAGTTCTGCAGAGATGGTTGTTCTTCTGGAAGGTTCTCCTATTTCCACAGAGAAATGCTGGAGCTCTGTCAGAGTGACCATCGGGTTCTTGGTCACCTCCCTGACTTAGGCCTTTCTCCCCCAATCGCTTGGTTTGGCCGGGCAGCCAGCTCTAGGAAGAGTCTTGGTGGTTCCAAACTTCTTCCATTTACGGATGATGGAGGCCACTGTGCTCATTGGGACCTTCAAAACTGCAGAAAGTTTTCTGTACCCGTCCCCAGATCTGTGCCTCAATAAAATCCTGTCTCTGAGGTCTACAGACATTCCTTGGACTTTATGGCTTGGTTTGTGCTTTGAAATGCACTGTTAACTGTAGGACCTTATATAGACAGGTGTGTGCCTTTCCAAATCATGTCCAATCAACTGAATTTATCACAGGAGGACTCCAATCAAGTTGTAGAAACATCACAAGGATTATCAGTGGAAACAGGGTGCACCTGAGCTAAATTTTGAGTGTCATGGCAAAGGCTGTGAATACTTATGTATGTGATTTTTTTTTTTTTATTTATTTGTAATAATTTTGCAAAGATTTCAAACAAACTTGTTTCACGTTGTCATTATGGGGTATTGTTTGTAGAATTTTGAGGAAAATGTTTTATTTAATCCATTTTGGAATAAGGCCGTAACATAATAAAATGTGGAAAAAGTGAAGCGCTGTGAATACTTTCTGGATGCACTGTATGCTCCTCAGATGAATAATGTAGATTTGACTGCAGCTGAAATCTCTAGTGGAGGAATTTGTGATGTGCTCATAGTGCAAGACTTGGGCCATCTATGGAGGGGAGATGAGTGTGAAATATGACAGTTTTGTCATGCTGTAAGTCTGGGCCATGGCAAATGATGTTATGGCTGAGAGCAGAACTCAGTAAATGAAGACTGTAAGAGGATCATTTGAGTTGAGTTAAAGAAGGAATAAGTGTGTCCAAACTTTTGAATGATAGTGTATGTTTTTGGAATATTAACATTATGACCTTAATCAGGATAGATATACTGTATTTAATTTGTCTAGAATTAAATGAGACTGTGAGGGGGACAGCGTGTTTGAAATACCATTGTGGTGATGGGTGCGTGGCCGAGCGAAATCAGTGGAGAGAGAGGCTGAGAGACACAGAACAGTAAGGATTGGCACCTGTAGGAAATCACCTCTAACAGCTGTTTTGTGTTTGCAGTGAGAGTGGAGAGGGATAAAAAGGGCAATCCAGAATGCCAGGAGGGAGAGTGAGACACACACACACAATGGCGTGCGTGCGTGACTGAAAAGTACGATAATAAACTTATGTTGGACTGACCGTGTTGACCATGTGATTGAAAGTGATTGATGGTCAATGCCTCCAGCCAGATATTGCATTCTCCTACACCTATTTTTTGATTATTAAGGATTGGTTGTATAGAGTGACACAGGACACTCAAACAAAATTAGATACAATTGTTAGTGCCTAGCCATCAGGAAATGTTATCCCAGACAGCTCATTAAAATCTGATGGCAAGTTACTTAGGACAGGAAAAGACACTAAACCGTCTGACTGCCCATTCTATTGGCCGGGCAGTCACGGATATGTTCACAGGTAGTGTGCGGCTTGCCATGAATGTCAGCTGGTTAATCCTGTTGCAATCCCAAGCGCCATTGTGCCCCTTCCATTTGTGGCAATCATAACTGGAGGGAGGAATACCGGAACATCTAGTAAATTCTCCCTAACCCTCACACACACAATTTAGCATTGATAAACAGACCACAGAATAAGGTGGACTGTTACCCAGTCAACGACTACGCCACCCCGGGGGCCTTTTTCAGTGGAAACGCCCTTTACATTTGAGCAAGGCTCACAGGTTTGTTTTTGGCTCAGTTATCAGACATAGGTTGAGTAAAACAAATAGAAAACTTTATTTGAAACCCATAAAAAAATATCAAGCTTTAAGACAAAAAAACACCTCAACACATCGAGACAACATTAGTCACACTAATGACAAATATGGACCTTATCGCCTCAGAATTGGGGACCTGCTCTCCCAAGCAGAATGACACAGCAATCATACATGCACACTCACACCACAGCACGCCACACCTCACAGTGAGCACAGCATTCAGGCGAGAGACACACCACCACAACGCAAAGAGATGCTGATCCTCTGCAACTGGCCACCCAAATTCTGAAGGAAAAAAGTGTAAAAGTGAAACATAGACGAACACACACTTGACAGATGATTTATTAAAAACAAGTTAATCAGCATAACACACGCATTTATAAAGGGTTCCCCAAACCAGTTCTGTTCATCTAATCAAGGTGCTGTGTCCGGCAACCACGACAACTGGTATGCTGACAGACTAAAGCAGGAAGAGAACAGCCCACAAATTACAAAACAAAAACTAGCTCAAGTAAATCACAATAAAAAAAAATGAAATATATAAAACAGACAAAAAAATCGAATCAAATCACCAATAAGAAAGAAAAAAAAAAAAAAAAAAAAAAAAAAAAATATATATATATATATATATAGTGCGTGTGTATGATAGACAAAAACAAACTCAAAATAAGTAAATCAAACTAAACAAAATCAATTCACATGAAAAAAAAAAAGAGAACGAACACAAAGACTGCAGAATTGACTGGTGACAGCTAGGTGGCTGACCATCTATTACATGCCCCTTGAGGCTTTGATTAAAGTTATTACCTATGGCACATTTGCAACCAAAGGTAAAGTCATCCCATCGCAGGCCCAAACCAGCAGTCTAGCTTATCCTGTGAGTGTCAACCACTCATATATACAGTTAAAGAGAACCAACAAGCACCATTCAACGTCACATGAGCTGCAACAGGCAAATTAATAGGGCTGATCTGCCAGTCCAATCCCTCAGTGAATTTGTACATTCCCGTATCCCTCAGCTCCAGAAAACAGGATAACAAAATCACAGTAACACGGTCCGATATCCCACCAATGATATAAAGCGAAGCAGATGCAAAACCGACATTCAAACAACTGTTTGGATAAGTGCCAAAACCCACTGTAATGTCCCTTGCACATTGGCCTGCACTTGTTATTGTGAAACACACAAGGACTAAATTTAACTTGCCAGGCCGCTAATGATCAACTGGTTAAGAGCCCATAAACAAAACAACAACATACCTGTTATTGGCGAATCATATGGCACAGAAACTTGGTGTATTAAGCATTTCTATGGAGACAGCTGTTGCCAAAAACATTCCGCAAAGCTCCTCAGTCCACCCTTTTAAAAAAATGAACCCATGAACCCTGTATGACACAAACAAACGGACCACCATATAATCACTGCTAGCAGCTCTCAGGCATTCACACGCCACGCCAAGATTACAGTGACTCGTTCACTGATGCAAAGACGCACACGTGTTTAGCGCAACTACGGCCACTTTTATATGCACCAAACAAGCGCGTAAATAAAATGCACTCACCTCTCTTACTAGCAGCTTACGTCAGGGGCAGAATGTACTGCTACACATTGATCAACGTACCCTTTGAAATTATTGGCATGGATCTCGTCAGGCCATTAGAGTGGACACCACGTGAGTATTACTTTGTCTTGATTTTGGTAGACTATGCAACACGATATCCAGAAGCAGTGCCTCTGCGCAACAACTCAGAATAAAGTGTTGCAGATGCAATCTTCAGAATAATCTCCCGAGTGGGGATTCCAAAAGAAATCCTGACTGATCAGGGCACACCGTATATGTCACATACTCTATGTGAACTGCACAGATTATTGGGGATTGGGGATTCGTACCAGTGTCGATCCCCCCAAACGGATGGCTTGGTCGAATTATTTAATCAGACAATAAAGAATATGATTCGTAAGTTTGTGCACAAAGACGCTCGAAATTGGGACAAGTGGCTTGAGCCCCTAATATTTGCAGTACGAGGGGTCCCGCAAGCCTCCACGGGGTTCTCCCCATTTGTTATTGGATGGGTGTCGACCGCGCGACGTGCTCGACATTCTATGGGAAAATTGGGAGGAGGGACCTTCAAACAGTAAAAATGAAATTCAATATATTCTTGATCTGAGAGCAAAACTCCACCACTGGGGCAATTAACAGGAGAATTTGCTCTAAGCCGGCAGTATAATGGGGTACTCGGCTATGAGAATTTACACCGGAAGATAAAGTCCTTGTATTTCTCACCACATCGAGTCAAGTGACAAGGACCCTGTGAGGTCACACGGCAAGTTTGTGAAGTCAATTATGGGGATAAACGCACGGATAGTGGCAGAGCATGTCACATTTGCCACGGGAAGGAGTGTGACGAGGAGGAGGGCATGGCCAGGCCATAATGATGCACAGCCAGCGCTCAATCAGCTGATCAGCATGAGAGCGAGATAAAGGGGAGCCAGAGGTGCCAGTTCGAGGGAGATAGAGAGGCATGTGGCCGAGGTGCATGTGCATCAGTGTTTGTTTATGTTTGATTTATGTTTGCTGTTGAGGTTCTTATTAAACTTTATGTTTACTGTTCAGCCGGTTCCCGCATTCTTCTTGCCCATCCTTATGCTGTTACAGTACGGTTATGTACCTAGTGGTGAAATATTAAAAATAATTATTTTCAAAATGTTTCCAGAGGACAAATTTTTTTTTTAAATGTTTAAGTTTAGACAGTATTCTTTCAGAAATCATTATTAAATGTAATCTCTCAGGCGTGTCCCTGTGGCAGGAGGCAATGTGGACACTTCAAATCATGTGTACCTGCAAGAGCAATACATTTGTTCAAATTTGTTGCCTGCCGGTACAGCTGTGGGGGTGTACTTTAATTAGGGTCTGAACAGTTCTACAGTATGTAATGTTTGCGGTTCAGTGAACACTGTGCTATCTGTGATAAGCTGTAGACATGCTCTGGTTTATGGTATAATCATCCATGGATGCTTAGAGAGGCTTGATCCTTAAGCTCAGGGATCAAAGAACCTTGCTTTGCAAGCGCACTCTTCAAATCAATCTCCGCTTGTTTAATACCGTTACTTCAAGTAAGTTATTCTGAAATTGATTTAAAAGGCAAAGATAAAAAATAGTACAAATGTTGTAAGCAACTATTCAAAAAATTGCAAAAGTGCAAACCGATTTTCTTCCTGGTAGCATCTGTAAATTGCTTACTGCCGCAAAGACATTAGACATTCATATTTTAAGCAAAAGCTGCGAAAAAGGACGGTTTTGGCAATTTGCGTACTATTGTGCATGGTTGAATCGCTACTTCCTGATGTTTTTGTGTAATCATCTACTGTGGAAGAATCCTTACTTTGCAGTACTACATGACAGAGGTTTTATCATTAGGTTTTATAATACTTTATATGGCATTGTAATTGTATCTGTAGTATAAGACTTTTAATGGAATCAGAGTAGCAAATTTTTTAAACTTTGGCTAATTTGAATTTTTTTCCAATTTGTACAAAGTAGTAATGTCAAAAGCATCGGTACTTTGGTACCAGGTCGATTCTACAAAAAAATTACAAATAAATAATTTAATGACACCAGTGTTTCTGCAGAAGTAGTACTGAGCACCGACTCAATTTGATAACCGCTTGCTGTCTGACTGACACAAGGCTGCTTATAAATGCTCACACATTTATTTGAGTGCATGCTCTGCTGCTACTCCTTTTACACCAAAATGGACAATTAATCAAATTAAAATTATAATAGTTCCTAAATGTGATTATTATATCGCAAAATATAGGTTTGGGACTGTTGGAGATAAACTGAGCTATGCCAGGCTTTTTAAAGGAGTAAACCACAGCCATTTAAACATTTTTTTTAAATTTGTTGCCTGCTGGTACAGCTGTGGGACTGCACTTTAATTAGGTGCTGAACAGTTCTTCGTGATGTTTGTGATTCAGTGACCATTGCTATACGTGATAAGTTGTAGTGAAGCTACTGTCAAAAACACACAGAAACTGAAAATCCTTCAAGTCAAAATAAATGTGTTTTTACCTGTGTCACCTCAGGTAGTGTTGACGTTAATGTTACTAGAGATGATGCAATGTGAGCAGCATTAACAGCCAGTCAACATCTTCAAAACTCTATAATAAAATATGTTACATTTCATAACCTCGGTTGGTTGGAATAGATAAAAAACAATAATATCAATAATATTCATATTATTTCTATTTTTTTAGACTTACTGACATCGTACAAGAGTAAAAAGTCTTCTTCTGTCTGTTCGTACAAAATAGCTAGTCACCTGTATGTTTAAAGCACATGAACATTAGTTTATGCAGCCCAGTAAGGAGGCTTAATATTGTTTTCTGTGATTTTAGCAAAAAAAAAAAAAAAAAAGCATGTTTTATGAAACCATTATTGTGAAATTTAATTCTAATTTACAGTATGTTATGTCACGATACAAGATGTCACAATAAACATGAGCAAAGATCTTTCCACACTGACAGCTTCTTTAAAGGGTTAGTTCACCCAAAAATGAAAATTCTCTTATTATTCAGCCTCATGATATCCCAGGTGCATATGAATTTCTTTCTTCAGCAGAACACATTTGAAGAAAAATAAAAAAAATATCTCAGCTCAGTAGGTCCTTAAAATGTAAGTGGATGGTAATCAGACTTTTAAAGCTCCAAAAAGAACATACAGTCAGAATAAAAATCATTCATATGTTAAATTAAAGTCCTCTAAAGCAACACAATCGCTTATTGGTGTGAAAAATATCAATATTTAAATATTTTTTAACTATATATCATAGCTTCCGGTCAGCAACTGTATTTTCGTGACGTAATCTTGTTGGCACGTGTTGCGCCCCAGGACGTATTTGTTGGTTCAATTACATCTATAGATGTATGGCATTGGCCTTATTGTAATTAGAGATTTTGTCCACTTTGTGTTGTGGTTTTCCTGTTTTGTTTCTCTCTCTTCCTTTGGCCTCCTTGCAGGGTGATTAACATCCGGTGTCTGCATTGATGATTACCAAATCACTCCCCTGTCTGGATTGATTGGTGAGGAGAGGGAAACAGGATAAATCCCAAGCAGATCTTCACTGCAATGGAACTTCCCTTTCCCCCCCTTCCAGTCAGTGTTGTTTTTGTTGGTGTCATATACTGTTGTAAATAGTGAATTGAAGGTAACTTGTTGGAAGTTAACCTTAATCATTGTGTAAATATTATAAATACTAGTTAAGTGTGGAAGCTGTAGGGAGGTTGGTGCCTAATGTTGTATATTTGCACTTTTTCTTTGTTAGGTAAGGTAGTTTTGACTGCCCAACAGATATTTAAGTTTTGTTGGTTATTTTGGCCTTTGCCCCCTCCTGAAGCCTTTTTGACTTTTTTTATTTTGATTAAATACTTTGTTTAGTTTTTGAGAATGGGTGAATGTTGCACGTCTCGCGTGAAGGCAGGCAGCGAGGGCAGGAGAAATGATAGTCTATATTTGGGAGGTGTGACTCGTATGACATTCATGTCCTCCGTAATTATCACTGCTATAATGTGCGAGCATTAATGATGGATAAACGTTCAGTGGGAGGTTGGGGGAGGGTTGCTGTCAGGATTCTCAAGACCTTGTTATCAAGAGGTAACTAATAGAGCGATGAAACTTGCCAGCTTTGTTCTATTTAAGCATGCAACATGTTTAGGATGTTGACATGAAATCAAGGTGGACACTATTTAACTTTTTGATGGTACAAATTTTTTTTTTTTTTCTCATTAAAGGTTTACATGTAAAGAAATTAATAGCACTTTTAAAATTGATATGTTTTAAATCATGTACAATCAAATGAGAAGATTACTCCAGTCATATCAATTGCCCAGTAATGGTTTAATTTTGTGTTTAAGAGTGTATTGCCTCATGGGGTTCACCATGTTGAATAACATGACCAGCTAAATAGTAAATACTACTCACTTTATCTTGATACATTTTAATCTAAAATAAAAATTGCAAAGTTTTTATTTTATCAGAACATGAAGCTATTTTTGCATGGCCATCATTGGATAAAGATTCTTTTAGTGGTGCAGTTTTGACCAGAAGGAGCTAACAGCTGAAACTTACCAAACCTTGACCACCTGTTTGGCTTCATTCTGGTACATAATGGCAACATTTCATGATACAACAAATTCCTGCTAGATAAAATCAAGTCCCAGCCTACATTTTTTTCACATTAAATGTCCTGTATCATATGGGAATGTGTCAAATTACACAATTAAAATTGGTTGTGAATGCCATTATTTTAGGGTTGCCAATTCTCCCATATTAGTCACTGTTTTTACAGTGAAATCAAAAACAGTGGGTTGAATTTCTGATCTGTGCTTACAGAAAGATGAAACACTGTTCCCAGTGGCAAGTGTTGATGGGCATATGGGGAAAAATGCATCCTCCAAATCACACTCGTCACAAATTATGCAAACATGATTACTTCCTGGTATCTGAACCCGGGTCTACCATATTGCTGACGCAGCGCATTTCAGGTTGCGGCAACAAAGCTGATTCAAACATTTGTGATAGGAGATTCCACATATCAGTGAGATGGCATAATGTTTCCGATCCTACGGTACCAGAACTCTTGGGAACAACATGCCGACTTCCAGTGTGATCATGTTGAATTTGCTGTGATGTCCCTTCTTTTCGTCATCTCTGGTCAGATCGTGAAATGTCTCGTATTGAATGCATTGTGTTCCATATTGAAGCAGTGAAATGTTTGAGGGGGACCCCCGTTCCATACTGAAGTGCTCGAAATGCTCAAGCATTCAGTATTCACATGTTGAAAAGTGGAAAAACCTACTCTATGTGTTGACTTTAAGGTAGTGACTTCTGTAAATTAAGAAAATGAAGAGTCTTATCAGGGAACAACATGCTAAGAAGAAATGTTAAAATTAACTGGGGTGTTTGTTTGTGCCTTTATCCTTGATCTAGAAGACAATAGCCAGTGGTAAAATTGTCATCCTTATTTGCAAAAACCAGATAACATGAATCACAATAAAGCTGTCTGAATAGGAAACTTGACCTAACAAGCCTGGATTGCGGCCTTTTTACCGAAACAGACAAGATGTCTGATTATCACTAATTAAAAATGATTAAGCACCTACTTACCTGCGTCGATAACCATTGATTGAGAGGAATGCTGATGCAGGGAATGTTCTGGATGAATTCCAAAACAATTTCTACAATTTCTATACTCAAATCAGAGCAGATTCTCATTGATTAAATGACCAATCATTAAAGTCCTTTACTTTGTTCCCCTCTTCAGCAGAGTCATGGATATGTCTGCTTCCTCAACCGCTCACAGGTTGTATTCATTGAAAGCTGAGGAAAGTGTGGCTGGCGGTAGTCTATTTTAGTTTTTCAGTGTGCTGAAAAAGTAATTTGCCATATTTTACAATAGACTGAGATTGGCAAATCTGCAGCCCTTAGCATATAAGTGAGGAAGCCTGGTTTATAACTTGGAAAGTTTCATTTTAATTCTGAATTGAAGCAGTTCATTATAGGCTAGGTGTTTAGGCTCAGCTCTCTTTCTGAATACAAACTCCTCTCACTTTTGATTATTTTCACATAATGATATCCGGTTAATGACATTCAAGACTATGGAGTAATAAGTAAAGGTGCACTACTTAATATTTTTGTTTATGTTTTCCTGGCCAGTACAAAGGAGTAGGGCTAAACAAAATATTGACCCCAAAATAATCTACAGTTATTGCTATAATTTTGAAAAACAAAAACTAAAAAACAAATGTGATTAAAATGCGATGAGATAATAGCCAAAAAAAAATAAATCTCTTTTTTTAACTTTAACAAAATTAAGTCATGGCCAAATATGCTCTACTGCCAATTGCAATATTGTTCAAATAAGGGTGTTCATGCTTGAGTCTTCTTAGGCCACATCCACACTAATACTTTTTCATTGAAAACACATATTTTTCTCCATGTTATGACCTTCCGTCCATTCTAAGATGGCGTTTTTGTCAGCAAAGTATTTTGAAAATGCTCTCCCATGTTACAGGTTAATGCCGTCTTCACGTTGTAGTGTGAACTTGTGAAAGCGTCTCGGGTTACATGTGTAACCCTTGTTCCCTGAAAAAAGCAGAACGAGATGCTGCGCTGCTAAGCGCTATGGGGAACAACAATCTTATTGTAAGCTGCTCTGAACATGTGTGTAACACGTCAATGAAAATTGACCGGAATTTATAGCCTCGGTTGGTGAGATCATTGGAAGCACCTGTGGCCAGGCTATAAATAGGAGGCGTCACCAGAGTGTCGTCAGATATTTTTCTGAAGAGCGGTCCTGGGACGTCCCAGTGCGGCAAAAGAAGCGCAGCATCTCGTTCCGCTTTTTTCAGGGAACAAGGGTTACACATGTAACCCGAGACGTTCCCTTTACAAAAAGCTTCACTATGATGCTGCGCTGCTAAGCGCTATGGGGAACGCAATGCCCACGCCGCCGCACTGGGGCTGTCCGGACCCCTGACTGTTGTGAAGTGTTCTCACAAAACGCGAGAGGTCCCAGACACGAGCTTGAGATGTCGACTCAAGGGCATAAAAGCCCGGAGTAGCAAAAACATCTAACACCATAAAATCCGAAGAATGTGTGCGGAAAGGACTAGCCTGCCGTATCACAAACCTGTTCAGACATGAGCTTGAGATGTCGACTCAAGGACATAAGAGTCCGGAGTAGCGAAGCATCTAGCCCACAAAGTCAGAAATGAGTTTGAGAAGCCGACCCAAGGACATAAGAGTCCGGGGTAAAGCATCTAACTCAAAAAGTTCGTACCATGAACTTGATTTGGCATGAGCCTGAGATGTCGACCCAAGGACATAAGAGTCCGGGGTAGCAGAGCATCCAGCCCATGAAGAAATTGTAGAATGTGCGTGGAGAGGACCAGCCCGCCGCGTCACAAACTTGTTCCGGAATGAGTTTGAGATGTCGACTCAAGGACGTAAGAGCCCGGAGTAGCATGAACATCCAAACTATAGAATCTAATGAATGTGTGCGGAGAGGACCAGCCTGCCGCACAAACTTGCTGCAGAGGGACCCCCCTAGCCAAGGCTTTAGAGGAGGCGACCCCTCTGGTGGAGTGAGCCCTGACACCTACTGGCGAAGCTTGACCGCGCGCCTCATAGGCCAGGGCAATCGCATCCCTCACCCAATGTGACATAGTCTGCTTAGTAGCAGCCGCCCCCCTGTTGCGGCCCCCATAGCAAACAAACAATTGCCCTGATTTACGCCACTGGCTTGAGCGGTGGACATAAGTCTGAAGGGCACGGACTGGGCAGAGTCCATGAAGTCTTTCCTGCTCTGGCGTTAGAAACGGCGGGGAGCAGAAGGCTTCCAAAGTGACAGGATGTATTGTCGAAAAAGGAACCTTAGGAAGGTAATCAGGGTGAGGATGCAAAATAGATTTGGCCATACCTGGGGCAAATTCTAAACAGGTCGGCAAAATAGACAGAGCCTGTAGATCCCCAATCCTCTTAAGAGAGGTAATAGCCATAAGAAAGACCATCTTGAGAGTCAGAAGTCTGTCAGACGCTGACTCCAGAGGTTCAAAAGGGGTCTCAACCAGACCCTCCAGGACTATTGTTAAGTCCCATGAAGGAGTTCTGATCCTACCGGGAGGCCTCAGTCGCTTGGCTCCACGAATGAAGCGAGCGAGTAGAGGGTGCCTCCCTAAAGGCACCCCGTCAATCAAGGCGTGGCAAGCCGAAATGGCGGCCACATAAACCCTGAGAGTAGCGGGGCATATGCCTGCTGACAGTTTTTCCTGCAGAAAATCCAGAACTGAAACAATTTGGCAGTTAACTGGATCTGCACCATGTGAACTGCACCACCTTTCGAAGACACCCCATTTATTGGTGTAAATTCTTCTGGTGGAGGGAGCCCTAGCACTAAGAATGGTTTCAATAACCCCAAGCGACAGCCCTGTGTCCCTCACAGGGACAACATGAAGTTTCCACAATTCGGGCCGGGGATGAAATATTGTCCCCTGTGCCTGAGACAGAAGGTCCCTCCTGTCCGGAATCGCCCAAGGCGAGCCGTCTAGGAGAGACATCATCTCTGAGAACCAAATCCTGTTCGGCCAGCGAGGCGCTATCAGTAAGAGGCAAGACCCTTGCTGGCGAACTCTGGCCAGGACTCCCGGGAGCAGAGAAACCGGGGGAAACGCATACAGACACATTCTGGGCCATGTATGCGCCATCGCGTCCAGACCCAGGGGGGCTGGGTGACTCAGAGAGAAGTAGAGGGGACATTGCGCAGTCTCTAGAGAGGCGAAGAGGTCCACTTCTGCTCTGTAAAATCTCTCCCAAATCTGTTGTACTACCTCGGGGTGGAGTTTCCACTCGCCCGTCGGTAAGTTTCGTCTGGACAGAAAATCTGCTCCCACATTCAGGCGTCCAGGGATATAGACTGCCCTGAGTGACAGTAACTTGCCCTGGGCCCAAAGGAGAATCCGACGTGCCAGCAAATTGAGGTGGCGAGAACGTAGGCCTCCTTGATGATTTATGTAAGAGACTGCTGCTGTGTTGTCCACCCGCACAAGGACATGGCAGTCTCTCAAATGTTGGAGGAAGTATTTCAGGGCCAAAAATACTGCCATCAGCTCGGGGCAGTTTATGTGCCAATCGAGTTGATGACTCTCCCATTCCCCTTGGGCTGGACGACCACTTAAGACCGCACCCCAACCCGTCATGGAGGCGCCTGTCGTTAGCATCCTGCGACGACACAACGCACCAAGAGTGGGACCCAAGGTGAGAAACCGGGGTCTGAACCACATAGAAAGGGAACGAAGCGCTGGGCGTGTAACCCTTATTTGCCTGAGGGGACTGGCCCTTGGATGAAACCCCCTGGCTTTTAGCCACAGCTGAAACGGTCTCATATGGAGAAGGCCCAAAGGAATCACCGTGGACGCAGACGCCATGAGACCTAATATTCGTTGATACTGAAGAACAGTGCAACCCTGACCTAGCCTGAGATTGCTCAGGGAGTTCTGAATAGAGATGACATGAGCGGGAGACAACTGTGCCTGCATCGTGATCGAATTCCATATGACCCCTAAATAGGAAATTTCCTGGGTCGGGGAAAGAACGCTCTTTTTGGCGTTGAGACTCAGACCCAGAGAACCTAGATGAGCCAAGACGATATCCCTGTGCTGAACTGCCAGTTTTTGAGACTGGGCTAGAATCAGCCAGTCGTCTAGATAATTCAGAATGCGGATGCCCTGGAGTTGCAAAGGAGCCAGTGCTGCATCCATGCATTTCGTGAATGTGCGGGGTGATAGGGCTAGGCCAAATGGAAGGACCCGATACTGGAAGGCTTCGTCCCCGAAAGTGAACCTCAGGAACTTCCTGTGCTGTGGCAGAATTCCAATATGAAAATATGTGTCCATGAGGTCGATCGTGACCAGCCAATCGTGACGTTGGAACTGAGACACGACGGACTTGACTGTTAGCATCTTGAACTTGAGCGTCTTGACCGAGTGATTCAAGCCACGAAGATCTAAGATCGGACGCAACCCCCACACAGCCATGGTGTGCAGCGCAGCACCAGCCTGACCTGCCGCTTGATAAGCTCTCCCAACCAGCATGGAGGTAACCCTGCATGTCTTAGAGGGGAGAGCAGATTTTTTAAGCGACGATGCCGAACCCGGCGAGAGATAACCCGCAAGTGTCTCTTCGACCGGTGGCATCTTTGAATATCCTCGCGCCTCAGCGCCCACGATAGTCGAATACACCGACGTCGAGGGCACGTGAACGCGTGAGGTATAAGGTTTCTTCCACGAACGAGAAAGCTCGTCGTGGAGATCATCAAAGAAGGGAAGGGACTGATGAGGCGTTCCCTTCCCTTGGTCACCAGACAGAAATCTGTCCTCTAACTTGGAGCGCTTGGGGGGATCTTGGTCGCGTGGCCAGTCTAATTGAAGTCTGGCCACCGCTCGAGTAACCACATCGAGTAACTCCGACGAAGATTTTGAATCGCGATTGGGGTGCTCGGATGTGGTTAACTCAGAATCTGTACCAAGAGAATGGAGGTCCCCCTCGCGAACTGAAGAGGCGCCGAAGCACGCTTCAAGATCACGCGAAGGACCAGCAGGATCTGGGGAGAGAGCGAGCGAAAGGGACGGACCCGTCTCTCGCTCCTCAGCCAGATCCATGCGAGAGCCCCACGAATGAAATGTGGGTGCTGGCTCTCGGAAGTAAGCAAGGCGAGCGCGAAGCATCCCGACCGAAAGTAGGTCACAATGCGCGCGCCCGCCCTGCCCCAACGCAAGAGCAACGTGCTCTTCTCCCAAGCAGACAAAGCAAAATTCATGCGTGTCCTTGTCAGTCATAGAGCGTTGACAAGGAAACACGCATCGTTTGCCCTGATTCTCTGCCATTTTCTTTCCCTTTTTATATATATATATATATATATATATATATATATATATATATATAGAGAGAGAGAGAGAGAGAGAGAGAGAAAGAAAGGAAAGGAAAGTTCTCTTTTTTTTAAAAAAGACTGATTTTAACAAATTTCTAACAAAGAGTTTTGTGAAAACACAGAGAGAAAGCTCTGAAGAAAAATGTCTGACGACACTCTGGTGACGCCTCCTATTTATAGCCTGGCCACAGGTGCATCCAATGATCTCACCAACCGAGGCTATAAATTCCGGTCAATTTTCATTGACGTGTTACACACATGTTCAGAGCAGCACACAATAAGATTGTTCCCCATAGCGCTTAGCAGCACAGCATCATAGTGAAGCTTTTTGTAAAGGGAACTAATATATCTGAAAATGATGACATATTTGTTGTCATGTGATGCAGTCATGTGATCCCCATGTGAGTACTTTCAGTTTGATTTGTATCACACTACTTCATAACAGAATTATGTTTTCATTTTGATTAATCTTTCAGCCCTGTGAAGGAGGTATTATACTGACACACAAAAGCAAAACATTTTTGGTTCCCAATGCAGGTTGTAGAAATAACCTATTTGCAAGTGTATTTGTGGGTCTGTGATTGATTTATTCCACAATCGAAAGTGTCAGATAACAATGGCATTCAGCTGATTTTGTGATCTCAACACTGTGGCTTCCTGGAGTGTTCATCATTTTAAACATATTTTTCAAATGTACTATTAATTTATTTTGAGTAAAACGTTTTAATTAGGAAATAAATACTGAGTGTACCTTTAAGCATTATTACACTTCTGTAATTCAGCAACTGGCACAATTACCAATGTAATATTTTGTTGTGCTGCTATTTTGTAACAGCTCTATTAACCAAATATTTTTTTTTTGTCATTTTAGACACATCATGCAAATGGATACCATTGGCAGTCCTGGTTCACTTGATACCAGAGTGAAAAAAAATAAAAGCAAATGTCTTGTAACAACTTAGTAGTTTATTGAATGTTTAATACCAGTTGGTCTAATTGTAGAAGTTTTGGTGAGCAATCAGAGGGACCCTAATTCAAATCCAAATGAATTTATAACTTTTTTTTCAACCAAGCAAAACTGCAACTAAATTGACAGTCAGTGATCTTCAAGCATTTTCGTTGTGGAAAAGAGCTTGACATTTTGATAAGTCCTTTTTATGTTCCATGATTTTTTTATTTTAATTTTAAAGCAAATTATATGTAGATACATTAGACATTCATTTCTTCCACAGCATTTTAGTGAAACACAATAATCGTGCACCTTATTTTTCAAGATTTTTTTTGAAAGTTCCATTTAAAATCCACTTGGGTTGAAAATCTTAGGTGGCCTGTGCTAGAAAAATTCCAAAAGAACAGTGCGAAATATCAGCACTTGGAATGCAGCTTGTCCAATCAAATTAGAGAACTGGAGCTAACTGTTATATAAATCAAATTAGAAATAATGAAGAATAACAAATAATTCCAAATAATTAAATATAAACCATATGAAGCATATTTTTAGCACAAGTTTTAGTTGCCTCTTTATGCATAAGCCCACATCTGACACAGATGCTGGAAAAAAATAAATAAATAAATAGAAAATAATATTTAATAGGTTTGCTTTCTAACATGTGCACTACTATGAATACAAGGCTATAACAGAAGCTGCTGTCAGCAACCTCTGCATTGAAAGGAATCACTTTTCTTTTTGTATTGGGTTAAAGGGTCCTTACAAGAGGAGAAGAGCATTTTCAATGCCTGTTTCCTGCAGAACTCATATCCATAATTAATAAAGACTTGAGGTAAGAGAGGATTATGCTGCATTCACGTCATGTCAAAATTATAGTAATTATGCAATGAAAACTCTGAGATTCTCATTGGAGCTGTTCATGTACTTGGACACTTGGAAATTATTTGTTTCTATGGCAACACTCATGACCTCAAACCGTATCCATTCCTGGCTTTGGTGTCGATGCTAGCAAAATATTGATGTCTATTATACATCAGTTCACCAATATGTTCTTGCAAAATGTTTAAAAAAAATAAAGTGCACCAGGTAACATTGGCTAAATTACATATCAAACAAAAATCTGTGTAAACTTCCTTTAAAAGTTGAGACTGCTGCCATGTTGATTCTTTTTACATGAATTCAGCCTTTGAAAAACTTTTTTCAAACTTGTAATTATGATTTCGACAAAGGCATAGTTTTTACAAGTTCCAAACTCAGAATCACGGCTGTTCCAACATGACATGAAAGCACAATCAGTACAATAGGTGTGTTTTGGCTCACGCGAATATTTGATCATTACTTTTGATTATTAAAGGTTCTAATATGCTTCTGCTTACCACTGATGTATTAATTATTATGTTATAAATACAAGTCATAGAAATGTGCTAGAAATAGCCAGTGTCAATTAATTTGTCTTATCAAATTCAAATTCTTCTCAGAAGGATATGCTAATGAAAAACCACAGAGGAAATATTCAAGCAGGTGTAGTAACCATAGTAACAACAGAAACAGGATGCTGTCTGCAGTGCATTAGAGATAGCCCAAGGTGCTGTTGTTGTAAGACTAACATTCAGAACAATGGTCTGCTTGTTTGTTCAGACTGACCACACTGTAAATTCGAAAACAGACAAATTGGTCTGTCCTTACTGAATTTTTAACCAATTTCTGGGGTAGGCTTTTTGCTCCGCTCATGTTTCAAACATGTCTCAAATATTCTCCCATCTGCCATTGTTCAAACAAACCAGAGGTGTAGCCAGAAACAAGACTTTGGGTGTGCCAAGAGAAAACTGGGTGTGCAAGAACTAAAGTGCAATTAAGTGGAACAACCATCAATTTATTTTTGGCTCTAATTATTTTTTTTAAGCTCTGTGAGCATTTAAATGACTGAAAAACAAAAATTATATTGAGTAGGTAGCCCTGTTAATATATAAAAATATGAAGCTTAAATATTCTTCCAAAAAAAAAAAAAAAAACGTTTTGGAATAATTCTTCATTATTTTCCAAAATATGCTAAATACACAAATATAAATGGTGGTGCAACTTGTAGAATACAGAAATATATATATATATATATATATATATATATATATATATATATATATATATATATATATATATATATATATATTATTACTGCAATTGTATATTACTGCAATGTTGCTCGGAACTGCACACAAGACTTTCACCTACTGTTGCACTCGTGTACACAGTAGTGTGACAATAAAGTGATTTGATTTGATTTGATATATATATGAAAACAGGTTTTAGCTATATTAATTGGTTTAAAAACTTAATTGTGGATAAGAAATAAATCAGCATTGTGTTGAACAGAAAAATGCACAACTGTAAGATTTAAAACCTTGTTTGAACATTCTTTATATTTATGGAGTACAGGGAGGTTTGGTTCATAATAAAAAAGATTTATAATACTGTTGTTACGTTAATTATTAAGCCAATATAAATAATGGATAATACGATGTCTGACATGATACAAACAGATGGTAAATAGACCACTGATTATGCTAAATATATTTACATATCATCAGAAGCACCTTTACTCAATAAAACGCAGTATAGTATAACCTACCTTTTCATGCATATCCTCCAAATATTCCACAATATGAAAAATATATCATAATTGTGGAAGAAAAGAACTACAATTAACTTGTTTTGCTTGTATGGACACATGCCATTATGAATAATAAGGCATAAATCCAAACTCGGCAGCATAAGCTTTCTTGTTTCCTCAATCACCCGCCCAGCATCTGTTGTGAGAGTGCGCATGTAATCTTAGACAGCCTCTGCAACATATTGGGCATTATTATAGTTACTATAATTGATTTTTAAATGACGTAATCAGTGCATTGAAGTTTAACAATAACATTGATGCATTTTACACCCCTACATCAAAAACTGTCATTTAACTTAGGTGTGCTTACAATTTGGCAGTTGGAACAAACAGATAGTCCCGCACCAAACTCATACCATTGGTTAAGTCAATGTTTATGAGTAATGTTTTGAAAGCATCACAGAGCAACAATGTTTTCATCTTTTAATTGGAATCAGCCTAACATTGTATTAAGGGAAAATATAGGAACAAATATTTTAACATTGACAAAATTACACACATCACCTTTAAGATATTATGAAAATCCTAATTGTGGAAAAAGGCAGTTCTCACAAACAGCTTGAAAAATCCTCCAATGGTGTGGATGTGTATTTTAAAGCAGTTTACTGCTTTTATTTAAATTTTCAGGAGAACGTAAGGAAACATGAACAGAGGATTGAACACAACATTGCATTGTAGCATTCATCCATAAAATATTAACATGGTTTAGAGGGTTTAAAAAAAATTCTCTTAGTATTACAGTACCTTATAAAGGTTTGGATTTTTTATTATTTAAATGTCTTTTTCTTAAAGAACCGCTTCATATAATTGCACCCATTTGTCAACCTTAAAGGAGAAGTTCACCCAAAACTTCTAAATTAAAGAATTAAAATTTAATTCTCTCATAATTTACTCGCCCTCATGCCATCCCAGATGTGTATGACTTTCCTTCATCTGCTGAACTCAAATTAAGATTTTTAGACAAATTTCTCAGCTCTTTTGGTTCAAACAAGGCAAGTGAATGGGTGCCTAAATTTTGAAGCTCCAAAAATCACATAAGTCAGCATAAAAGTAATCAATTGGTTAAATCGATTAGATCAATGTCTTCAGAAGCGATATGATAGGTGTGGGTGAGAAACAGACCACTTTCTCATTCTTCTTGTGTGTTTGAGCAATGATAATATTTTCAAGCAAAAATTACTTAAAAATGTATCCGTTTCTCACCAACAGCTATAACATCACTTCAGAATATTTAGATTAAAACACTGATTAGTTTTATGATGCCTCTATGTGCTTTTTGGGGCATCACATTTTTTGGCACTCATTCACTTGAATTGTATGGACCTAAAGTGCTGAATAGTCTTCTAAATATCATAATTTGTGTTCTGCAGAAGAGAGAAAGTCATACACATCTGAGACGGCATGAGGGTGAGTAAATGATGAGAGAATTTTCCCTTTAAACTATCCCTTTAAAGTTATAATCTAGAGCTATAATATACTAACTTACAATATTTTAGTGATTGACTTAGCAAAGATTGTTTTATTCACAACATTTTAAGAGGATTAACAAAGTCTCTTTGTGCTCATTTTAGCTTTTTTTAAATGTTTTCTGTGTAACACAGTAGTCGACTTCAGAGGAAGTGGGGTCATGTCTCACAAATGCAAAGCGTAATTTCTACACTGTTCTCCTTGCTTACAGCTTAAGGAAAATGGAGGATTGGATAGATAAATGGTGTAATTATAGGATTTGAAGGTCTTGGGTAATAGGGCAATAGCAGTACCCACATCTAATTATCCTGTTTCCAATTTCCTGTTTTATTAGTCCTGGTGTGCTAAAGAGAAAAGTTTTGCACGCAAACAACATACTCTATTTTTAGGTCAAACAAAGCAAGAATAACATACCACAATGCATGAGAGTCAATTGTTTTGTGTTATACACACACCTTACCTAACAGAGGATAATAACACTTTAATTTTTGCCTTTGGCATAATGTGAATGCCTGTAGAATTGCATAGACAAATATTCATTAATGCTATGTCAAAACAATTTGTTAACTTTTTAAATTTTTTCCATGTCAACTGGAGATACATATGAGAAGACGACGAGGCAGAGAGACTATATGAAAATGACAGCTGAATTTAAAACACAATTCATTATTTCAGGGAAGGTATTCAGACATTCAAATTGACAACTCCTGCCTGAAGCATCTATCTTACTGTCTGTGTAAGTCTCCTTCACCAAGTTGCACAAAATAAATAAATAAAAATAAATCCACCTAACTCAATATCGAGCATTGCCCCAAATCACAGCCCTCTCACCTTTTAATTTTTTCCAGTTAACTTTCTCACCTAAAGACAATCCTGGGGAGAGCGAAACCCCATTCTGTCTGTCATATTTATTTTCTCTCGCAAGATGAGCTTCATGCCGCCATAGCTCACCTCTGCTGAACTGGAGACACGTGAGCAGCAGCACTGATGTAGCTTTCAATCACCCGTCACAAGCCATGAAAAAAAAAAGAGTGAGAGAGGAAAATTAATTAAATTGTGCGGGGACAAAGGCCCAGGACATAAAGGTCTGCTGTTAGCATTTTTCTAGCCCATTGATTCCTTGTTACAACTGCACATTATGGCCCTCAGAATCCTCATAAATCAATTTGTGCCTCATTGTCCTTTTTCAGAGAGCACTGCCTAACAGCACACACTGCACTGCAAAGGTGACTATAATGTATTGTTTAAGTTAAGAACTCTCGGACTGTATAAGATCCAAAGCCTCTGGAGGAGTGCAGCTGAATGAATCAGCTGGTCAGATTATTTTTAAAGGAATGGTTTAAGTCAAAATGAAAATACTGTCATCTTTTACTCACCCTAAAAATATCTAAATCTAAAACATACTTTTTTGATAATTCAGATCAAATGATTAATTGAAATGATTCAGTCATCAATTGGACATCACTCTCTCATCTAACTCTTATTAATGATGACGGATGTCAAGATTCCTGGTGAATAACAACTTTGCACTACATCAATGTGTCCAAGTTTTGGACTGTTTCTCATATTAAGCTATTAGGCATTAGTATAATTGGAATATAGTGCACAAGATGTATGAACTTCTATCATAATTTATTAAACCTTGAATGCATACCTTGTGTCTATAGTGACCTCATTCCATCCCGTTTATCTCATACATTTTTTGGGAGTTATGACCCCACCTCTTCCTCTTCCCCACTTCATCCTTTCTCCTATGAAAATTTTACCAATAAAAAATGCTAAAATTGATAAACAATTAAAATTATCTATAATAAACTATCACAAGTACAACACACAAACCGTATGATATGGCTATTGACATTTGTATGACATTCTGTAAGTTATATAAGTAAATATATTTAGACTCAATAAGAGCCTGAGAAAATATATTTATGTGTAGCTTATTTAAAATGTGTAGCTCAACCTGCATAGTCTTCCACAAAATATAGAAAGTCATACAGGTTTAAAATTACATGAGGGTGAATAAATAATGACAGAACTCTCACTATTGGGTGAACTATACCTTTAAGATTGGCGAGCTTGGCTTGACACAAGGGAAGAGACTGTCGAATCTCCATGAATGCATCTCTGTTTCAAACGTATGGGCGGTGTATATTCCGCTCTATCTACCTTGACCTACATATCAGTGAAGCATTGTCCATATTCACTTGTTTATCTGCTGCTTTGTTCTAGGCCAGATGTGCAAACTGTGTAACAGGGAAAAAGGTTTTCAATGCATATGTGTACATGTGTGAACATTCATGTAAATAAAAGTTTGCTATAATGACAACTTAATGAATCATGGCTATGCTCATGTCTCAATGCAAGTATATTTTAAAACAATCAAAAACATGACATATACTGCAGGGTCCAAACGTATGAGACCACATTGGATATCTGATTTATTTATTTTGTTTACCTTTTAGAACTAAAAATTAAAAAAAAGAAAGTTATTATGTAAAAATAAGGAAATGTTTAAGATTTTGATCACTAATCAAATGTAGGCAAATTTGTGACATTGAACAATGACCATGTTAACTCCTTTGTACAAAAGGTCAGATTTTCTTGCTTTCATTGAAGCACACAAGATGCGCTTCTCATTTTTTCGTCTTTTCAACATTCTCAAATCATGCTGGGATAACAACATGGCTCATCAGGTTTTGCACAAACTTGTGGAGTCCATGCCAGCTTGAATACATTTTATCATAAAATCAACCATTCCAAATACTAAGAAATTCTAAAATGCATTCAAAAACACTTTTTACTAGGTTTGTAATGCTGATAATTCATAATGAAAAGTTTTACATTAAATTAAAAAATAATTAAAAATATAAACAATTTACATACACGCAAAACATCCCAAGTCAACCCATGTAATTGTCTTAGTTACTGACATTCAGTTAAGTTTGTTACTTGGGTTAAACATTTCTAAAATAATATTCTTTATATTAAAGACATTTAAAACATCAGTTCCCCTTCTGTCACTCACTCCATGTTATGTCGAATGAAGTGACACAAGGGGTCTTCCTGGGATGCCAAATGTACCTCTGAACCTGAGAAAAGGCCATTGTCAAGTTGGCAGACAGAATTTGCATGCCCCGCCCCAGCATATGGGTATAAAGGGAAGCCGGGCAGCGAGTTCCAGTCAGAATTTTTCTTCGGAGCCGAACGGTTGTGCAACAGCAAGCTGAGTTCACCACTGTTTCACTCATCTCTGTTGGCAAGAAGCACTGCTGTTGGATCTACGGCGCATTTCCAGCTGGCATTCTCTCTCTCTGCACACTGTGTAGTCTACGACCCTGGGCTTAGGTTTCTCCTCCTAAAAAGAGTTTATTTCCACTAAAAGAGTTTGAGTTCCCACTCATAAAAGAGCAAAACACAGCAGGTGTTGAACATCCTTTTCAGGACGCGTCTTTTTAAAGATGTCTTTCCGCCTCTGTGTAGTTCCTGGATGCGGTTGATTTCTCTCCACTTCTGAAAAAGCTGCCTTGCATGCCTGGGCTGCGATCACACGCAGGCAGCATTATATGAATGGTTCATGTTCTCAGTGTGAGAACATAGCCATGGCAACATTGCGGTCGAGGCTTTCTTTTTAAAAAAATTTTTTTTAATTGAGCAAAACACAATTTAACAAGACATAGCAGCTTATACAAGTAGGGGACCAGTGAGATAAATGTGTATATATATATACACATGTATATATACATGTATTGATACACATACATGCATATACACACATATACATAAATACACACATAACAAAATCCAAACAAAACTTAATTATAGGTGTATAGGCATAGTAGTATCTACATGTATTGTGATAAGTTTAAGGACTAGGTTAATTTAATGTTATATAATAGTAATCATTATTATTAATAAAAAAAATTCTGGTGATGTTGTGGAGAGAGAGAAAAAGAAAGATATAGATTTAAACTTAGATAGATATGGAAAAATCAGTTATAATAATAATAATAATAATAATAATAGTTGTAGTAATAGTATAATACTTGTAGTAATAATAATAAGAACAATAATAGTAGTAGTAGTGGTAGCAGTAATAATAATAATAAAAACAATAATAGCAGTAGTAGTAGTGCTAACAATAACATCATCTCAGCTTTATGAAATTTTAATCTAGTCAATAAAATGATTGCCGATATACAAAACTCTCTAGGTCTGGGAGCCGCTCCACCACCACCGGCAGGCACATCCAACAGACCCGCCCGACACAGACACCAACCCCAACTTTAATCCCCCCCACACCCCCAAATCCCCACCCACCCTGTCTGCCGCCGGCAATCCCAAACCAGCGGCTTTCTTTTCTCACAAGAGAAAGCCACTTCAGCTGGCACCGTGTCATTCCTCCTTCCCACGGGATTGAGGATGACCCGGCTGGCGATGAAGGCGATTTGGGGATGACAATGGGCTCGGTTTCGCCGGGTAAATCCCCAGGAACCACCCACCCTCCGGCACACTTGCTTGCTTCCGTCTGAGCTTGGATTGAGTGCAGTGACGTGGATGATGACATCGCCGCTACATCAGAGAGCGTCACAGCAGCATCTGATGCTGATGACTCATCTGGGCTGCCAATTTTGGGTCTGCTCGCCCAGTCTGAGGCTGACGCACAGATGTCCACTATGCTTTCCCTGGCCGCCGTGAGCGCGAGGCTGAACTGGACCCCCCTCACGGCTAATCGATCGGTTCCTCGGGTCAGGGCGCCGCTCATAGCCACGCCACTCACATCCTTGGCAACCACAACAGGCTGTCCCCCTCCACCTTGAAGGTGTATGTAGTTGCATACCACGATGCGGTAGATGACAAGTCTCTAGGTAAGCACGACTTGATTATTAGGTTCCTGAAAGGCACCCGGAGACTGAACCCTCCCCGGCCTAGCCTGTTCCCCTCCTGGGATTTCTCTGTGGTCCTCTCAGGCCTTCAGAGACCCCCCCTTCAAGCCTCTTGATTCAGTTGAGCTCAAGGTCCTCTCCCTGAAGACAGCCCTCCTGATCGCGTTAGCCTCCATAAAGAGGGTTGGGGACCTGCATGCGTTCTCTGTCAGCGACATCTGCCTGGAGTTCGGTCCGGCACATTCTCACGTTATCCTGAGGCCGCGACCGGGCTACATGCCCAAGGTTCCTATGACCCCCTTCATGGACCAGGTCGTGAGCCTGCAAGCAAGCTGCCCAGGGAGAAGGCAGACCCAGCCTTCTCGTTGCTGTGTCCGGTACGTGCTTTGCGTATCTATTTGGACCGCACGCAGAGAGATGTTCTGAGCAGCACTTTGTCTGCTTCGGCGGATGGCGGAAAGGGAACGCCGTCTCCAAACAGAGGTTAGCTCACTGGGTTGTTGATGTTATTTCCTTAGCATATGACACCCAGGCCGTGCCTTCCCCCTTGTGGGTTCGAGCACACTCTACGAGAAGTGTGGCATCCTTGTGGGCACTGGCCCATGGCACCTCCTTAGCAGACATCTGCAGAGCAGCGGGCTAGGAAACACCCAATACCTTTGCCAGATTTTACAATCACAGGGTTGAGTCAGTCTCGTCCTGTGTTTTGTCAGGTCCGAGCCAGTAGAACTCGGTAACGTGGCACATCGACCGGGTGTTCCGCTAGCACACAGCGCCCGTTGCCAAGTTGATCCAGTGTGCCTTCTATCCCAGGTTAACCACTAAGCGTTGCTCCCTGGATGTTCTCCTCCCTAGCCTTCTGGCTGGCGAATTCAGTGGAGAAATTCACGGCCAGCCCCACTACAAGTCACAGATGCTCTGTACTGGGGTTGGGCTCCACGGGCTTAGTTCCCTTTTCAGGCAAACTCCCCGTGATGTATTTCCCATGGTACGGTCCCCCTGTCGGTGGACCCGCGTTTCCCCCCTCATTAGGCTGGACCTACCACTGCGCCATTTCCCACGAGAACCTATGGTCTGTATGTGACACCTCTTTGGAGGCGTTTGGGAGGGCTATGTGCAGCCGACACTGTTGCCTCAAGCACGCAGTAGCCTGCTTGCACCTGTCTCGGCAGTTCACGTAACATGGTCAGTGCGTGGCATTTTTATATGGGACCCCTTGTGTCACTTCATTCGACACAACGTCGAGTGAGTGACAGAAGGGGAACGTCATGGTTACTGTTCTACCACTGTAAACGGTAGGTCTAGGGGAATGGAGGTTACAACAGTAACCATGACGTTATGTTCATATGTACATCTGTTTGTGTTTCTGTGACAGTTAAAGAGTCACTAATGAGTCAAACGAAATAAAATTGTTTTAAAAGTTTTGAATAACAAACTTTTCTGTGTAAAGTATTTTAGGAAGTAACTTTCAATTATTAATGTTATTTATTTTCATATAAAGTAATGAGTTGTATAATCTTATTGCAAAAAAATACAAAAAGAGATAAGTAATTAGTCATATGTAGGGGATTACTTTGGGTGGTAAATTACCCAACACAGCTCGTCACACAGCATTTTCACTTTCAGTATGGACAAAAAGATTACTTGATGCTGGAAACGTATCACGTTGCACCTGGTTAGGACATTGCATGTTAATCAGCTCCACCTTCTCTTGTTTCCTGGCTGGATGGATTTTTTGCCTTTTGGAAATTTTCCCCTTCTGTTCTGACTCTTTAACAAATCATGCCACTGATGAAATAGAGGCTGTTAAAATAAATCAGGCAATTCTCCTACTTCTACACTTCTCTCTCTCCACCATCATTATTTGATAACCAGCACAATCCACATCTTTGACTTTGAACATCCCTGACACTAAACAGCCCAGACATGAGAAAACTGAGAAAAGCACCACTTAATCAAGTATTTCCTTCCTCAATGCAGGCCCTTATGTAATGGCCCCTTAGCGGGTGCCAGTTCCCAAAAGCCTCTAGTCCAGTGGTTCTTGACTGGTTTTGTTGAACAACCCTGTTTAATTAAACATCAAGTGCCAAAAAAAAGAAAAAAAAAAATTAATAAGGGGTTATGTATCATAACTATGAAATCCATAATCCCAACAAAAGCCAAAATTATTAATATGACACAATAATTTCTCTATATTTGTCAATATTGTTTGTTTTTATTAATATTCCCTATTTACCAATCTTGTATATATAGTATATTTAATCTAAGCAGCATATTATATTATATTATTCTGGACTTTACTATCTCCAGAAGAATGTTTGTTTTTCTCCATGGGTACATAAGGTGACATGTTGTCCATACCGGCTCTCAACCTAAAATAAGTTTGACACCTCTGCAGTGGCTTTACTTCCAATTCCATCGACAATAGAAGCTGTTTTCCTGATTCAGTGGAATTAGATTTGTGCCTGAACACAGCTGCATGCCAAATCACAAAGTGTGTCATCAATAGATCAGCATCTCTCAGAAGAGGGTCACTTGCGACTTGTGTATTGCAAAGAATTGAGAAAGAGAAGAGATACAATTATCCCACAAGAGTTATTAATCTCTGTCTAAGAGTAGTTTTTTAGCGGGTGTAAATTATGCAAGCAATTTGTTCGAAAAAAAAAAATTGTTTAACTTTTTTTTAACTCCTTTATTCCGACAACAAAAGTAGGTAATTGGTGCAAAGCCTCTGTTAACTTCTGTGTTAATCAAAGAGCATGCGGTAAATCAGTTTTAACTGTTAAATTATCAGCTGGATTGCCAAGTAAGACTTGTCAAGATTTCTAGAAGATTTGTAACTAGATGCGCTGGCGCACAGCTGGCCATGGGGGCTGTGCAAGTATGCATTTCCCCCACTAAGACTACTTGCATGAGTGCTGTGCAAGGTCATGGAGGATGAGAAAAAAGTCACTTTAGAGGCCACCTATTGGCCCACGCGGTCTTGGTTCTCGGATCTCACGCTCCTCGAGACAGCCCCTCCCTGGCGAATTCCCCTGAGGAAGGACCTTCATTTTCAGGGATGGGACACCCTCTGACATCTGCGCCCAGACCTCTGGAACCTCCACGTCTGGCCCCTGGAAGGGATGTGGAAGATCTAAGTGGTCTACCACCTGCTGTCGTAGACACTATCAACCAAGCCAGAGCTCCCTCTACCAGGTAGCTTTATGCCCTGAAGTGGCATTTGTTCATGAATTGGTGTTCTTCCCGACATGCACAGTCGGGTCAGTTCTCTCGTTTCGTCAAGAGAGGCTGGAGGCTGTCCCCCTTCACCTTGAAGGGTTATGTAGCCGCTATATCGGCTCACCACGACGCAGTTGACTGTAAGTCCTTAGGGAAGCATGACCTGATCATCAGGTTCCTCAGAGGCGCCCGGAGGCTGAACCCTCACAGGCCATGCCTGTTCCCCATATGGGATCTCTCCGTGGTCCTTTCAGGCATCCAGAGACCCCCATTCGATGCGGGTTCGAGCACACTTGACAAGAAGTGTGGCATCCTCGTGGGCGCTAACCAATGGAACATCCATAGCGGACATCTGCAGAGCGGCGGGCTGGGTAACACCCAATACCTTTCCGAGTTTCTACAATCTCAGGGTTGAGTCAGTTTTGTCCCGTATTCTCTCATGTAGAACTCGGGAATACAGAACATCTGACCTAAGTCTGATCACGTGCGCTCTTTCTCCCAGGAGAGTCCACTCTGGAACTCACGCTCCCTGGATGTCCTTCCTCCCTAGCCCTCTGGTCCACTAATTCAGTGGAGGAATTCCCGACCAGACCCACTACGGTTACTAATTACTCTGTACTGGAATAGGTTCTCCACAGGGTTGGCCTTCATGGATTAATCCCCCTGTGTGTATTTTCCGTGGTACGGTCCCCCTACCGGCGGACCCGCATCTTCCTTGGGCAGCCCCCTCTGCCCCCCAGTCGCTGTGTTTGTAGAAACTCCTCCCTCGCAGCAGGTAGGCTCTACCACCGTGCCACTTCCACATGTGGCCTGAAAACCCAAGTGACGTATTCGCCACATTTAACCTCCCACCGGCCACGATGCTGAGCCACTGTAATGGCCGAACCTTATTCTCGGCTCCTCGGTGCAAAACCTGAATGGACAAATGCACGATATCCTCCATTTATACCCATATGTCAGGGGGAGTTATATGCAAATTCTGTCTGCAAATTTCTCACTGGCCTTTTCTCAAGTTCAGAGGTAACCAAGGCCTTCAATAAAGACCACTAGTGTTGCTTAATTTGACACAACATCTCATTCACTCCATCAGGGAACAGAGGTTACAATAGTAACCTAGCCGTTTCTTCAGTGTCTCACATAGGACAGGCACATTTTTCGACACTGTGTCAAGTTAAAAACGCATGTCAAGACACCTGTGTTCTGTTCCATTTGTTGCGCTATGTCTAGATTGTTTTTAGTGCAGGTGTCACAAAAATGACCTGGAAAAAGTTCAGGTTGCAAAGAGGTAACAATGCAAACAAAAAAATTGTTACAATGTTTACATTAATCCAGATGTTTCAGCGCTTGATAAACGGCAATGTTTTTTTCTTCCTTCTGCTCTAGTGTGTTGAGGGGTCGCCATGCCTTGTATGCTTACTATTACTGTTACAAATGTTGCCTATGATGACTGCATAAAATACAGCCTTTTACAACATGGTGAACAATTTACTGCAGCATCAAAATATGAGCTCCAGATGAAAGTAAATACGACTAAATACTTTTAAATTAAATACTAGTAAAATATTACTATTGTATGCAACAAATCCTTAAAGTAATAATATAATACTGTATAATATTGTGAGTGAGGTAGTAGGTTTTGCACATGCTGTTTATTAAAAAAAAGTGTTTTGTAAAAAGATATGTAGGTAAACATAGCTTTTTTTATCACTGTATTGTGGAAAAACTGGAAGACATGCACTAATCATTTTAACTGGATTTTTATTTCAATAATCATTTTATATGTACTTGGTATGTAAATAAAATAATGATTTAAAATAAACGTTATTTACATTTTTAAGCAAAAAGTTTCAAAATGTGGCCCCGGGTTGGTCGGTTGCTTGGGGCCTCAGAAATTGCAAACCCAGCGCTGAGGAGAGAGTCAGCACAGCCAAGTTGTGTTGGTGTTACTTCTGACATGTGGGAAAATTTATGTTGGTTAATTTCTGTGTGGCTTGGTGTTTTGGAGGAAAATCGAGAAACAAGTGTCCTATGGAGTCCACTTGACGGACAATATCCTAAAATGACAAATGCAGTATCAGATCGCTGAAATCTGCATAACCAAAGGAACACAGAGACTAAGAAAATAACTTTTAAACATGATTTAAAACCTATAATCTAATTTATCAAATGCTTTGTTTTCTTTTGATTTTTGGGTGGTGCTGTCTTCAATTGAGTCAGGTTCACTCATTGATGTTTACCAAGTTTAGTTTGAATGCAACAAGAAGAGGCAGTCACATCTCTTCTTTGGTGTTGGCATAGTAAACATAATTTTTCTATAATTTTGAAAAGTACCCCCTACGATGCCCCTGTATTGCAATCATTTTTGTGCGGCTTTGTCTGAAGATTGTCTAGAGAAGGGCTATACAGCTTCATCGGCAAGTCGGCCAGATAGAAAAATCTTCGAAAGAAATCAGATTGATACCAAAAATTTTATTGAACAATAACAGTTAAGTTTGCAATAGAGTTTTTTGAATTTGTTGACTAAATTAATGATATAACTTTTCTGTTGCTCCAAACTCGCACATGTCAGTCATCCATGACGTTAGTTCTTTAATCTTTCCATTCTGTTAAAATAACAGATAATGATAATTTTTAGTATAAACTTTTAAAGCATCTATTAAATGTGGTGCTCCTGTAAAAACATTGAGACTTGGCATGGTGTGACACATCTAGTGCAAGTTTAGGTTATGTTTACAAGAGAACAATTAACAATTAATTTATTGTAACAGCCCCTAAGACAACTGACAAGCTTACGCAGGCCACTGAAAATGTTAAAAGGGCTGGATTTGGCCTGCAGGCTGCCAGTTGAATGGGCCTGGTATGGTTAAGATTGAACAGACTGTTTATGATCAAATTCAAAATGGGGAGAAGTAATATGGTTGAGCATGACAAATGCGGTATCATTGGACTCTGCATGTACCATGGAAAAAGAGGAGACAAAAATAATAAATTTAGACCTAATAAAATTATTTTTATAATAATAAAAATTATTCTAAAGTTATTGAAGCAATGAAAAGTGTGTATTTTGAATGTATAAAACTGCTCAAGTACCCTAAGCATGTGGTGCTTTTGAATGTATTGGTACATGTCAGCTTCAGTTTATAGGTGAAATTTACACGGGGGTGAGCATTAAGTGAGCAGTTAAGCGAGTTGGTTTTAGTTGTAAGTGATGTAATACAGTCAAGATGAATGCATATTTATTAACTCTGCCCAAGAACCCAAATCCCAAGCCTAAACCTATCCGGCTGTGGAATTAAAATGTAATCTAAGAGGGAAAAATGAACCTCTTAGACCCAGAAAAAAGAACCAGGGTTTCTGACGCAGCTGACGCAACACATTTCCGGTCATGCCACAGGAGACGGAAAACACACTTAAACTGATGCAAAAATGTTTGATGGGAGATGGCGCTTGTCAGTAACTTGGCAGAATGGGGTCGATGTCAGGTTTCTGGAACATTCTGTAAACATGTCGACTTCCAGTGTGATCATGTTGTTTAATCTAGCTTATCAAATTGTTCTAACTACAAAAAATACATAAATAAATAACATGGGTTTTATGCTTCTAATGCTTAAAATAATAGGCCTAACCTGTTTGTGGAAAGTGCCTTGTGCTAGTTTTTCAGCGTGTGTACGCAGTTGAGTGTGTTTGCTACCCATCGGATAGAGGATAGACCCTGGGGAATTATCTCCAACTGGCGGAGATAATCTCAAATTGTCTCTTTCTCTGTTTCCCTCTCGACTGCCACCTTTTGACCATCAGTTAAATAAAGAATAGTCAAAATAAGCAATGGTGTGGCTCCCATCATTACCCAGTTTAGATCCTTGGCAAGTATGTTCTGCAGTTTCATCATCACCATTACTCCAGAATGCGCAGCGATTTACCCTGAGCTCAGCTCTCACCTTTTACCACCCAGCCATTCTTGAACAATCAAGAGTGTGTCATGGAGAGAGAATTCAATCGACAACACGGCGGGGTGTCAGGCTAGTTTAAACAGTAGGGTGTTTAAAACCAGGGATGGGAAAGGACACAAGGTTAACTCAGTAATATGCCGCTGATATTAAAGAGGTCCTATTATGCTTTTGGGGATTTTACCTTTCCTTTAGATTGTAATATAGCTGTTTGTGCAAGTAAAAGGTCTGCAAAGTTTCAAAGCACAAAGTCCACGCAAAATGGAGTTATACTCTCCCACAGACAACACTGATCAAGAACAACATGAAATGGCTGGTTTGTAGTGCAGATACAGTTTCTACGTAACTATGTAACACATTTACATAATGCCCGGCTAAGGGCTACTTTGGCCCGCCCGCCAGGATAAGTAGGGTTAGTGTTGTCGCAATGTCAAGAAGATGCTGTTTTCTTCACTGCAAAAGCAAAACCTCTTTGTTTGGACTTCCAAAGGCAGACGAATTGAAGAATCAGTGGTTAAAATTCATTTTTTTCCAAAATTCCTCAGCAGTACAACCACAAACAATGCTGGATTTTCAAGACAGTTACTCCTGAAAGATGGTGCAAAAATCTGGCACTTCAGGATTGCAACCTGTAAGTATGCTTGATTATTTGTGGATTTATCTGCTACCGAGAGTTCAAAAGTTTTGTGTTGTAGCTATGGTGTAAACCCAGCGCACAGTAGGCCTCTGCTAACCTGTTATTGTGTTGAAATAGATTTGCTAATCAGCTGCATGCCCACTTTTACCTACAATTGTGTAGAATTATGCAGATTGTTTGTCATTCTTACTATCATGAATAGTGATCAATTGTGGAGATGGATTTATTTTTTACAAATGGTCATTTTACATCTGCATTCCACGGTAGTGCTTGGCTAACTTGCTATGTAATGCTATAGTTTTGGTAAGGATTTACTATTCAGCTGAGGGCCGGCTTTTACCTTAAACTGTGTAACAAAATAGTCTATCTCAAGAGTCTTATATAATTATATAATTACAAGCTGTAATATTACGGTCCCTATCCACGGTAGTCCACGGCTAAGTTGCTCACTAACCCGGAAAATGCTTCTGTTCTCCATTCATAGCTCGGGCGAAAAAAGTGACCAACTTAGATGCACTATGTGTCTTTTATTTGAAGCTTTGTTAGGTTCACAATAATCAACACTGTACTTGTAAGAAAGCTACAAAATTAAAACTTTCTACTGTGAAACGTCCTGCTCAAGTCATGCTTGTGAAGGTGGTTTGGGTCGATCAGCTTGTTCTTCCAAACTTTCATTATCTGACTCAGACTCAAACTGGTACAGCTAAAACTGACGCCACTGTTACCGTAGTTACAATAGTGTTTACAGCTGTTAATGAAGCTTGAAACTCAGTTATGGTAAGGGGCGTTACATTTCCTACATGCAGTTGACCAATCACAACAGACTGGGCCAGCTGACCGATCAAAGCAGACTGGGCTTTTCTGAAAAGGGGGCTTTAAAGAGACATGATGAATATAACATTAAAGCATGTAAACCTATTCTAGTAGTCCCCCAAAATTAAATTTTGGACCTGTAAATTAGCATATTATGGGCTCTTTAAGTGCCGTACACCTCTCCATGGTAGTGTTCTTCTTTTTGCTTTTTTAAATCGGGTCTAATTTTTTATTCCCCAGACAATTTTGGAACATCATCCTTGTCTGGAGGCCCCTCGCAATATATGCGCTGTCTGCTGCATTGGCCATGAGATCAGGAGCCAAGGCCAGCACTGGTCGCTTATGCGCCCCTCACGTCAGCAGAAATGTATTCAGGGCAGAACTTCATGCCTTTCAGGTGCTCAGCACTGTGCCTTGTCAGCATTCTGTAATCAAATCCAATCTGTTATTAAAAGATGCTCTTGACATTTGACTCCATCAAAAGAAAAACAAAAACTTGTGTAATTCGATTGGAGGGGGAGTGCAGTCCCTGATGGCGTGCAGCAAGGCGATGTGGAATTTAATATCAAATCTTCAGTGCTCTCACTCACAGAAGTATGGTGTGTTATGTCTGCGTTTACGACTGGTCTCTTTTGTGCAGGCAGAGAATTGCTTGTTCGTTCTTCGATACGATTTGAATGGTTTCTATTAAAATGAATAGCACTGTGAGACCATGATCGAGAAGCATATTTTCTTTACTTGGACTTCACATTCAGGCACTGCTGTGCTCTCTCGGCTATAGAGAAAAACTGTGCATTGTGTTTATATTTTAGAGGAAAAGTGTTGATAGTTTTTTTTTTCATGGAGTTCTCTCTAGGTTCTCCTCAAAGTCTCAAAAGAGTACTCAGTTAAAAGTCTCTGTGTTGTACTGAGGTGGAGTTTTGTCACTTATGTAGCTGTGAACTGATACACGCATGGAATGGCTGCAAGTGAGACCACACATTCTCTATAATGTTGCAAGTTTCTACAGTATGATGCATATCAACCATAAATGGCCTACAGTTATGGTGCATTCATGTCATGTTGAAATTACTAGCCACACCCCAAACTTCACACTTCTGCACTATTCTACATTGTTTTGTAATGTAAGTAGTGCGAGTAGTATGTTGTAATGTAAGTAGTGCAACAAAAATAAGTGTACTCTGAGAAATCGGATGACGTACTTCTTCAACCATTAAAATTAAGCTTCATGCACTTAGCGCTAGTGGCTTGCTGTATGTGATAGAAGAGGCGGAGTTACCTTGCTGCATTGCTGGTCTGTCAAAGCAATTGTAAATAATGGAGAATGTAGAAACTAGCAAAACTTTAGTGACGACAGCACATTACAAATGCAAGTTGAATCCACCACACGCTTTGAATATGGACATTATTTGAGATAAGTCTTGAATTGAGGATGGCTAACACTCTAGCGGCAACACATCGCATGCATTTGAAACTTCCATCAACAGTTAAATGGAGAATCCGTCCAGTCTAGTAAAAAATAATTAAGTGTAATAGACAATATGATACTACAATTTTTTAATTCATACACTACATTGTTGAGTGCGTAGAGTATATTTTATGTCCATAGTGTATAGTGAGTCATTTGGGACACAGCTATTGTAATTCAGAGTTTCCATGTAGGAAATACCATGCTCATTTTTTGTTTGCAACTTGACCATTGTTACATTGACATCACATTAAAGCAACCAAAAAGGTAAGATATACCCTCACATATTCATTTTATATGTAATTTAATTATAACTGATGTTATCTTTTGCACCTTCTTCTAAAGTGTATTTTGCAAGAGAATACTGTACAAAGGTGAATTCATGTAGTTAAGTATTTTGCAATCATCAACATCAATGCTGCACATGGATCCATTTTAAAGTTATGGCCTTTGCAACAATAGCAATGAGTAATTTTTGAGTCAGAGTATGAAAACAGCCATGATTCTAATTGCCTGTTTTCTGGTAGAGTCTCATGAGGTAACCTCCTCGTGGTCGCTATAATGTGGTTTGCATGGTGAGTTGTGCGTGTAATGCACTCAACAAGCCACGTGATAAGATGGGTGGGTTGATGGTCTCAGAGATTTGTCCTCCACCACCCGGATTGAGGCGTGTCACTACGCCACCACGAGGACTTAGAGCACATTGGGAATTCAGGCATTATATATTGGGGAGAAAAAGGGAGAAGTAAAAAAAAAATTATGAAAAAAAAAAAAAAAAACGTGCTCACACACCAAGAAAAAACACTAAAATTATTTTAATAAAATAATAAATAATTTACAAAAATCCATTTAGAAAACTTTCCCCCATAATCAGTGCAGAAAATGCAACAAAAATAAATCAATAATTTATTGATTCTGTCTAGCCTGATGGTAAGTCATTTCATAATTATGGCGATTCCTATGAGACGTGGTATATTACTTTGCAGAAAAATTGTTTATTTTGTTAATTTTATTAATATAACTGTTGAATTGTTTATTGAATTGTCTTTATTACATTGTTGTTGCCATTGTTTATATAAAAGCCACAATCTGTTCTGTTTTGTGCCCTAAAATACCCCTCAAACTTGATAAAATCAATGTAACACACAGGCAGGTTTGGTTCTGTTAAAATGAACTCTGGTTGCTCTGTTAGTGCAGTTCATTTGAACAAGTGTGAACGCTATCACCCAAACCTTGGTGCGCACCAAACAAGCGGACCAAGACCGCCTGAAAAGTGGGTCTCAGTCTGCTTCCAAATGAACTCTGGTGCGATTCGATAGATATATGAACGCAACTTGAACCAAAGACATCTAACGGACCAAAAACAGGAAGTAATTTGCCTAATACTGACATCAAGCATACCTGCTTCTCATCATAGGAGCTATGTTGCCCATTATTTTTCGGTACAGGCGTCTGAGTTTTGGGAATTGTAACAATATTTATTTCCTCCAGCCAGATCTCATTAACTTACAGGACTGTCACAAAACATTTTGCAAAATGATATTACTTGGTTTATATAGGATCTCATAGGCCGAAGAATCGTTAATTTCCACGCTGCTTCCAAATGAACTCTGGTGCGGTTCGATTGATATATGAACGCAACTTGGACCAAAGACGTCTAAATGGACCAAAAACAGAAAGTAATTTGCCTAATACTGACCTCAAGCATACCTGCTTCTCAGCATAGGAGCTATGTTGCCCATTATTGTTCGGTAGAGGCATCGGAACCGCCGTCAGCGGTCCTTGGAGCATATCTTTGTTTGTGTGTGCAACGGAGGAATTCCTGGCACTGTTTTGACTACTTTACACATTTTATTAGCTCTTCGTTTGTTCTCAGCTGGTAAAAATACCACCATATATACATATATAAATATAATGAGCGCATTTCGTCCAGCAGCCAGCATTGTTTTGGATGTTCGGCAAGTTCCGTCAGAAATTATACATCATAAAAGCTGGCCAAGCAGGTTGTGATTTTTTTCCTGATGCCTTTGGTTTTGTATCGTTAGGTTCGGTGTTAAAAATGCCAGTGTGAATGCTAATCGAATACGGACTAAATGTATTATTTTCTTTTTTGGTACGGACCAAGAGGACCAAGAAAACCGAACTACAAGTGTGAACACACCCTCAGGGTGCTTTCATAATACTGCTTTTGGTATGCATCCGGGTCGAATGATGTCAAAGTTCGGTTTGTTTGGATAATGTGAATGCTGTTTTCCGAACTCGGGTGCACACTCGGGAATCACACCAGAGTCTGCTTGAAAAGGTGGTCTGGGGTGCAGTTCATGTGAACTCCAGTACAGTTCACTGCTGATATGAACACAATCGTACCAAACTGTGGATGTGAACTGCTTGTGATGATGTATAATTTACATCTTTGCAGGTCCGCGATCGCAATTATATGGTATAGTGCATTTCTCATACCTGTTTTTGTCCAGATACAGTGCCTTCAGAGAGCAGCTCACATTCTTCACATCTCTTGCAATGCATTCGCGTGCTTGCGGCAGAGAAACGCTAATATGCAATGCATCTGCGGGAAACAAACACAAGCGTTGTTCTGTGCATGGCAAATTTTCATGGTAATTCCAAAGAGACAAACTTTAATACTTCACTTAACACAGTGACGTCTTCTCGGGTTGTTACCTAGTTACAGTGGTAAACTGCTGCCGCTTGTGCTCACGTTGATGACGTAATCTGACCGTGGTTCGGACTCAAATAAAATTATGTGAACAGAGACCATTGCGGGTAGCGGGAGGGGGAGGAAACCAACTCTGGTTCGTCTAAGCAATCGAACCAAGTGTGAAAGCCCTCACAGTTAATAAACATTAATTCAAAATGTATGCATAATTATTAGAAAATAATAAAAAATGCAGCTATCATGCTTGACAAAGGACACTGCTTTTCCATGTTATGTCAACTGCCAAATTTCAGAGATTCTTATACAATACTTTGACATTAAGCTTCCATTTTTTAAATTGTTTTCTTTGGAAAAAAAAAAAAAAACTGAAAGCATCAATCTATTCCACAAGAATGAATGACCGAATGGTCATTTCCATCTATGTTTTTCAAACAGTGTTAGAGCATCCCAATGCTTTATCTGTCATATTAACTTGAGATTGGTTTATATGTATGCATGTATGTACATACAAATCAAGTGTTAACCAGAAAGTTTAAAGACTTTTCTAAATAAATAAATAAATTAATACACAAACATGGGTGAGTATAAAACTGTGAAATGCGCAAATGACAGGTTGAGTAAGACAGTAATATCGATACAACTCAGCACCTGTCTTTATTTATTTATTCATTCATTTATTTATTTATTCATTCACATCGCAGTGTCACCTTAAAGAGAGAAACTAAATTGGGGGGAAAATCAATTTGATAAACTGCTACTTGTTTTGTCTCCAAATTGTTTCAGTTTGGAAATCAATAAAAGAGCCATGGCCATTCATCACCACATGAGAGAAGTGGGAGGGTCTCATGAGATAATATAAATCTGAAATGTGTAAAAAAAAAAAAAAAAGCCATGTAGGGCTGGGGGTGGAGGGAAAGGGTGTGGGAGCAAGAAAAAGTAAAAGGGTTAGAAATAGCAAGCGGGGAGTGACTGTGAGGTGGGAGGGAGGGAGGGAGGCGAGTGAGCGAGAGAGAAGGTGGAAAATAGAAAGTGAGAGCTCCAGCGCTGATAGATGGATGGCAGTGAGCAGGTTTATCAGCCCCTGACAGACACAATAAAAAATAACCTTCGCAGTAAGGGCCCTGCTCAAATTAATATTGGGCAGCCAGGCGATGCCAGTGGACCACCATTAGGTGCCCATTGACAGCAACATTAAGACAGTGGGTAGATAAGTGGTTACTGATGACACATCGGCGACGGGACTGGCAGCATGTTAGTCACTTGACCTCTGGAAAACATTCGCAGCTGAGGCAAATGGGCCCTGAGCCCGCGTCATCCTTTTTTGACACTCTTGCCATCCTGGGTCCCAATCTCAGATTCCCCACTGATTAATTCTGTTCGGAAGTCTCAAGCTCCCATAGACTCATTATCCCATCATTTGTCACTGCCGTATTAAGCTCGATGCACACTTTTGGCTTCGATTTTGCCATTTGAGACAAGTTTTGGGAATTGTACAATATTTCCTTCATCCAGCCAGATCTCATTAACTTACAGGACTGTCACAAAAATTTTTGCAAAATGATATTAAATGGTTTATATAGGATCTCACAGGCCGAAGAATTGTTAATTTCCACGCTCAGAGGCCCCTGGAAATTTCTCAAAAGCCATAAACTAAGAGACTGAAAAAATGTCTCCTTAATGTCTGGCATGACCAGCTAAATGAGATAAGGATGACCATCTGTGTAACTTAATCATCTTGAGAAACAAGGGCAGATCTGTCCAAACACACACTTGGAAAAACCCCAAAACATTCCAAGAGAGAGTTAAAGAACCGTCATCCTAGAAACCCATGAAAAGCTAAAATACTCTATTCTGGACAATATCCAATTTGACACACTTAAAATGAGACATTTCCTGGGGAACACCTGACCCCGTCATATGCTAAAACTCACCCAAGACAAAAAGAGCTTAATGACATGAAGAACGCAGGCTTTCTTTGTAAGGATTACTTGGTATTATCGTTAGCAGAATAAACTAATGCTCATAACCTGAAAGGTACAAATAAATATTTCAAGTGCATACTAGTGTATCTCAGGACATTTCATCTTAATCTAGGAACTTTGTCACAAACACAAAACTTACTGTAATGTAATTTTACCCTGCACCTAATCTGTCAAAGTGCCTAGAATGTTCATTCAATGTTTAACCTGATCATAATACTGACAATTACACATAATGTGTAATGTATTATTCATGTTTAAAACTAACAAATTAATTAGTAGGAAGTTTTATCATGCATTATAATTGAATTATAACTGTTATTTAATAAGAATGTACAAGTGTTTGGTATGTAATTGATTGTCTCTTAAATTCCAGAATGATGGTGTGAAGTATTTTCGGTTATTTGCAGTTATAGTTATCTGCAGTATATTGTTAATTATCTTGAAGGGAGGTCACTCTTGACCATGTGACTCTGAAAAGTCACTTCTGATTGGCTCAGGACACATTTCGGGTACAGCCAATTTTAGCTCAAAACTTTCCTACAAGGAGGGGTCTACTCTCTTATTTGGCTCTCTTCTTGCTTCTTCCACTTCCTACGCGCTCTTGCCCTTGTTGCTTACAGCCTCTGTGCCATGTAGCATCCAAGGAAGCCTGGGACAGTAAGTCCTGAGGAAGCTTCTTACTCTCTGCTCTACGATTCACACACGTGACGGGAGTCGTGAATCTTCCTTGTGGAAGACCTCGCTTCAAAGCCCCGCCTCATTATCCATCGATGCAACAGACAACAACTATCCACGATCTTATCCAAGTCCAAGACATAGACGGAACAAACTTTCCACAAAGATCCCAAGAACCAAGCAACACAAGAAAGTACATCTCCAGACTTTTGCTGAAAGTGCTGGTATATTATTTAAATACTTTGGGTAATCTGATTGCAATTTGATTTATACTCAAAGAAATGGTTCTTAAGGCATTGTCTACAGACTTCATAAAGTCTTGTTTTTATTCAAGGATAATTTGACTGTGGTATATTTTGATAAATAATCTGGTCACTTGATTTTAAAAGATCTTTCTTCAAAGCTCATACCTTAAATATGTGTGTGATATTATTTTCAATAAGTCATGAGAATAAAATTACTCCAATAAGTGAATTAATCATAATTACTTTATTAAAGCTAATTCCTCACTATAGAATTTGTGAGTGGATACAACGAGACATTGTATTACGATTTTTGATTAATTATTTTATATCTTTCTTTAATGGTTTTCGAACATGACTAATTTCATTTTAAATTTCTCTATATAATAATGACGAAGAGTGCGGACAGTATAGTTTAATTCCAAACACACATACTGTCCCTATATTTATTACATGTATTACAGCAATTCTGAGATGAAATGTCCACTGTGTAGTGCTGAAAGCGAATTGCATTTTCTCCCAAACAGATGAAGTTTTTAAGTTTAATGCTCTATTGAGTTTTAAATCAACTAAACCTACCTCCCTACCCTAAACTTAACCGATTGTGTCATAAAAAACAATTGTGCAGGTCATTTTATGGTCCTGCTTTGACACTTTCAACTCACATGTTGAATCACACACTGATTAATCACCCTTGAACAAGTTGGTAAATGTAGTTCTTTATGTGAAGTGAACGTTAGAATGTCATATAAGATAGTGTTGTGTGACGAACAGGGTAAAAAGTAAGTGTTTATGAATTGATAATCTCTCGTTTTACTTGTGATTTTTGTGAATATAATTATTATCTATGTTAAAATAATTTTCCAGAAATGTAGGTATAGTAACACATATAGGTATAATAGCTGCAGTCTATTAATGTAGGTACAGTATAGTAACTAGTGTTGGAAACCCAGAACCGGTTCTTGTTTAAAACCGTTTCCATTGTTAAAAAAATACAAGAATCGTATGAGCTTAATGACTTTCATTAACAGTTCACTTGCATGCTATTTTCTGCCGATGAGGCTGGAACACTGTCCCGAAATACTCGGACAGTGTTTCCAGCAGAACATCTCAGCAGCAGCTCTGCCCTCTACAGCATAAAACACACAGCTCTACCAGTGGATTTACTTCCCAATTGAACAAATCTTGAGCTGGCTTTTTTGAATCTACAGCGCAAAACATATGTGCTTCTGCTACAGTTCGATTCCCGAAAGAATTATTCTAATGACCCGGCTCTTTTGAATCTACAGAGTAAAACGGACAGCAATTCCATTTATAGTCATGTATACAATAATCGTATACTGATATGTGAGTTTTGATGAATTAATTAATTAAATATCAAATATCCCATCACATTTCTTGTTGGTATAGATTTGATAATCTAAAATATAGTTAGGATCTATTACTGGATTGTAATTATGCTCTAAAAAGTCTGCAAACACATTTTACAAGAATTGTATTACATTTATTTCTAATTTGTTATATCTGCTCTTTAGAAACCTGATATTATCGAATTATGTGATAACAGACAGCAGAGGGTAGTAAATACAATAAAAATTTAATTTCTCATTTCCAAATAATGATAAAAAAGGTACTAAAAGAATTACTGGTATTGTTACTGGAACCGTTAAGGAACTGGAATTGTTAAGAGGAATCAGAGTCGGAATCAGAACCACAATCGTTAAATTCCTTACGATTCCCAGCCCTAACAGTAATGCCCCCTTTTGTTGAAATGTCAAAATATCAAAATAATGAGAAATTACATTGGCATAATGTAAATAGTCACAACTGCAAGTCACAATTATGCAAACACATCATGTGCAATATGCATTGCAAAAGAGAAATGACTAGTGTACAACTTGTATAGTGATCAGATGTATTTCTCAACATGGGAATGCTTAACATCTTTTTTATTTAAAGAAAAAAGTTATGTGGGTTTGTAAAACATGAAGTTGAGTAAATGATGACAGAATTTGAATTCTTGATATTTTTGTAAGTGGATCTTCTGGATTATTTCCTGTTAGAGAAGGCAAGGATGCTTTTATTCAAGGATAATTTGACTGTGGTATATTTTGATAAATAATCTGGTCACTTGATTTTAAAAGATCTTTCGTCAAAGCTCATACCTTAAATATGTGTGTGATATTATTTTCAATAAGTCATGAGAATAAAATTACTCCAATAAGTGAATTAACCATAATTCCCTTTTTAAAGCTAATTCTTGAAGCTGACATGAAGTTGAGTAAATGATGACAGAATTTGAATTCTTGATATTTTTGTAAGTGGATCTTCTGGATTATTTCCTGTTGGAGAAGGCAGGAATGTGGCTGCGATGGGAGGTGAACTTTAACCCCTGTGCTTCCCACATTGTGAGGGACTTCAGAAGACCTCTGGAATAAATTATGATTTGGCTTCTGCTCTGATGCGCTGGGCTCATTAATAAATCAATGTGTGACATCTGTTTCTTTAATTTCCGAAGGGTTTTTCAAGTGTTCAGCTGAATTACAGCTCATTGGGTTTTATTCACTGTACCCATCAGATATCTGTGGAAATTATTCAGTCTGACTCCAGCAGCAGTGTCTTTATGCCAAAAGTATTCCCAGATGAAACTGGCCAGTGAATGGAATTAGTTCCATTGAGATTCTATAAGGATTTATTACTTATAGAATCTCTCTATTACTCTAGGTAATAACAGTAGACTAGTAGTAAGGAATAGTTGGTATAATAGTATAAACAATGGGTTGTAAAAGACAGGCTTGTCATCCATCCCTGGCCATGGTATCCAGATACATTTCAGCAGATTTGCAGAAAGACTATAAATGAAAGTATCATCAAATCAACATGCAACACTTCGAAATTGCTTCTTTTCTCTGCAAAAAGATACCAAAGGCTTGTTTTTAAATAAATTTTGTAATGATTATTATAGTAGATTCTTAAGTGTTCTAATATATATATATATATATTAGTTAAAAATTGTACAAATACTAATACACAATAATAATAATAATAATAAGTCCACATGAAATGGCAATCAAAGCCCATTTTACAGTAAAATAGGATATTCAATGGGGAGTTTGATTTTATTCAATGAATCAGAATCAGAATGAGATTTATTGCCAAGTATGCTTACACATACAAGGAATTTGTGTTGGTGACAGAAGCTTCCAGTGCACAAATAATACAACAAGACAGAGATAATACAAAAATAGAATAAAAATAAAAACCTAATAGAAAATATAAGTTTATATAAAAATACTAGGGCTGTCAATCGATTAAAATTTGTAATCGAATTAATTAAATGAATCACTAATCTTTAATATAATTAATTAATCGTGATTAATCACATATACAAATATTTGCTGAGAAAGCCCTTCATATAACAATATCTCAATATATAATGATTATACATATTTATATCATTATATAATTACATAGTTATCTTTAAATATTTAAAAATTATATATATATATATATATATATATATATATATATATATATATATATCAGATAATTAAAATGCATTACATTCCTGTAGCAGAAGAGTTAATCATTGATAAGACAATACAAAAAGCGGCTTTAGAATACAATGTATTGTTTACTACCATATTATTGATCATAAGTCAATCATTGGCATACAGTTCACAGCAATCCATTTCACAAGTGAATTTGTCAATCAGTTGGAGATTTATTATGAGGGCTTGTTTAAGGACCCGTAAATTTACACCTACGTCAGACGTCTTGTGTCTGTTGCGTCATAAACATAAAATGTTTAGCTCACTGTGTCAAGTTAAATATAGTTTAATACTCAGTATTTAAACACATCTTGAGATCCTTTAGATCACATTTGCGCTCCTTCAAGTGTTTTGAATGCAAGAACGTAACGCATGTTTGTGTTGTTCAGCCTACTCAAGTGTTTTCTTCACATGTATAAACTGCACGTTGCTCATACAGCTGAAATTTCCCTTACTGCCCTCTGAAGTAAACAGGTGGTACTACAAGCTTGCATTTCTATTAGAACACTAACTGGGCGCGCTCATTTGTTAGATGCGCCGTCATCAAGACTGATTACAACTCCAGACTGAGAAAAGAGATACACTTGAGGAGCTAGCTCTTTTCCCAGTTGACCTGAAGCCCTAGCCGGCTGAGGAGCGTGAGCAACAGGTCACTGTGCACACACAACACATCCTGAGAGTGAGCTAGGATTAGCCAGTCTTTGAGATAGTTGAGGATGAGTTGAGGTGTTTAGCTGACCAGAAATATAGAGTTCTCCTAGCATAGGAGTTTCCATAACTTAAAAGTTGAAGGCAACCAGCTTCAAGACTTTTTTTGAGTTTAGCTAACTTTTTCTTACCTAGTCCAGAAATTAACTCTGTTTCACCTCCAATAAAGAAGTGCCAATCCCACTTGAGTGAAAGCCATTCAGAATGTTATTCAATAAAATCAAGACATTGGTACAAGAACCTAACAGCCACAACACAGTGACAATTCTTCAGAAAGTGGTTTCTTTGCTAAAACACAGAATTTTTTTAATCAAATCCACTCACTTCAGTCTCTATAAATCTAGAGCAAACAAAATTTAACAAAACAATGGGAAATAATTAAATATAAATAAAAAGGTGTAGTTTGGACTGTTTGAGATTAAAAAAAATTATGTTTTAAAAAAAATGTAAATGTGGGATCATAAAAATTGCATTTAGTTTTTTTAATACTGCCTGAAACTATTTGACATAACACATCCTCGCATATATTCCACATGATAAAATAGTAACTGAATTCACATACATGATCCTGTTAAGAAGTTTACATTACCTTGATTTCTAATATGGTGTGATGCTTTTTGATTTGCTGTTTGTGTAATAATTGTTCATGAATGAAGATGGCCACTTTTCTAAAGAGAAAACCCAACTAGAGATTTGAGTTCTTATATATAACAGTGGCTATATATGAGGTCCAGATTTGGTTACATTTTCATTGTTGATGGGTTTTTGAGCAGAGGGATCGCCAAACTGGATCGCACAACCTTAAAGCCCAGGGCCCCTCGCCCAGCCATACATCCCTGGCCATGGTATCCAGATACATTTCAGCAGATTTGCAGAAAGACTATAAATGAAAGTATCGTCAAATCAACATGCAACACTTCGAAATTGCTTCTCTTCTCTGCAAATGATACCAAAGACAATAACGAGAAGGAAAATTAGTACATCAAATGTAAGCAGAAAAAAATATGTGAGTCTACTAGCTATACATTTTGCAATACAGTATAATTTTCTAAATTTACAAAAAAAAAGATAATTCATCCTATAAGTTCTTTTCCTAACAATTTTTGTGACTATCACCAGCAAGAAGCAATGGCAGTGAATGGAAAAACACCCATGAAACAAAGTAAAACATCAGTAATTGCTTTTGATAAATGACAAGTCTTGGAATATACAGTATTTATACCAGCCTGAAGTCAGCACAGTGCCTAATTTGAAGTTTAATTACTGTTGGGTTTTTCTTATGTTGTCATACATTTAAAACTGTCTCTTTTGGAGTTAAGTTAAAATGTAATTTTGTTATAAGTTCATTTAAATTTATACAGTAGTCATTCGCACAGCAAGTTGATACTACAATGTTAACATTTTACTCTTGATGGCATGTGGCATCTGTGCTTCTTTTTTATATGTTGTTAATTGACTAACATTTGTATTGACATTAAATATGTACTTTTTTGACATAGTTCTTTTATGTTTGTTACAACGTTTTACAGTTTATGGAATAGCTTTATACAGTCTGGGTGTTACGAAATTAACATAGTTATGTACATATCCAATTAAAAAAATTTTAAATACTTAATAAAAAAAATATAATAATAAAAAGGAAAGTTTCAGCTACTTTTGCTGAAACAAAAAAGGGAGAGATTTTGGATGTCAGTCTTATTTAATGTACCTGATTTATGCCTAAAATTATTACTGGAGGCTCTATGAACCAAATTTGTTGCACCAGGTATGAGAAACATCCAGCATGTGCAGAGTATGGGACCAGGAAAAGGAAATATTATCCTAAATTAACACTAAACTTCCACAGACTCCATAATGAAGCATGTGAAACTATGAATTAGTAATAACTACTTTACCAATTCTAACAATATGAATTATTTTATGCACATTATCTATTAATAATTATTTTTATTTTTTTTCACTGCTTAGTCACTGCTTGTCAAATGGAGTAAAAAGGCTACATTTTAAACTGTATACTACTCAAAAGAACAAAATAAACATCCTCACCAGCTTCTCTACAGGACAACCATATCATTCATGGCAAATCATATACAAATATTACCAGACGTGTTCTCAGTAGATTGTCTGCTTTTTCTTTTAGAAACAAGGGAAGGCCACAAAGTGTTGTAGATTCCCAGTGTTCCAGGATATCAGTGATAAAGAACAAATAGGCAGCAGGAAAAATAAGCATGTATGAATTAATAAATGGCTAGAACTGTACACCATTTATAATATGCAGTTATGTTTGCTCAAACCTATCATACATTTAAAATTAGGAGGTAACTAATGTGGTTTTCTAAATTCAATGAATTACCCATTCGTCAAGTCTGTCCAAGAGTGTCTGGATGTCTTTGCTTATGGCTCTACTTCTTGCTCTATAGAGTTTGATCAGTTGTGGTGCAAGTGAGACCAAGGAACTAAGAAAGGTCCTTCTGAGATCAGCTCGAGTGACTTTAAAGATTTTGCACATATCTGTAAAGTATACATGCCATACATGGTTAATAAAAACAATTCCCTACATTTTAACTTGCGCTTAAAATAATAAATTAACTTGCCTGTTCTGGCATGAAGAGTCCTGGCCACATGACCGCACCAACAAGTGGTTCTTCTTCCACTATCTCTTTCCTCCAGATCATCTTTGACCTGACAAGTGTCATATTATGATTCCGCTTCTTAATTTCTTCTTCCAAAGCTTTCTGCTCTGTTTCAAGTGTCTCATTGGTCTGACCAGCTGGATTATCTGGTATAAAATTCACCTCTGATATTTGGGCTCTCTTTAAAGTGTTCTTGCTCTTCACTCCTTTTTTCTTCTGGTTTACCCCAACCTCTGTGCAGCCTGCTGATCTTACAGTTGTATGTACTGTAAGTGTGTTTATTTAATTGTTTTAACTTTGTTAAAGAGTGGTTTTCATTGCTAGATCTGTGCTGTTTGTTTACTGTTTTGAACTCGCATTGCTTAAACGTGTGTTGTGGTTGTGTGTGTGTGTGCTATATTTTTTTGACTTGTCCCATAGTATTCGCTGTAGATTTAGAGTTGGTTATCCAGTGTGTGTAAAACTATAATTTTTTTAGTGTCTGTAAACAGTGCTTCACTTGTTTTAGAGTATTATTATTAATTGCTAAAGTGCAGCATAATATATTTGCGTTGTACGGAAATCGCTTTTTTTTCCTGTGCTTAGCACTTTCGGTTGACCACGTGACTAGGTTTGATGTGCTAAGTAGCATTAAGGCGTGGCCAGCGCCAGGTAAGATATTTAAACCGTTAGATTCATAGTCATTCATGAGAAGCGATTTATCTACAGGAGTCTGCAGTTGTATGTAAGTGTGTTTATTTAATTGTTTTAATGTTGTTACAGAGTGGTATTCATTGCTAGATCTGTGCTGTTTGTTTACTTTTTTTTTACTTTTGTCATATAAACCTGTGTTGTGGTGGTGTATGTGTGCTATATTGTTTTGACTTGTCCCAGAGTATTCGCTGCTAGATTTAGAGTTGGTTATCCAGTGTATGTAAAACTACAGTTGTTTTAGTGTCTGTAAACAGTGCTTCACTTGTTTTAGAGTATTATTTATTGCTAAAGTGCAGCATAATTTATTTGCAGTGTACGAAAGACGCGTTTGTTCCCACCATGGCACCTTGCGTGACCCTTAGTTTCACTTGACCACATGACTAGCTTTGTTGTGCTAAGTAGTATTAAGGCGTGGCCTGATATTTTTTCCACTGAACGGGTCATTACTACCGTATACTGACGCTGAAGAGGCAGCGGAAGTGGTAGCCCTCATGTAAAGCCCTCCTTGTGTGAAGACCTTTTTGTATAAAGACCAGAGTCTTCCTGTGCGAGTCCACTGAGCAAGGACACAGACAAGGCGCTACTCACCATAGCACTTAAGTAACTTTTAATTTTATATCTTCCCTTATTTTCCTTCTACATACTAACATGTCTACTTTGCGAATAACACATGCCTTCAAGCACATCCCTGTTATCTTTTATAGACCGTTTACACAATATAGATGCAAGACCAAACGCAACCCACACAACCTACGGCCACTTTGCACTTCAGCACCTGCTCCACTCTCATTCTCAATGGGTCTCTGGAACTGTCAGTCTGCTGTGAACAAAGCCTTTGCCTCACAGTCCACCTTCAGCATCCTGGCAGGAGAAATTGATATGTCCAGAGGATACAGCAACACCTGCTGCTCTCTCCAACAACTTGTCCTTCTCTCACACCCCTCGACATACCGGTAGGTGTGAGGGAACAGGTTTGCTCATTCATAACAACTGGACTTTTTCACCACAGTCTTCACTATGTTACAATACATCTTTTGAATTCCATGCCATACACGTTGTTGTCATCTATCGCCCTCTAGTTCAGCTGACAAACTTTCTTGAGGAGTTGAATGTCCTGCTGTCCTCCTTGCCAGAGGACGATAGGCCACTTGTGGTTCTTGGTGATTTCAACATACACCAAGACAAGCCCCAGGCCACTGAACAGAATATTCTTCTGGCCTCATTTGACTTGGAAAGACTTCACACCACAGCAACTAACAGATCGGGCAACTAGCTGGACCTAATTTTTACACGTAACTGTACCACCTCAAATATTCTTGTTACACCTTTACATGTCTCTGATCACTAATTTGTTCAAATCAACATGACTCTCCCATTAACATTAAAACAGGCTCCACCTTTGGTTTCCTTTCGCTGTAAACTCCGTTCTCTTTCACCCTCTTGCCTTTCCACTGATGTCTCTACCTCTCTTCCCACAATAAATGTATTATCCATGCTTGATGTAAACACTGCCACAGACACACTATCTCTACGTTAACAACCTGTCTAGACAACATCTGTCTTCTCTCCTCTAGGCCATCACGTACTACATCACCCAGCCCCTGGCTCTCTGACGTCCTTTGTGAACATCGGACGGACCTCAGGGCAGCTGAGAGGAGATGGCGGAAATCTAAAGATCCAGCAGATCTAGGTAAGTATCAGCTTCTGCTTGCAACCTTCTCAGACAATGTTAAAGCTGCAATAATCTCATATTACCAAACAAAGATAAACAGAACCACAGACACTCGCAGCTTGTTTAGAGCATTCAACACACTTCTCTGCCCTCCCCCTCCACCACCTGACACATCACTGACAGCAGATATCTTCGCCACATTTTTAACTAATAAGGTTACAACCATCAGCAATGCATGAAACCCTCTGAAACACCTGTCTCCTGTATGCAAAGCATCTGTCTCTATATTCTCTCCTCTGACTGACACTGAGATCTCTAAACTCCTCCTCTGCAACCACCCCACCACTTGTTCCCTTGACCCAATTCCTTCTCACCTTCTCCAGGCCATCTCTCCGTCCATCTTACCTGGAGTCACACACATAATTAACATGTCTCTACTTACAGGCACTTTTCCCATTACATTTAAGCAGGCTCAAGTAACCCTGCTGCTGAAAAAGCCCGCACTTAACCCCACACAAATAGAACACTACAGACCAGTCTCTCTCATCCCATTCATGGCAAAACACTTGAAAGGGCAGTTTTAAATCAAATCTCTCACAGAACAAGCTGCTGGATGACAATCCGTCAGGCTTCAAAAGTGGACACACCACCGAGACTGCCCTGCTGTCTGTCACTGAGTCGCTGAGACAGGCGAAAGCTGAATCCAGATCGTCTGTCCTGATTCTGCAGGACCTTTCTGCAGCCATTGACACAGTCAACCATCAGATCCTACACTCCACCCTCTCTACTCTGGTCGGACCAACACATGCTTACCCTGGATCAATGGCCGAATCCTCAGCAGAGCCAGCAATACTGCCAGCAACTCGAGGCAGTTGATATGCCAATGCAGTCGAGGTCCTGTCCATGAGCCCAAGGCTGCATGCCCATTGCAAACGACATGCCTGGAAACTTGTTCTAGGGGAACCGCAGCCCAAACAAATGCAAGGTCTGTCCAAGGGCTGAATGTGTGGCGACAGATCGGCGTGATAGCCACACGATATGTACCACGGTGCCATGCCCATCTCGGGACTCGAGTTTGTAGCCAGTGCTGAAGCGATCTCATATGCATCAACCCAAGCGGCGTAACTGCCACTGGGATATGACGGACCTGAGAGGCAGCCTGGCAGGAGCTGCAGACAGGACTAAATTAAGGCATTTTTTTCCAAGTCTAATGCGGTCAATGAACACGCAGCAGTCTCTACTAACTTCATCGGCATTCGAAAGGCGGATTATAGATTAGTATTTCTAAATTTTAAGCAGAAAACATTACTACTTGGCTCTATGTTTGCCCTTCTCTGTCTGTCGGTACAACACTACTGGGTTACTCACCACAATGTGTGTGGCAACAAGCTTCAACCACCGGGTCATCTCAACGCACTGAGTCAGCTTACCTCATTTTCCGTTGTTTAAAGAAATGGAAAAGCAACAATACCAACGTCACAAGAAGTTCAACGTGTGAAAGATTGTCACAGCCTCAGCAAAATTTCCTGCTTTACCTGATGGCACAACCGTGGTGGGTCTCATCAGTAAGATCGACGAGTCAGCATACAGAGGAGGTGCAGTGGCTAACGGACTGGTGTAGAGCCAACAACCTGTCTCTGAATGTGGACAAAACAAAAGAGATGGTTGTTGGTTTAGGAGAGCACAGAGTGACCGCTCTCCACTGAACATTGACGGCTCCTCTGTGGAGATCATCAAGAGCACCAAATTCCTTGGTGTTCACCTGGCGGAGAACCTCACCAGCTCTATTACTAAGAATGCCCAGCAGCTGCATCACTGCCTGGTTTGGGACTTGCACCATTTCGGACCGCAAAGCCCTGCAGAGGATAGTGAGGACAGCTGAGAAGGTCACCAGGTCTCTCTTCCCTCCATCAAAAACATTTACAAAAAACACTGCATTCATAAAGCAACCAGCATTGTGGATGACCCCACACACCCCTCACACAAACTCTTCACCCTCCTGCCATCTGGCAAGAGGTACCAAAGCATTCGGGCCCTCACGGCCAGACTGTGTAACAGCTTCTTCCCCCAAGCCATCAGACTCCTCAATACTCAGAGACTGGACTGACACACACACACATGTATCCCGAGTTGCACTTTAATTATTGTCACTTCATACCTGGCTGCTACCTCAATAACTGCTATCTGCTAGAACACTATCTCATAGTATGTTATGTATACATTTGGCATTTTTAGAAACTGTCATCTTGTTGCACTACTGTGTACTGGTCGGCGCTACTGGTCCTGTTAATTTTTAGTAATTTATTGTACTGTCCCATACTTTTTGCTCACATTTGCACATGCATGTGCACTTTATATAGGTATGTTATTTAGTCTGTGTAGTACGACGGTGGTAGGTCTGATCACTGACAATGATGAAACAGCCTACTGAGAGGAGGTGCACACTCTGACGCGCTGGTGTCAGGAGCACAACCTCTCCCTCAACGTCAGTAAAACCAAGGAGCTTGTGGTGGACTTCAGGAGGAAAGACAGAGAACACAGCCCCATCACCATTAATGGAGCACCGGTGGAGAGAGTCAGCAGTTTCAAGTTCCTCGGTGTCCACATTACTGAGGAACTCACATGGTCCGTCCACACTGAGGCCGTTGTGAAGAAGGCTCACCAGCGCCTCTTCTTCCTGAGACGGCTGAGGAAGTTCGGAATGAACCACCACATCCTCACACGGTTCTACACCAGCACTGTAGAGAGCATCCTGACTGGCTGCATCACCGCCTGGTACGGCAATAGCACTGCCCACAACCGCAAAGACCTGCAAAGGGTGGTGCGAACTGCCAGAAACATCATCGGAGGTGAGCTTCCCTCCCTGCAGGATATATATAACAGACGGTGTGTGAAAAAAGCTCGGAGGATTATCAGAGACTCCAGCCATCCCGAGTTATGGTCTGCTCTCACTGCTTCCATCAGGCAGGCGGTATCGCAGCATCAGGACCCGCACCAGCCGACTACATGACAGCTTCTTCCCAAAAGCAATAAGACTTTTGAACACATGATCTCTCACGATCAACAATCAGCACTGCACTTTATTAATCTTCATTCTGTCAAATATATTCTCCCCAATTCAATTAGTATATATATATTTTTATATACCCTTATCTAGTGTATGTGTATTCTACATTGTGTGTTTTGTGTACATTTGATATGTAAATTGTTGTGTAAATATGTTGTTTATTGTAAAGTGGTTTATGTCTCGTCACTGTCATGACTGCAATGTTGCTCGGAACTGCACACAAGAATTTCACCTGCTGTTGCACTCGTGTACACAGTAGTGTGACAATAAAGTGATTTGATTTGATTTGATTAGTCTCATGTGGTTCTGTGTTTGTCCTATGTTGTTTTATGTAGCACCATGGTACTGGAGGAACGTTGTCTCGTTTCACTGTGTACTGTACCAACTGTATATGGTTGAACGACAATAAAAACCACTTGACTTGACTTGACTTGATGGTGACGCTCCTCCTTGCTGGGGATATCCAACTCAATCCAGGTCCGGGCACTTTGTGCATTGGAGATATTTGATGTACTTCATCGGGACCAAGTGTTACACTTGGAGTTGCTTTGCAATCATCAGTGGATATCAGTGATCAAGCCAAGACTGACTACAATTGAGATAATTTGCCTGTGTGTGTTAGTGAGCTGCCTGGAGTACCGTTGCTGAGTGACTGTTGTCTCCAAGTACTGGTTGTGGAGAAGCACTGCAAACTGCATTTTTTTTCAAACAGTGAACGTTCTAAAGTGATTTGGGATCAAGGTGCTAAATCAAAGAGGATGTTGTGAGGACATTTAAATATTCGAAGTGCGACATCAAAACATGAACAACTTGAAAAACTACTTATGGACTCAAACCTGGATTTTCTGTGTTTATCTGAAACATGGTTGACCAAATAATTTCCTAGCTCTGCACTTGCAATGACTGGGTACAATCATTTCAGGCAAGACAGGACAAATGGCAGGGGTGGTGGGCTTCTTATTTATGTGAAAGTTCATCTTAAAAGCAAGAAATGTAATTGCTGTAGCTATTACCTTATCTTTGCAAATTTCCTTCATTGTTGTGGGAGTTTATAGACCCCCTCATCTGATATTTCAATTTATGATAATTTTAGAAATTTGCTTAAAGATGTTGACACAAGTAAAGAGTACATTGTTCTTGGCAATTTTTACCTTAATTGGTCTGATAGAAAGACAAGAAGGGCACTGAAAGAAATAACTCAATTATATGATTTCACTCAATTAGTTGAGTGTCCAACATTAATTACTGCTACTTCACAAACTTTAATAGACCTAATTTTTATTAATAAATCAGACAGAATTATAAAAAACTTTTAACCTTTTGACAGATCTATCAGATCACAATATGACACTTATCTCTAGAAAATTAACTAAAAATAGGTAGTTTATCATACTAATAAGCAGAAATACTTGTATAGAATACCAAAAAATCATGAGTGAGTTTGAAGAAGAGCTCAGACAAACTGACTGGGCACCACTCTCATTTATTGATAATTTAGAAATTGCACATCAAGCTCTTATATATATATATATATATATATATATATATATATATATATATAAAATAAACAGTATAAAGAGTAAATATGTAAAACAAGTTGGAAACGGTCATAGAAAGAACAATCTACCTTGGATGAATGACCAGATATGGATTCTTATGAAAAAGCGAGATTTTGCTTTAAAATCAGCTCTAAAATCTGGACTACGACTGGATCGTCTTGATTTTAATAACCTACGAAATAAGGTAGTTAAGACATTAAGGCAAGCCACGGCACAATTTTTTTATTAATGTTTTAAATTATGCCAAAGGTAATATTAAAATATTATGGCAAACCATTAATCAATTGACTAAGAAAGATTTCACATTAGGTAATAGATGCCTGGAATTAAATTTTTTAGGAAGAATAACTGATAAATCAGGTGAAAATGCAGACATATTTAATAACAATTTTGTTGACTCAGTTCAAAGTCTGTCTGATAACTTCAGAATGAGAATTAAACAAATGAATCTCCCCAACCTGGCACAACTTGAATTTCAATTAACAACAGTTACTGAGAATACAATTTATAACATCATAAGATCCTTCAAAAAATCTAATGCCAAAGACATTGATGGTTTAGACTGTAGATTCTTCAAAAATAATAAACATATATTTTTAGGTCCTATCAACCATTTTGTAAATCTCTCAATTAAACAATGTGTATTTCCAAATTGCTGGAAAACAGGGGTAATCACCTGAGTTTTCAAGGACGGTGAACAAACCAATGTTTTCAACTATATGTCTATCTCAATCCTATTAGTAGTTTCTAAGATAGTAGAAAAGACAGTAACAGATCAACTTACTAACTATCTTAGTATACAAACTAATTAAATGTTTCCCATGCAATTCAGGTTTCGTAAACATCATTCAAAGGAATCTGTTTGTTATATTATTGAGCAAGTAAGGTTAAAATTAGATTGGGGTGGAGTTGTAGGTGCCGTGTTCCTTGATCTACGTAAGCCATTTGACACACTGAACCATACATAATATACTTTTATCTAAACTGTCACTTTTTAATCTGTCAGCTGATACAATAAAATGGATTGAATTGTATTTAACTGTGAGAAATCAGTGCACTTGGGTAGGAACGTATATATCCACCTTAAGAGATTGTTCAACTGGTGTCCCTCAGGGGCTTACACTTGGACCCCTACTCTTCAGTTTATACTTGAACGACCTTCCACATGTCTGTCCGGATGTAAAAATTAAAATGTGTGCAGACGATATTGTGATTTATGTACATGCCAAAACTAGTGAACAGGTGGCGCTCAAGCTATCATCTGCAATGACAACATTTTTTGATTGCTTACACAGTGCTGTCTGCTTTAAATGTTCAGAAAACAGCATGTATGTTTTTTACTAAGAAAAAAAAGACAAAACACAATATTTTAGTTAATAGTGAAAAATTACAAATTGTATCAGATTTTAAATACCTTGGATTTATTTTAGACTCACATTTGACAATTGAAAAGCATATAAAAAATGGTTAGTGTAGTTACATTTAACATAAGACATTTTTAATTTATGTGGAATCAACTTTCAATAAATGCTGCTAAAGTATTTTGACATTCAATGATTTTTTTCTCATTTCTCTTACTGTTTCACATCGTGGTCACAATCAGGAATTTAATCAATTTAATATTTGGTGTCTAATGTACAAAATTATTTATAACCTTGCTCCAACACCTTTGAAAGAATCTGTGTCATTGCGCTTGGAAAACACAAGACAAACTAGATCCTCCTTAAGAGGAGATTGTGAAGTGCAATATAGAGCCTCAGTCTTTGGTCGTTCATCTTTCTCAATAAGAGCAGTCAATATTTGTAATATGTTACCAACTAACATAAGACAATGTCCCACAATTCAAGTTAAACCTGTAAATATGGCTAAAGACAAGCTAAATTTGTGAACATTGAATACTTTGTAATCTGGTAATCTGTAATCATAATCTTGAGCATTTTTTATATAGTATCTTATGTATTTAATAATTTAATGTTAATTATTATTGTTATTAGTACTGTATTTTTACTTTGGGTGTAATGTTTTTGTCTGCTGTTTAATGAATACTGTTTTAACAATGCTTTTGTAATTAATTTTTTCTGCCCAGGGACTACAGATGAAATTTAGCTCTGTAGCTATTTCTGGGGTAGTCTTTGACTGTCTACTGTCCCTGTTAAATAAACTTCTAAATAAAAACAAAATATGCCCCAGGAGCCTCTGAACTTGTTTCAGTGGGACCACTGTTCTTCCCCTGAATGACTTCAGGCATGCCTCTGCAACTTTAGTAAAGATTTGAGGCTACAGGGACAGACCGAATGGGAGTAGGCCCTTGAAGGCAAACCAAGGAATGGTCTATGTCGAGGCAAAATCAAGACATCCTTCAGCTCTACTGCCACGAACCAATCTTTATGCTGGATGCATGACAGAATGAGCTTCTGAGTCAGCAGAATTGCAGGGCCCAATTCAAAGCTTGCAAGTCCAAGATTGGCCGCAACCCACTGCCTTTCTTCAATACGATGAAGAAGGGGCTGTAGAACCCCTTCTTTATCTCAGCTGGAGGGACAGGCTCTATCACGTCCTTCTATAGAAGGGTGTCCTGGATCAGGAAATTTCAGGAAATTTAGTCTTTAAGACAACACAATTTCAATATTGTCATGATTTTCAATAAAGAAAAAACCTCTTCAGAGCAACAATGAATGAAGTCAAAGGGTAGTGATAATTCAGATCTCCAGGCTCAAGCATTGTAAATGCTGTTGTTTCAACAATCTCGTAACACCTGTAGTGTTCAATATACCAAGTGGACAGCTACTGGCAAAGAAAACACTTGGAGTCCACAAGAATGTGCATTATTCTGTGAAACTCTGGCAAACCACTGCACTCCCTGGCTGATAAAACCATGCCTTCCTTGTAGTGGATCACTTGAAATTTCACACTTGAAGCTAGAGATACCATCTCTCTATGTGGATAGATTATTTTTTTTTTTTGTACTTTAACCAAAGAACTGGTTTTATCAACTTTGAGGTTCTCAACGTGCAACGGTGGTGAGAAACATTGCCCATTTTAGTAGTAGGCCATAGTGAGCTGGTGTTTTGTGGCCAAGGTAACAAGAATATTCTTGAAATTGTGAAAGTTGTGTACAACCTTTTTTCAAAGCTGTGCTTGGCCTCAAATCTCATGGTCCATAGGTTTGATGATGGCCCAAAGCAATTATTATATCAACTCCTTCAAACAAACGCACAACTCAACTGGGACAATTTCCTCCAAAAAATCTTGCAGGATATCAGACGGAAAGCCTGTGATTGTATGAAAGAATGACAATTTCTTACTGAGAAAGCATTCATGTTCAATGCCATGAAGACTTGTCCTGCCATCGCTATTCTAAAGCTCATTACAATGAGATTGTGTTATTTGCTAGTTCTCAATTCAAAATGACTCTAATCTTTAGTCTGTATCTCCTGTTTGACAGTGAAGCAAAACCAACAAAAGTTTTCAACACAAAAGCTTTTTTGAAAGCCAGCTAGTCCATGTGCTCCAAGAGTATCAGCACATACACAAAAAAAGTGTTTCAACTGGTCAACAAGTGCTTTGATGTGTATACCATCCTGTTCAAGAGTCCTTAAATCCTTTTCAAAGGATCAAGGAATTTGTCATAGCCAAATTGTTTCATGTCATCAGTTTTCCCTAAAAGAGCTAGCTGAATTGTGGAAAGACTTGAGCGGAACTGGGCTGGCAAGTTAAGTACTACCCAATACACAGCAGTTATTTTGTAGATCTTTCTAGAAGTTTGCAACAGATTGCAAATTTTGAAGTCACCAATATAGGCACCCAAATATATGCTGTTTTGCTTTGTTAAAAGTCTGTTTGTTTTTAAATACTGTCATCACAAAAAGACCTGTATTGCCCAGCAAAAGTGTCCTCATCAAAAACAAGTTGTTCAAACACATCTCTGTTCAGCAAACCCTCTAGACTTCAAGGTACTGGGACCTACACAAAAGTGTTCTTGTGTGCTCTGTCATAAAAATATTCAACTGGATCAATGACAGTAAAGTTCTCTTTTAAGTATGCATTTTTTCTGTATTTAGTTGAAAGACTCTCTCTCTGAGGTGCTTGTGAGCAGAGTAGGGATGTGCATCTCCATAACTGAGATGCGATACACATCTCGATGCATAGCCAATGATACGATACATTAAAGATACATATGAAGCAGCTACCAATGTGATGCGATACGATTCACACCTATTACGATGCAGTGCGATCCAATTTCGATTTGATTCAACACAATGCGATTCAGTGCAATACGATGCAATGGGAAGTTCAATATGGTAGGCTACAGATAGTTTGCTTTTATTTCTTTGGTTCAGACAGACAGCAAACCATAAATTAACTTAAGTGCCTTTTGACTTCTAATGCATGGACCTTTCACAAAAAGGCCTTTGTAGTGCAAAAAAAAAAAAATAAAAAAATGAAATAAAACCTGATGTTTTTTCTGTTCTGTATACAGATACACTTTTAACAGTGAAACAATTTAAGGATGCTCAGGGTTAAACAATGAAGAAATTTTCCATAACTTGCTAACAGACTAATGTGCTTCCATGTCAGCGCTTCAAGTGCGTTGTTAAATTAGTCATACTGCCTGTATATTTTATAGCGGCATGACATATTTTACAAACTGCATGGTTTTATCAAAATCTCATCTCTCTTATAAAACCCAAAGTGTTTCCAAACATTGGATTTGTAATTATTTGGTGGACTATGCAGCTCTGCCTCTGCCAAGTTAATTCTATATGTCAGGGGTGCCTACATGGAATTCATCTTCTAATTATTTAAAAAAAAGTATAATAATGTTCAATGATGATATCATTCAGTTTTAACACTAAACCCAAAACACCTAGAGCACAATAGATTACAATAGCCAGGGCATTTAGCTTATTCTGATGACTTGCACTGAATGGAATCAGAATAGTCCGGGCAGTAGCTGCTGGTAGCTAGTCTCAAACACTGCTAGCTTTTTCGCGCTCTGTGCTCAGAAGCCCTTGGAAGCCACAAACCTAGTTGTCATGGCAACTGAATAAATAAAACTATAAGAAGGAAAGACATTTAATGAAAGCACATTTAAATTCTGTGCGATCTACCGGCATTGCCTATGCGATCGGCTGGTAGATTGCGATCGGCTGGTAGATTGCGATCGACGTATTGGGCACCCCTGTTCAATGTGACTCTCAGGACATGCCTCGGTCTCCGTAGTGTTGTGATACGTCATGTTCATGTAGCAGCAGTGGAGATGAGAGAATGCGCTGGAGAAACAGTTTAGAAAGGAGAAATCAAAATATTGATTTGACCTATAAAATATTGGTCACAAATTATTGGTCACTTTCCAAATAATAAAAGTATAGCGCATCAACTAATAATTATATATAAATAAATAGTTTTTTAACCATGCAGATATGTTAGAAACGATGCATCGCAATACAAATGCCATCTTGTATCCAATGCACACTTTTTTTAAATCGATCTATCGCATCGTTAACTTTTATGCAGATATGAATCAGTGAATCTTACCATCCCTAGAGCAGAGGATTTAAATTGAAAATGGCATGTGATATCTCATCAGCAACTAAATCAACAATGAACCCCGTCATACTTCCTCAGAATGTTTTTGATTGATTGCTTTGCACCACACTGAGAGAATGAAACAATGTTACTTTTTATTTGTTGCATTGCAGTTTTTGAAATATGCAGAACAGTTCTCATACGTAGAAACAATCATGCCAGTTTCTGTGTTTGATAATCAACTGATTCTGAGTCTGTTGCTTCATCATGACAAGATACAGAACTGCTTTCCCCTTCATCAGGGTTTGTATCATATTCAAGAGAATTGCTTTCACCAATAACTAACTGTACAGTTTGTGGCTCACTGTCTTCTGGTTCTGTAATTTGAAGAACAATTGATGCTCTAAAGTCTTTAATGGAAAAGCTGAGATGCTTTCGACTTATGTGACCGCTAAATGATGAAATCAGATTTGTTTTGAAATCACACTGGGCAAAAGGGCACCTCACAATTTCATGATTTTTTTAATGGCTCCTAAAATGGTTAAAGTAATTAGGTGTTTTACAGTTTTCCTTGAAGTCACACAAGTCACAACTAAATATTAAGTGACTATCATGTGATAAGCATTATGTGATCTGTAAAGGTAAGACTTCAACACACCAGTGGTTTTAAAGGAGCAATTGCATTTAGTGTAGAGGCAGGGTAACTGGCTGCTCTTCACTTGTTAGTGTCACAATCTGTAATGCTTGAAAAGGACCTCTAGAGTAGGGGGTTCAAATTTGCAGAACTTGCACTGCATCACCTGCATTAGGAAAAAAAAATACAAATAAAGTGTATGATTAAACTTTTAGTGTATTTCATTGCAATGCATTGAAAGTATATTTAACTGTGAAAAATCAATAATATTTTTGTTATGGAAAACATCCATTAATATGTAGATTCCCAGTTGTTTGTAAGTAAGATGATCTTTTGTTGAAATATTTCAAGGACTACAGTGTCAGGCTACTAAATTGTTATATTTAAAGGTCATAAAACTAATATTGATTAATATTGCATGAATCTAATGAATATTTTAAGCTGTAAATAAAGTTCTTAAACAGTATGCTTTAATCTTGAACAAATCATACAGATAGAAGCCGTATGCTGTACACGTGGTATTACTTTTAGCAAACCAGCAAATATTAAGCATAACAAGATTTCAGTATTACCTTACCATAAGCAGTTCACAGATTTAATGGTTGACAAAATAAAAGAATACAATTACAGGCTCCTAAAACTCTGTATGAAAAGGTCATACAACTACATTTTTTCTATGAATCACAAACCGTAGTAATAGTTCTTAAATGGTATGCTTAAATCTTTAAAATATATATATATATATATATATATAAATAGAAGCCGTATACAGTGCACATGGCATGACATTTAGCAAGCTAGACACAAATCTTAAGTGTAACAAGACATTTGAATTATCTTACCAAAAGCAGTTTATAGATTAAATTTTGAAGAAAATAAAACTACAGGCTCAGCACACTCTCACAGTGAAATCTCCAGGTGAAATATCAGTATTCGTATGACTTTACTAAATTTAGCTAATTCATATGATATCATGCAACAGCACTCATTTAAATCCCTACGACTTTCGCCTACAACCAATGACGTCGCTGGACATCGTTTCCATCTAATATGCGACAATCACTTGCTTCATACGAGGTGCAATATGGAACCATTTTTATGTAATATTTTTTTTGCCAATGTGTGAACGGCTTGTAACGCAACTTAAAAAATTTGTCCTCCCCGGACTTCCTAGGTTGCCTATTAAAGCCTGTAGATTGATTTTCATGCGAAGGGAGCGGGTCGGGTTTACCAGGAAAATCCAAAGGATATGACGTTTATGTGCGCTCAGAGAGCCTTGCCTCAGTGCTTCTCTTCCACTATTCAACAGCGACAACTGTCTGCAACACTAGGTAACGTTATATTAGAGATGGAATTCAGCAAAAGCCCGGCTCCCAGCACAACATTGACTCCTACACAAACATTTATCTACTGAATCCCTTCTGGCTAAGCGGGAACGTGACCACGGTCGAGCAAAAACTAGAGTGAACATCGGCAGTGCATTTGAAGGACCTCCGTTCGGTTTTGCGGATCAAAACCAACCCTGAATTGGCGTTCTTCTTATTGGACAGGTAAGCTTACATAACTGCAAAGCATATGATATATAGTGCCATAAGGATTGATCTATGTAATTTTAGCTAACTTGATCTTGCCTGCACAGTAACGGTCATAATCAATGTTAATCTGTAATTATTCAGCAAGATAAACTACAATAACACATGAAAAGAATGATAGACAATGTTCAAGATAATACAAAAAGAGCCATTGTGTAGTACTTACCTGGTTTGAACTTTTAATTTTGAAAGCAGACAGCAGTACCAGACAGCAGCACCACTAGTTGTTGAATAGTTGTTTGATCTCATTTAACGTAACATGAGATCACATTAAACTCTGATGACATGCGAGAGCAGCACTGCAGCTCACACCTGACTTAGGAGAGGAAGAATTACACAGCTCACAGTCCAGATGCAGCTTCAGGTGATGGCAAAGTATGTGGGAATTAAAAGGCAAAAATACAAAGTAATTAAATACAGAAGCATACTCATTGTGGAATAAATGGAGCTGCCGATCCGCTGAAGCAAAACTTGAATGTCGAGCATCTTTAAAGGAAATCCTGATGTTACATCTTAAATGCAGTTATATTTAATGCGTTATAGCTTTATTAAAGTTCAAATAATACAGAAGCAGATCATGTAAATAACTACAAACTCCGAAATTGGCATTTTTTCGTGTGGTCAGCGCCTCTTCTATGAGTCGTGCGAATGTTCCGATCTGAGGGGAAAGATCTGGCTTATGCACACTCTGTCGTGGGGATGCTTGTCTCTCAAGTGCACACGCTTGCTCAGCTAGATTCTAATGTATTGGATTGCGATTTATTGAATCAGAATATATGTCACTGTGCATTTCTTATCGTGAAGAAAATTGGCAATATGCAGCTTTATTAATAAGAGCTTTATTTTTTGTGAGTAAAAGATGGATTGAAGTGAACAGAAAGGTTAAAGAGTCTTCACCCCATTATACACTGCAACAAAATATGTTTGTGATTCTTTTTTTTTGGCTTGTTTTTCAATATAAATATCTAAAATGCCTTTAAAACAATGTACATTTACTTTAGCAGCTATACTGCAGAATACAAAAGATACATTCACCTGAGAAGCAGCATATATGATATTTATACTTGCTTTTAGAGAATAGATCTTGAATATAAGTATATTTAGTCTTTACTGCACTCGCTGAAGTATAACCAAGTGAAAAAATACACTTATATTTAAGATACATTCTCTTCAAGCAAGTCTAAATATCTTATATGTTGCTTCTCAATTAAATGCTTCTTGTTTTAAAGATTTTAGACATTTTTAAATGGAAAACAAGACAAAAACACTTGATACCAGTAGGATTTTTTGCCTATTTCCCCCCTTTAATTCAGTGAATGTAATTTTGATTTATTTTTCCCTCTTTATTGTTAGTAAGCATGTTTAATACACAACCGTTTAAGTCAGGTGCAGAATAATTGGTTAAGATCTAATGGCCAAATAGTTGAATAATCGTTCTAATAATCATTAGATTAACCAATAATCAAAATAATTGTTAGTTGCAGACCTAGTACATATATGAAGTAACACAGATATTATATGAGTAAAATTAATAATGAACATGACAAGATGGTAACTGATGCCTGTTTGAGGTAAATTAATTACATTAATTGAGCGCACCACACTGGAGTTCCCAAAATGGTGGACAATCACCTAATTTTACATATTTTCACAAATCAGAGAATTTACACTCATGACAACACAACCATATATGTATTATGCAACTTGATGTATTTTGTGTATTTTGTCCACAGTCATACCTGTTAAAACAGGATAGAATGAAGAGACAGGAGAAACAGGTCTGCGCTGCACATAATCCCCAGCAGTTAAGAGGTGCGCAGACAGTATCGCTATTTTTCACCCGCACCCAAACTCCTCTTTTGATGCCACAGTCTGCTTTCAAAATACAAGTCCTATTCTCATCCAACATAAAAATACGGTTTCAATTCAGTCAATAGTCCACATGAAATAACACAGAAATAAAGAATAACATTTTCTGTTGGGATATATCTATTGAACATAACAAACATTATCAAAATGTGTACATACTTTTAGTGTGCCACAAAAACATACCAAAGTCATCACAAAATATATAATATAATGAGTTCCACACGTGGCAACGCTGGAGCACAAAGCGGGAGAGCTCGATCTAAAGATTAAATTTGATGTTGTTAGTTCTCTCAGCTTTAAATATTAAGCTGGTCATATTATCCACTTTATTATTGGTAAATAGTTATGTAAACCTAAAAAATACAGTTTGCCTTACAATACGCAAGTTGGGCTTTTTACAGCGCATCACCTCTACTCTGTGACAAAAAGCTTGTATGCCAAGCCTTCTTAACTCTACCCAACTATTTTTTCATTTATATTTTTTTTTTTGTTCAAAATAATTTCTTTATTTGTGAGTTTGAGAATGGAATATGGAGGAGGAGACTGTTTTTCAAGCACATAGCTGCGATTAGTTGAACACAACAGACAAGTAACTGTTTTGTATTCACAGTTGCGACACTTTTCTGCAATTCATTTTAGCACAAAAGCCTATGTCGTGTTCACTAACCACTCGCAATCTGCGAGTGTAGATTGAGGAAGATGGCGGTGCCTCGCAGGCAGGCAGATGCTGCAGGAGCACACATAAACAGCCTTGACAAGCTTCTAAACAATGGTTTGCACTTCAAACAAATACGCAAAACTAATGCAGTACAATGGCAGACTGTCACCGATATTTTTCAAACAGTGTTTGTCTTAAGCTATGTGTTTGCGATACTCCTACACTCCTCGGACGCACTGGAATTGAGCTCCGCTCCAACCCGGTCTGCCTCCACAGGTGAAATTTACAGCCGAGCAGCATGCCATGGGAGATGGCAGCAATCGCGAGGAGACGAAGGCAATAGTTGGAGTACTTTGTCCATGGGGAGTGCTTCTAGCTTGACGCGTTCCACCTCACTGAATGCATTGAACCCTCTCTCCGCTCCAACTGTATATGTGGCCGCATCTCCCCTGGCGTCACAAGGATATTTGTGTCCACGGACACCTGATAGTGGTGAGTACCAAACTTTGGCTGTGCCACCTTTACTGGGGAATATTAATCAATCTATGAGCCCTGTAAAACAAAGTGCCCCTAGACAAAAACAAAAGGGCTTAAATCCAGCAGCAAGGAAACACCACAGAATGAACTTTTTTCAAACTCTCAGTCATTCAAAAATTCCTTGGGATCCAAGCTTCAAACCTAAGGGATTATTAGCCGGACATTTAAACATCTGCAGCATCGTCTCAAAGAGTAATCAACTGGAACATCTACTGTCTTACTCTAACTTGGATTTTCTCGGCATCTCCGAAACATGGCTAAACAAATTCTGGTAAAACAAATGGCTGTTTTTAATTTTTCTGGGTATAACGTGTTTAGGAGGGACAGAGACAAGTGTAGAGGGGGAGGATTATTAATCTATGTTAAAGAGACAATTAAATGCAGTCTCATAGAATGGTCACATGAAATCGACCTGGAATGTATTGGACTGAATGTTTCATTATCCCCACAAATGTTCTTTATTGTTATTTGTCTGTATTGACCACCATCATCTAACAGTTTGTTTTATGAGCAGCTGCACAGTATTCTTAAAGAATACGATGGCAAAAAGAGGTTATACTTATGGTTGATTTTAACATAAACTGAGATAATAAATCTTATAGAAAAAAACTTCAGGAGATAACAGACCAGTTTAGCCTTACTCAGCTGGTGCAAGGACCAACTAGAGTAACCAGTTCATCCCAGACACAAATTGACCTGATGTTCACAAACAGACCTGAAAGAATAACAAAATCCCATAACTTGATAACTGGTTTGTCTGATCACAATATTACACTATTGGTTTTGGAAACTCACCAGAAAACAATTAAAAAACACCATCAAAACAAAACAATGCCACTAGAGAATTCCAAAATATTTAAGAAAAAACTTTGAAACTGCCCTAAAACAAATCGATTGGTCCAACCTTCTATCCAGCGAAGATGATAGAAGCTGACCAGCAGCTGACCACTCATCTGAATACAAACCACTGCCCTCTGCATCCGATGCAATTTGGATTCCGTTCTAATCACTCTACTGAAACAGCCAACTGCTATTTTCTTGAAAATGTGAAATCAAAATTGAATGAAGGTGGTGAAATTGGAGCAGTTTTTTGGGATTTAAAAAAGGCCTTTGACACAGTAAACCACGAGGTACTCCTATCAAAGCTATTCTTTTTTAATTTCTCAGCTGATGCAACTAAATGGATGAACTCATATTTAATAAACAGGAAGCAAAGTGTACGTATTGGTAATACTCAATCTACATACCTAAACTGTAATATTGGTGTCCCCCAAGGGTCAATACTGGGCCATATTTTGTTTAGCTTGTACATTAATGACCTGCCCTTAGCCTGACCATCTGTCAACATTCAATTGTATGTTAATGATACTGTTCTTTATGTACATACTAAAAACAAACAACAAGCTACAAATGAACTAACGGCAGCCAAGGCCCACGTATCAGACTGGCTAAATAACTCATGTTTACACTTGAATGTAAACAAAACTGTTTGTATGTATTTCTCATGGAAACCTTCTGAGTCTCCTCAACCTGATGTTCTTGTTAATGGAGAAAGAATCACAGTAGTGTCTGATTTCAAATACCTTGGAATCAAAGCTGACATTCAAAAAGCAGGTTAAAAAAAATCACCAACACCATCAAATTCAATTTGGCTAATTTTAGACACATCAGACCATATTTAACAACAGAGGCAGCCAACCTCTTTATGAATGCTATGATCTTTTCCCAAATAATATATTGTTTTACAAGATGGTCTCAAACAAATGTTACAACTCAGAAACCAATTGAGTCCCTGTACAAACAGACAATAAAGATTCTTGATAGAAAGACTAATAGCTTACACCATTGTCATATAATAAAAAAAATGTAATCTATTCAATTTTGCAGATGCATGCCACATCTTTAAAGTGTTACATGGGCTTGCCCCTCCCCCGTTGAGCCAGTTCATAAAGCAGAAGGACAGCAGCGGTAGGGTAACAAGGGCAGTTACCAGAGGGGACTGTGTTGTACAGTACTCTCAATTAGTAAGTCAGCATTCTCAATTAGGGCTATCCGTTACTGGAACAGTTTACCTACTGAACTGAGAGAAGGGACTAATTACCTAACGTTTAAATATAAACTTAAGATATGGCTTAAGGCAAACCAGACTTGTAACCACCAGTAATCTAACTAAACAGCACTTTACATAATCTTAATGTTTTTTATATATATATATATATATATATATATATATATATATATATATATATATATATCTGTCACTCTTGTAATGTATTTATGCATTTGGTATTGTATTTCTCTTGCAGTACTTGCTGAAGCACTGTACTGAAGATAGTTGACATGGATTTGTTCTAACCTTCCCAGGGACTACAGATGAAAATTAGCTTATTATCTAACTCTGGTACATTTACATTGAAATGTAAAACTGAAATGTCGATTAATGTGAATTGTCCCTGGTAAATAAATAAATAAATCTAATTTAAACTGGTGCAGAATGTGCTGAAATAATGTTACGTCTTGAGCGTCTTAATTAAGTAATTGCAATTCCTTTCCATATAAACACAGCTCCTTTCTATGTAAATTATGATCATTATAGATTGCGCTTTACTCACAGTCCATATGGTTGGCACAATTAACATTTACCGCCCGAAGAAAGCAGGCGGTAAGCTGAATTATATTAAAAAGAGGTTTGTGTATATTTTCTACTGATCATAGCAGCAGTAACTCATCACATGACAATCAGAAGATGATCATTACAACCCAGTGGAGTAGGTTTCATTTGAACTCTGGGGGGACACTGATGAGACACAGCATATTAACATGGGCTATTTTGCTTAAATATTGCATATAAATACAGCATTGGGACTTTATTTAAAAAATAACCATTAAATAAGTAAGTGAACACTAAAAATAACTGTTCTGTATAGTGTCATAACGTTTGAGATACAAATTCTTTCATAGAACTCTCCATAATTATAGTGTTATCACAATGTGTTCTAATAGGTCGAGTCAATTCATTAGGGGTCCAAACCCTATTGTATTCGAACTGATTTTCTGTGAATTATGAGGCGTCCAAGCACCGAAGGTGCAGGAAACCTATTGTATTCATACTGATTTTCTGTTTATTATTGTTATTATTATTATTATTTATTATTATTTTTCTGCCTTAAAAGTGTCTGGGCATCAGAGATCATAAGTCCCCCCCCCCTAACTGTGTAGCAACCAGATGGGGTTAACCTAGCAACCAAGTAACAAATCACGTATCTCTGCACCAGAACAATGTAGATAATTCCTGTTTCATTAATTTGACACAGGATAGCAGGGAGCCTTTTGAGTATCACCTTGGTAACTGCCTAGCAAACAGATGGGATTACCTTAGCAACCATATAACAAATCACAAATCTCTGCACCAGAACATCGTAGAGACTTCCGGCTTTGTTCATTTGACTCAGGGTAGCAAGGATCATTTTGAGTATCACCTTGGTAACTGCCTAGCAACCAGATGGGGTTACCCTTGCAGCCAAGTAAAAAAATCACATATCTCTGCACCAGAACATCATTGATACTTCCAGTTTCATTCATTATACTCAGGGTATCATGGAGCCTTTTGATTATCTCTGCACCAGAACAACATAGAGACTTCTGGTTTCATTCATTTGACTCAGGATATCAAGGAGCCTTTTGATTATCACCTTGGTAACTGCCTAGCAAACAGATGGAGTTACCCTAGCAACCATGTTACAAATCACAAATCTCTGCACCGGAACAACTTAGACACTTTTATTTGACTATGGGTAGCATGGAGCCTATTGAGTATCACATTGGTAACTGCTTAGCAACCATATGGGGTTATCCTAGCAACAACATAGCAAAACATATATCTCTGCACCAGAACATCATACAGATTTCTGGTTTCGTTCATTTGTTTTAGGGTAGCAAGGAGCCTTTTCATTATCACCTTGGGAACTGCCTAGCAACCAGATGGGGTTACCTTAGCAACCAAGTTACAAATCACATATCTCTTCACCAGAATATCGTAGAGATTTCTGGTTTCGTTAATTGGACTCAGGGTAGCAAGGAGCCATTTGAGTATTACCTTAGTAACTGCCTAGCAATGAAATGGGGGTTACCCTGGCAAGCATGTAACAAATCACATACCTCTGCACCAGAACATCATAGACAGTTCCGGTTTCTTTCATTTGACTCAGGGTAGCAAGAAGCCTTTTGAGAATCACCTTGGTAACTGCCTATCAACCAGATAACCCTAGCAACCTAGTAACAAATCACATTTTTCCCAATTTTCAACTAATTTGGTTGAGGCAGCATCTATTCTGTCAATCTGTATTATTTGTCATCCACTGGATCATGGTCAATTCTGATTATTTTGCTTATTTCTGCACGTGCTTGGACCTCGATAATTGTGGCTTGTGGCTATATTTTTTATTTGTATCTGTATAGTTCTTTTCACAACACATAATTTTAAAGCAGCTTTACAGAATATCATGCATTAACAAAAAATGTAACTAATATCTATAAAGTCTGAGAGTCATCATTGTGTAGTTTGATTAAATATGATTGTAAATTGTGTATAAAATAAACAATTAAATAATTAAATAATAATTGTATTTAGAACCCTGTGAGCAAGCCGAAGGTGATTGTGGCAAGGAACACAAAACTCCATAAGATGTTTGTTAATGGAGAAAAATAACCTTGAGGGAAACCTGGCTCACTGTGGGGGCCAGTTCCCCTCTGGCTAAACAGCATGAATATAATGCCAATATTATTTTTTTATGTGCAGTGCAAGTCATGGTTTAAAATATGTAAACTAAGTAAGTGTTAAGGGCCAGTGTTCATGTCATGGTCCTGTCACCTTTTCAAGTTGGGTTTTTGTCAGATGGTACCGTGACATCTTCGTTCCATGTTCTGTCTTGTGTTTAGTGTCCTGACTTTGTGTGACTGCACGGGTTCAGTTGTGAGTTACTACCGTGTGCATGTAACCACCGTGTGCTCTCTGGTGATGTCATGGTCCTGTCACCTTGTCAGGTTGGGTTTTTGTCTGATGGAACTGTGACATCATCGTTCCTTGTCTGTCTTGTGTTTCATGTCCTGTCATTGTGTGAGTGCATGGGTCAAGTTGTGAGTTAGCGCCATTTGGAAGTTACCGCCGTGCACGTGATGTCACGGTCCTGTCACCTTGTCATGTTTGGTTTTTGTCTGAAGGGACCATGGCATCATCGTTCCCGGTCTGTCTTGTCTTTTGTGTATGGTCTTTGTGTAAGTGCACGGGTCCAGTTGTGAGTTACCACCATGTACTCTTCGGTCTGTCTTGTTTGTGTTCAATCAGATTCATGAACAGATTAATTTGCAGTCGGCTTGGACAACGGCCTGCTACGAACTCGGACTTGAGTCTGACTCTGCCACTTTTGGACTTGGACTTGATTGTTTAAAGATTTGGACTTGACCTGGACTTGATTTAGGTGGACTTGAACCCAACACTGGTGGTTGCTTTCCAGTATGCACTCATCTTCAATTGAGGATTCCACAAATCTATACTTGACTTCCACAACGCGCACATTAATTCTAAGAACACACTCTTCACGGATTGCCCTTTGCGCAGCCATGGTGTGAGCGCTTCTCAGCGATCCCCTTCTTCTGCTTCAACCAGTGCCATGGTCCTCGACATTCACAGTGACTAGTCATTAGTAAATAAATCCTTTGAACTGTTCCTCTGCTCCTGTGTTTGTCTCAATGTCACTATTTGATAGAAAAATACCAGCCTAGTGTGATCCCAGCTGAGGAATCCATTATTTGCTCCACCCTCTATCAGCAGGGAGCTTTTCTGGGGTGTCAGCAGGATCAAATCTCCACATCTAACCAGGTTCTGGAGATAATGGCTTCGCAGCTAACCGAGCTCACCACTGTTGTGCAGCTGCTCCACCTATTTGCAGATGTTGGCTCTGCTTTCCCGTCAGAGAGAATGACGGTAGCTTATGTCATCCTGCTCCTCATCGGATGGGCTGCTGATTGGGAACCACCATGTGGGACAATGGATGTCCTTGTTGCTCTTTGGTCTTAGGTTTTGCCATGGAGCTCTGCTGAGTGTGCGATCCGGATTTGCTGCTGTCAGCGCCCATGGTCACTGAGGCCGATCCCCTCTCACTGCCAGTGCTCTCGGCCATGGAAGTCATTCCCCCATCACTGCCTGTGCTCACAGCCATGGAGGTCATTCCCTTGTCACTGCATGTGCTCACAGCCATAGAGGCTGTTTCCCTGTCCCTACGGTGCCCTTGACCAAGGAGGTCATTTCCCTTGTCACTGCCTGTGCTCACAGCCACAAAGGCTGTTTCCCTGTCCCTTTCGGTGCCCTCAACCACAGAGGTCATTTCCCTGTCACTGCCTGTGCTCACATCCAAGGAGGTCGTTCCCTTGTCACTGAATGTGCTCTCAGCCACGGAAGCGTTTCCCTTGTCACTGCATGTGCTTACAAACACGGAGGCTGTTCCCTTGTCACTGTCTATGTTCACAGCCACGGAGGCTGGTTCCCTTTCCCTGTTGGTACCCTCGACCACGGAGGTCATTTCCCTGTCACTGTCTGTGCTCACAGTTGCAGAAGCTGCTCCCCTGTCACTACATGTGCTCACAGCCGCGGAGGCTGTTTCCCTGTCCCTGTTGGTACCCTCGACCACGGAGGTGATTTCCCTGTCACTCCCTGTGCTCTCGACCAAGGGGGTCATTCCCCTGCCAGTGTCCACAACCACAGAGGGCATTCCATTGTTCATGCCTGTACTCACAGCCACGGAGGCTGCTTCCGTCACTACCTGTATTCACAGCCACGAAGGCTGTTCCCTAGTTCCTGTGAGTGCTCAAGGCCACAGAGGCCGTTCCCCAGGCTCTGTCAGTGCTCACAGCCATGGAGGCTGTTCCTCAGACTCTGTCAGAGCCCACGGCCACAGAGTCCACTCCCCAGTTGCAGCTGTCTGTGTTCATGGCTACGGAAACTGTTCCCCTGTTGTGGCAAGCGTCCATGGCCATGTAGGCCATTCCCCTACTGCGACCAGCACCCATACCTGAGATTTCCATGGCTCTGCACCCTGAGTCTCCCATGGCTCTACCCCCTGAGCCGCTCCCTCCTGAACACTGTTCAGCGGCTGCCGCCCAGTATCCTGTGCCCTCTGACAATAGGCCTTCTCCCAGGCCTCAGGACCACACCTCTTTACTTAATCTTCCTCCCTGGTTTCCCTCCCTACCTTCCCTCCCTTTCTGTTGTGTTTTCTGTTCTTTGTTAGTTCTAAAAAAAAAATATTGTTTGATGTTCCAGTTTGGGATGCCAGGAGGCATCCCTTTGGAGGAGGTAATATCACATGACATAATCCCCCTATGTTCTGTCTTGTGTTTTATGTCCTATCTTTACATGAGTTACCGTCGTGCACTCTCCAGCGATGTCACGGTCCCGTCATCTTGTCAAGTTGGGTTTTTGTCTGATGGGACTGTGGCATCATCGTTCCCTGTCTGACTTGTGTATGTTCTTTGTGTGAGCGCAAGGGTCCGGTTGTGAGTTATGGCTGTTCGCTCTTCAGTCTGCATTGTTCGTGTCCAGGGCATGGTGTCTGGATTGTGACTTCCTGTCTGGTTCGGGATCTGTACACTCATGCACCATGTTCTGTTTGTTTTGTTCCAAGCATGTTGACATTTTTGCCCTTATGTGGTTCAGGTGCTGCTGGTATGTGGGATCAGTGTTTCCTTGGAAACCCTGATTGTTTCCCTGGGATTGCTGATCATGCCAACTTTCAGCTGGCAAGCGGCACCTTTTGTTTCTGCCTAATTTAATCCCCTCATGTGTCATGTCCTTTGCTGATTTGTTGAATGTACTGTAGTTAGATGTAGTTCAGTGTTGACTGAGTGGAGTTTGTTGTGAATGTAGTGTGTAATGACTGTTACGTGTTACCATTATAGAAAGCTGTTTGATGTGAAGTAACTAACTTCACTCTCTCTGCCTAGTTGGTTCTGCCTCGTGTATGAGTTGGTTGCCCTTGTGTTGGGTGTGTGGGTACTTTCTAGTTTACCACATGTCAGCTCATCTTCCACAGAGGATACTTCATCTCTGCCCAGCTAAGCTTCAACTAATCTATTCCTGACTTCCACAATGCACACACTCATTCTATGAGCACACTCTTCTAAGATTGACCCTTGTGCGGCCATGGCATATGTGCTTCTCAGAGATCTCCTCCTGCTGCTGCAGCCAGTGCCATGATCCTCGACATTCACATTGACTTCTCATATTTCTTGTAAATAAATCCTTTGAACTGGTCCTCTGCTCTTGGGTCTTTTTGTCTCGCTGTCACTCTCTGACAGTTTAAACAAAGATTTTGTATGAATTGTAAGTTTAATGGCTAATGTCTTTAAAGTTCAGCCTGGATTAACTGCAGAAGTTCACATAGATGCATTGTCTTTTGTTTGTTGGCCAATGAAGGCTTTTTTGGCAATTAATTGAAATTCTATGTATTCAATTTTAAGACTGTAGTCCATCATTAGACCAAGGTTATGCAGTTCAACCGGCAGGTCATTTCGGTGAGGTCTATCCTAAGTCCAAAGTTAAGGCAGTGACATATAAAGTATCCCATGTCTTATGGTTGGATTTTGCATCAGTTCATTCCCTGAAGTTCATCTTAATAGACTGAAGTGATGTCAGGCTGACACCAGATACATTTAGTAATCAGCACTCAGAGACACATAGCAGTGGAGTCCGACAATATCCAGGAACGGAGGTGGATCTGAATCCCGAGGTTGAGATTTGGAAACAAACAGAATAATAGCAAAGATGCCATTCAATTTTGTGCACATTTAATGTTCATGATAAATGTTTCTTGTTCCTGCAGACCTAACTAAAGCAGTTTAATTTTTACTTACTTAATTTTCTCTAGATTTAAACTGAGTGAGTGTATCTGCATGCCGAACAGAGTTAGGGAGACTATTCCATAGTTTAGGAGAGAAATAAGATAATGATCTACCTCCTTTTGTGGATTTTGATATTTTAGGAAATATTAACAGACCAGATTACCTTTTTAACAAGGTATTTTTCTATCAATCTTTTGAACAAACATATAATATATCACCCATGGCAAAAGTGGTTAATCTTTTTTTTTTCATTAGGGTTTTTTAACATGTCCTGGTATTTTTCATGATGATATTAATAAGTAAATTGTAGCATTTGATGACATTTATATTTTGTGATTTGTCATAACTGATTAATTTACTATCCACTACATCCATCCCTCCCCCCCGGACTGCGGGCCTAAAGGGGTGAGGAGGCTTTTTAAACAAACAGAAAGTCATGGGCAAGGATATTTTGTGCAGGAAATGTTAGTGTTAGCTTACTCATCAGGACATTTCGTTTTGAATTAGAGAAGAAAACAGTCATGGAATTTAACGCTGGACCAAACTGATGCGGACTTGCAGAGTGAGAGAAGTGCCTGTATATGCAGGTCAGTGGTGTGAGAATCCGCATCTACAATTTCGGTTGCATTAATTTTTGACCCTGGTCTTAGCACTTTTAAAAACATTTTGAAAACATTTTCATATGCCTTATGTAAGCTAAGAGTAGCCTACTTGTAGCAGAGAACAGAGCTTCACAAGAGGGACAGACCCATGGTTGGGGGACAATTCACCTAAGCATTGGGAGGGACGTGCACCCCCCCCCCCCCCCCCACATCTCCCCTACTTCTACTCCACTGTCAGTGCAAAGATGCTCAGTGTAGTCAAGCACACATAAAGTTGATTCAGTTTTCTGAATTGCATTGGTGGAGCGATGCTATACAGTACTGGCTAAGTGTCTCATATTGCAGTACACTGTACGTCCTCCACAGCCTAGCACTCAGAACTTAATCACAAATTTAGGAATCCTATTGTGCAAATTGTGTTCTTCTCAGATTTTGTGGCCAGTTTTGTGCTGCTTGTGCAGTTTGCATAATTCCTTTATTGACTTTGGCGCCAAAACAATGCAAAGAAATAACACTTTCAATGTGTGAAATTCATTCTTAGTAAATTCACCTCTGGGAGTCTTTAAATGTGAGTTGGGCAATGAGCTAATGTCTTGTAGTGTGTGCTAAGTGTAAGCTCACACCCACTAAATATAACAGAAACAAATTTTGAGTTAAGAAACATCTGCTCGCACAGTGCAACTGTGCAAGTGAAAAAGACATTTATTTACAATTAAACCAATATGCATTCTTTTGGGGTGAAATAAATAAATGGAGCATCACTCCCTTGCATGACATTTACACCTGGGATGTTTCTTCAATCACAGTTTATACTGCACCAATGTCGTCTGTCACTGAACTTTGTACCCTGATTGAGGAACAATGTACATTCACCTCATCTGTACTCATGGGGGGCTGATTTTTAGGTAACACCTGAGCACAGCAGCAGCAGTGCCTTCCTGTCAGTCAAATCCTCTGCCATCTCTCTATCACTCTCTCTACACATTTCAAGAAGCATCAGCTGCCTCAGTTTTCACTTTTCCTTATCTGCTGATGACTTGTCAGGAAGCAGCAGAAGCAAGCGATTCTTTAATGTTCAAACTCTCTCCTAGCATCTTCACTGTATTTGTTGTCTTCGCCAGACAAGGCTAAATAAATTAATAAAGAGAACAAGACAGGGTGAATAATTGCAACCCCCTGAGATAAAAAAAAAAAAGATGCAGGGTGTGAATCTGAGCGAGGGCAATTCTCTTGTCCTTAAAAAAAGTCAAGACTCTGTTTTGATTTGTGCTGACTATGGGTGAGGGGCTGAAGACAGGTGGGCTGATGGAGGGGGGGATCAAAGTCAACACAAACATCCATCTGCTCTCAATATTTCATAGGCCTCCTGACCACCACTGAATATCTAAGGCTATGCAATGGCTGAATCTCTTTTGGCACATTTATGATCGATGTGTGTTGATTACTTTGCAGTTAGATTTTATTGTGTGCCCCGAGCGTTTGAAGTGCCTATTACCTCTCATCTCTCTTGTCTTCTCTTGTCTCAAAGCCTAGGTTTTTTTTATGTCTTTTCTTTTCCTTTCTTTTTTTTTTTGCTGAGGATCTAAACTGATGCAATAAATTTGATCCTACCTATATAAAGGCAAGAGTGTATCACATACACATTTATTTACAGCCTTCAAATTACCTGTTAGACTGAAGTCTGCAGAGACAACATCTACAAAACTTTCTCTGGCAAATGTAATAAAATCAATCAGTCAATCAATCAAGCAATCAATTTATTTATAAAGCACAAATAAACACAACAAGCATTGACCACTGTGCTGTACAACCATAATATAAAAACGCATCGGCAACAGAGGATAAAAAACAAATAAAACATAAATTAAGTCTAATTATATGTCGATGTAAAACAGTAAGTCTTAAATTTAAATTTGAAATCCGATATTGAGGTAGCAGATCTGATGTTCAATGACTGTTCCATAGCTTTTGTCCAGCAACCACAAATGCACGTTCCCTCCTTAGCTTTAATCTTGACCTGGAAACAGTCAAAATTTTGTGATCAGATGACCATAGGGATCTAACAGGCTTGTTTACAGATAGTAAGTCAGAAAGCTAAGGGGGTTCCAGTCCATTTAAAGATTTTAAAACAAAAAGTAGTATCCTAAAATCACTTCCATAATGGATGGGCAACCATTGTAATGATATTAAAATAAGATTAGTATGCTCACGGTTACGTACACCAGTTAAAATTCTAGCAGTAGCATTTTGGACCATTTGGAGACTTGTTCTTAAGAAAAGGCTTAACTTTAGCCAGGAGTTTCAAATGAAAAAAATTCGACTTGACTACTGCACTTATTTGTTTGTCAAACTTATGGGTAGAATCAAAAATCACTTCAACAATGGTTTGATGTCAGATGCCAAATTACCAATGTGAGAATTGATACTGCTTGTAGCAACTGAGGTCACAAAACAATAGCTTCAGTCTTGCTTTCATTAATATTTAAAAAGTTTAATGTCATCCAAGATCTTATATCAGACAAAATTTCTTGTCATTCTGTTTCAAAGGTAGATACATTTGAGTGTTTTCTGCATTACAGTGAAAGTGCTTATTAAAACTGGAATCTAATAGGGATGCAACGGTACATGTATCCGAACCGAACGAATACCGGGCCTTCAATCGTCACAAGAATGATTACATATCTTAGCATGCATGAAACCAATATAAAAACAACATATAAAGAACAACACAAACCATGTAGAACTAAAATGAAAAAGATTGTGGAGCAACACAAGTTGATCAACTCGCACGCTGCCCTGGCTTTCACTTTTGCGTGCTGTCTCCGTGTTTATATCAGGGTCTCCCTCTGAACGCACTTAGATGCGATATCAAATATGAAATAGCCTTTCTGTGGGCATTGCTGCAGATATACAACCATACACAGTCATCGAGAACACAGGATTTAAACATCTGCTTAATGTGCTTGAGCACCGTTATGAAGTTCCTACAAGAACTTATTTTAGCAGTTCTGTAGTGCCCGCTCTAAACAAGCATGCGCTGTAATTGTCCAGCAGGGGACAATGTCAATGCTAATAGATCCGCCCTCTCCTCTGATAATGTGGATATTCAGATGTGGCAGGGTGGAGGGCGGGGCCGGGTCATGATGATACACACCCGGTCCCGTATCGGGTGCCCTCCACCCTGCCACATCAGATTTTCCCCCCCAAAGCATTTTTTTTTTTTAAATTGAGTGATAAGAACAAGTGGTGAGCTGAAAGGCAAAAGACACAAAATCAGCACTGCCAATGTCTTACTTTTGTTTAAATGATTATAATTACACTTTTTT